>JACYXH010000232.1:1480000-1522500 GCA_026745465.1 Lota lota
CCGGTCCGAGCTGCTCCTTTACCCCGCCAAGGAACCGACTCCCCCCACCGCACCACCTTCGTCCTCCTCCTCCCCCCCTTCTTCCTCCTCCACCCCTGTGGACACGCCCACCGACAAACCCCCAATGCACCCCCCCACCTATCCCAGCCAGCGGACCACCCCCTCCGCGGCCCCCCCCACCCCGCCCCAGCCCCCGACACCAACCTCAACCCCAGTCCCACTCTTCCTCCCCTTCCCCCTCCTCCTCCACCCCCTCCCCCGGCCGGCCCGGCCCCCCCGCGGGCCTAACCCCTGAGCTGCAGCGGAGGCTGGAGGAGCTGCTGCAGAAGTACCCCAGCGGCCTGTGGACCCACGCGCTGCCCAAGCTCTTCAAGGACACCTACAAGGTCAGTTCTCACACGGCGCGGTGAAGATCTCAGGTCAGTTCTCACACGGCGCTGTGAAGATCTCAGGTCAGTTCTCACACGGCGCGGTGAAGATCTCAGGTCAGTTCTCACACGGCGCGGTGAAGATCTCAGGTCAGTTCTCACACGGCGCGGTGAAGATCTCAGGTCAGTTCTCACACGGCGCTGTGAAGATCTCAGGTCAGTTCTCACACGGCGCGGTGAAGATCTCAGGTCAGTTCTCACACGGCGCGGTGAAGATCTCAGGTCAGTTCTCCCACGGCGCGGTGAAGATCTCAGGTCAGTTCTCACACGGCGCGGTGAAGATCTCAGGTCAGTTCTCACACGGCGCGGTGAAGATCTCAGGTCAGTTCTCACACGGCGCGGTGAAGATCTCAGGTCAGTTCTCACACGGCGCGGTGAAGATCTCAGGTCAGTTCTCACACGGCGCGGTGAAGATCTCAGGTCAGTTCTCACATGGCGCGGTGAAGATCTCAGGTCAGTTCTCACACGGCGCGGTGAAGATCTCAGGTCAGTTCTCACACGGCGCGGTGAAGATCTCAGGTCAGTTCTCACACGGCGCGGTGAAGATCTCAGGTCAGTTCTCACACGGCGCGGTGAAGATCTCAGGTCAGTTCTCACACGGCGCGGTGAAGATCTCAGGTCAGTTCTCACACGGCGCGGTGAAGATCTCAGGTCAGTTCTCAGAGTGAATAGTATTGATGTGCTGCTTTTGACAGCAGACAAAGCCTGCTCATCTTTATTCTATTTGATTTCTTTTGTACATAGATGTGTATATATATTGCAGGTAATATTTATCGATTTTCTTTTTGCTTAATTGCCCTCTTTTGACGTCTCCAGAATTGTCTTGAGTACTGTTTTTCTATGGGGTCGCTATTCAGAAGCAGCGTAGCATGTAGCGCCAATACAGCAAAAACGTTGATGCTCGGAATATTGATGCATTATATTTCTGCGGTGGTATGTAAAGATTGTGATGATGATGAAGACAAATACTAAGCCTGTTAATACAATAATTAATAATAATTAATACAAACTTGGTTAGAGATTTCCCTTAGGTTTTTGCTGGTATAGGGTTAGTATGGTCAGGGTCAGGGTTAGGGTCAGGGTTAGGGTCAGGTCAGGGTTAGGGTTAGGGTTATCATCGGCTAACAACAACCAACCGTCTTTCTTCTTCAGACCAAATTGCCCGGACACATCCTGGAAAACCTTGAGCTGCTCTCGAACTTCTGCAGCATCGACTACCCCATGCCGGACAACCCAAAGCGGGCCATCCTGTACCAGAGGAGCAGTGGAGAAGGAGGGGGAGAAGGTGGAGGAGGTGGAAGAGGTGGAGGAGGTGGCTCGGTGGCTGGCGAGGAGCAGGGCGAGTCGGTGGGGCAGGAGGTGAAGGCCGGGGAGCAGCATGAGGAACAGAAGGATGTGGGGAGGCCTAGGCTGAGCAGCCGGGGTACGCCGCCTCCTTCTCCTCCTCCTCCTCCTCCTCTCCTCATCCCCAGGGAAGAGTACCCCTCGGTGCTGGTGGTGGAGGCTAGCAACACCAACACAGTGCTGCTCAGGTGAGGAGCACTTTGGTGTGAAAGGTTCTTCATATTATATTATATTCTTATAGGATGAAAACTTTACATTTATTTTTGGTCATTCTTTTCATATTCCAATAAAACATGAGTGTACCTGTTTTATTTTCATGGATTCTTTGTATTTTAAGAATGACGGCCCAACAACCCCTAACTCACTCTCCTCTCTCCCCCTTATTTTCCTGTTAACCTTTTAACCTCCTTCTTTCTCCACACCTCCTCTCTCTCTCTCTCTCTCTCTCTCCCCACCTCCTCTCCCCCATCCCCCCCACCTCCACAATCTTCTACCTCTCTCCTCCTGCCACCTCCTCCTCCAGGTACATTGGTGAGGGCTACTCCCTGGCGCAGGAGTCCATGGAGGACGAGATGAGGGAGTGTTATGGCTCCTCCTCCGCCTCCTCCTCCTCCTTCCCCATCGTGGGGCAGCTGGCCGCCGTGCTGGCCGAGGAGGAGGAGGTGCTGCGGGCGCAGGTCTGCGAGGTCATGGAAGACAAGGTCAAGGTGAGGTTCAAAGGTCAATTTTCTAAATGTATCTACAATCAAGTACAATGTTTTGTTTATATTATTGTCACCTAGCTGTGAGGTTAGGGTTAGGTTAGCTCGTTAGCTCGATAGCTCGTTAGCTCGTTAGCTCGTTTGATGAATACCAGACTTTCAGTGGCATCGAGTTTTGTCTGAAAAAATCATTTAAATCAAAAGCCTTTTCCCAAAACAATTGTGTTTGATGCACATTATTTAAATCTTGTATTTCCCTCATAAATATGTTTATATTTACATTTACAGATTTTAGTTTTTCGAGTACCCATAGCGCTATAACCATTATAAACTCTATGGTATTGTGACGATGTAAGCGTCTCTCCAGGTCTTCTACGTGGATCATGGCTTTTCGGAAGTGATCAGTAAAACCAAAGTGTTTGAACTTCACAATAAGTTTTCCAAGCTGCCTTTCCAGGCCACCAAGTGTCAACTAGCTGGTGAGTCCTGTGTGTGCTTAGCTCTGCAGATCTGTAGGTGTTTATAACAGTTCACTTCTTGAGGACGATAATGATGTGCACCATGTGACTGTGGTCTCCCCAGGCCTGGAGCCCTTCAGCCAGGAGCCCGTGGTCCTCAAGACCTTCGAGGCCATGGCCGGCGGCAAGATCCTATTGGCTGAGATCCTGGAGCGAGGTCCCACACCGCTGATCGTCCTGTACGACACGTCGCAGGATGATGACGTCAACATCAATGCCGCCTGCCTCAAAGCCCTGCAGGACAAGGCACTGGCCAGCTCCTTACAGGTCCGGGGAGGACGGCGGTGTGTGGGGGTGTTTGTGGGGGGAAGGGTGGCCTTTAGAGCCTTTAACAGAGGTGTCATCACAGGTGTCGCTTATAACACTTTAGATGTGCTTTCATCTGCCTGATCACACCTTGCATGTTAATCCCAGGTGTTTCACACAGTCTTACTGCCACAACCACCTCCACCGGGGTCTCTAACCCCCTATCCCCCTCTCTACCCATGTGTGTGTGTGTGTGTGTGTGTGTGTGTGTGTGTGTCCCCAGGGAAACAAGGTGTACACAAACGTGGTGGTGAGCAGCGTGTGTTCAGACGGCACACTCTACTGCCAGCCTCCCTCCAGGGGTCTGACCCTGCTCACTCAGACCCTGGAGAGGACAGAGTCCTACCTGCACTCACAGGTGCACGCACACACACACACACACACACGCACACACACACGCACGCACGCACACGCACGCACACACACACACACACACACACACACACACACACACACACACACACACACACACACACACACACGCGCTGTGTTGCTATCAAAGAGAGGACAGTTACATCCACGTTGCAGGACACCATGAAATGAAAAATGTAATGAACACCTTACCTTGCAAGTATGTCATCAATATGATGAATGCTTTACTTTAAAGGCATCACATACACATATTTTCACCATAAAGCAATTTATCACATATTGATTCTGATAATATTGGTAATATTGCTTCATCAATATCGCTAAGTGTCAATATTAACAAGCCGTCCTAAAAGAAGACATTCTGCCTAAAATAGACTTTGTTGATGTATAAATGAGCAGTAGGTTGCAGTGCCTCTCCCTAAACAGAGCTGGGAACAGATTGAGATTAGCACTATAATCTCTGGCTGGGAAGGCCTTGCCAAGCCTTTTTAATCTGCAGGCTGGCACTCACACGCTGGTTAGCCTGTTGCTGCTTGGCATTATTCTGCTGAGGTCAACCTTACTGTAACACAAATCCAATCACAGTGCTTACCACAAGCGGACCTTTGTACAATCACAGCGGTGAATACAAATAATACTACATACATTTGGGCTTTATCTTCCATGAAGTCCGATCTTTTTAGGGAGTAAGACATTTATTGTACTTCACATGAGGGACTTTGTTAGGTGCTACCGCTATGAAAATAATAAATACATTTGATTTGGATATAAAAATCCCTTCACCAGGTTCCAGGTGTAACGTCTTCATGTACAGTAAATCCCTCTGAATACGTAAGGTTTTCTAATGCTGATGACCCCTCTGCCTTCCAGGTGACCTCAGACTTCCTGGTCTCCAGGCCTTTCTGTGGGAAGCGCTGCCTGGCTCGCTACAAAGGGAAGTGGTCTCGTGTTGAGGTGAGACTGGGATGGTTCACTTTACAAACCCTTCTATCAAGAACCTTTTGAAACGGACCACAACTGGACACGCTAGTCGTGAGCAGAACCAGGGGATTCTCATGTGGTACACATTTCTTCCTCCCCTGGCTGTAGATCACCAACCTGCATGGCAGCCGGGTACTGGATCTGCTGTTTGTGGACCTGGGGGTTCAGGCGTCTGTGGAGGTGTTTGAGCTCCGAGAGATCCCACCGCAGTTCCTCCGAGACCTCACCACTATCCCACCACAGGTGTGTGTGTGTATGTGTGTGTGTGTGCATGCGTGGGTTAGGGTGTGTGTGTGTCTCAACCAAACTACAGGGTTAGGCACTTGTGTACACTTTCTGCAGTACCTTGTCCACACACACGTACACAGCTTCATAAGTAAATTCATCTATAAATACATCTAAAAACATAATGTAACCAATCACATTTAAGGATTCAATGGCCATGGCTGGCTCCGCCCACTTAGTGGCAAAAAGGAAACTGCCCGCATGAGCAGAAAGAATATCCCAGCGAGCAGGAAAACACTTTGCGAGCACGAGAGCAAAGACAGCCTTTGTGCGCAGGGGGATGTCAGATGTGCGCTGCATCACTTTATGTGTGCGCTCAATGATTTACTTTCTCCTCGCAGGCTTTAGTATTGCTCTAGCGACCAGAGGAATACAGTAAGGGTCCCCACATTAATAGTATGTGTGTACTGATGTGTGCTCACAAATCTTGGCAGTGATATGCCTCCATACAGATGGAGCAACAACCACAGCGATGCAATGCATGTAATGATCTCCAACCGCGTGTGTTCAGGTTGTACGGTGTCGCCTGGCAGAGCTGGATCTGGGTCTGGGGGCCTGGAGCCCCGAGGCCGTCCAGTGGCTCCGAGAGAGGGCCCTCAGCTCCCCCAGCTGCTCCATCAAGGTGGGTGGTGCCGGGCCTTCAACCTTCATATGGACCTTGTTGAGGACCACTCTAGGTCCTCATAACTATTGGGGTGGTGAAGATGTTCACGTAGATTTTATGTTGAGGATTAATAAATATAACGGGGTTTATAATGAACTCTCTCCTTGTTAACAATCAGATGTTGTTCTAGTTCTCGCAAATTTGTAAAAGTAATTTTCTTTCTTTCGTTCTTTCTGTATTTCTTCCATTACTTCTTTCTTCAACTATTTCTTATTCATTATTTCTCACTTCCCCTTCTTCTTTATTCCTCCCTTCCTCCTCTACCTCCCCCTCTCTCCAGGTGGCCAAGGTGGATGGCGCCAAGCGCTGCATTCACGTGCACCTCTTCACCGACAACAACTTCCCCGATGCCGAGCACAGCCTCAACCGCCAGATGCTCCAGTCCCAGCTGTTCAGGCATCAGCCGGACGCCTATCTCACCAGCCACAGGTTTCTACTCACGTTCAGCTTCAACAGGGCACAGTAACACACTAACCCACACTAACCCTAACCCTAACCCAACAGGGCACAGTAACACACTAACCCACACTAACCCCAACCCTAACCCAACAGGGCACAGTAACACACTAACCCACACTAACCCTAACCCTAACCCAACAGGGCACAGTAACACACTAACCCACACTAACACTAACCCTAACCCAACAGGGCACAGTAACACACTAACCCACACTAACCCTAACCCTAACCCAACAGGGCACAGTAACACACTAACCCACACTAACCCTAACCCTAACCCAACAGGGCACAGTAACACACTAACCCACACTAACACTAACCCTAACCCAACAAGGCACAGTAACACACTAACCCACACTAACCCTAACCCTCACAGTAACCCTAACCCTCACTAGCACATTTAGGTTTTTTGAAATGTTTTATGGTTGGCTACTGCCGTTATGATTGTTGACTTCACCTTTGGTTTTTTCCCGGACTTTAATTGTCCTTCATTAAAACCATTGTTTTTAAAGGGAGCGATCAGAGCATGGTATATTCAGTGATTAGGTGCTGCTCTGGTGCTGTTGCTTTTGTCTGAACCTGTGAGATAACTACGACCCACTCATTTGACTATAACAGAGCTGGGAACTAAAAGGGGCATTATGAAATAAAATGCAGTCTCCTGAACTAAATAAATGTAGAATTGAAATTGGTTTGAACAATACTGTGGTATCTCCCATTTAGCACCCCCATCCTCCCAGTGGAATATCCCACTGTTACACACGCACAATCTTCCCGACACAACGAGTAGATTCAAGGTCACCCTTACTATGTATCATACTAGTACTTCTGCTACTTACCAGACTATAAGACCACTATTATAGAAGGACTATCATACTACTTCTACTACTTTGAATTGTACTTCTACTACTGGTACTTATCATACCAAAAGGCCTATCATACTACAACTAATCATTGTACTTCTACCACTGGTACTACAAGCTAATACTACTTGTACTACTTCTCATACTAATACTTCTCATACTACTAGGCCTAGGTACAAAGTGGATCACTTTAGGTAATCATTTCAGCTTTGAACTCAAAATCCATGGAATCCTTCAAATGAATCAAATCATTTAAAGACAGCAATCCAGTTTAGCATCAGCCCTTCAACAGCCAGCACTCACACCGCAATGTCTTCACTAATTGCCTTTTCTAGTTCTAACTATTTCATTTGTTTCGGATTCCAGGAGATGTTTTTTTTTTGTACAAGCCCAACATTATATTCGTACATGATCCAACAATACTATTCAAACATGAATCAATTCACATGGAGATTGACTTACGGTTCGAATTTGATTTCACAGCAACATCAAGACACCTTCACCCCCCGTATCCACGGCCACCAACGGGAACCCCGGCCCCACCGTCAAGCCCCAGCTGAGGAGGGCTTTATCTGGGCTGGGCTCCAGAGGAAGAGGACGGGAAGGTGGAGGAGGAGGAGGGGTGAGCCCCACTGGTATTGGGGCTCCCTCCTCTCTCCAATTGCCCCCGCTGTTAGAGCTCCCCCCAGTGGGTAAGGACAATATTAGAGGTGTTACAGATGAAGTGTTTGAAACGAGCTAGGAAGCCACGACATGCCGATAACATTCCTCAACATTCACATCAGATCTTCTTAAATACATTCATAAGGTCATCTTAAATTATGTTTAAGGACCTTTCTTTTAATAACATCATTTTCAAGTTTATTCTTTAATTATTTTTACAAAAGATTGAATATCATATTGTATTAACATATATCATTTACAAAGGGAACATAAAATAAGTTAAAAAACTTGACGAAAAACATAACCTTGATTCAAAACCATCACATCAACAATTCATTAACATACATTTCTATATACACCCCCCCCCCCCCCCCCCCCGCAAAGAAACACACATTTCCAGCGAAGCCAACATGAGCCATGTTCAGAACTGTTCCTCCTCTCCCGTCTAGGCAGCAACATGGACGCCTCAATGAGCCATGTTCAGAACTGTTCCTCCTCTCCCGTCTAGGCAGCAACATGGACGCCTCAATGAGCCATGTTCAGAACTGTTCCTCCTCTCCCGTCTAGGCAGCAACATGGACGCCTCAATGAGCCATGTTCAGAACTGTTCCTCCTCTCCCGTCTAGGCAGCAACATGGACGCCTCAATGAGCCATGTTCAGAACTGTTCCTCCTCTCCCGTCTAGGCAGCAACATGGACGCCTCAATGAGCCATGTTCAGAACTGTTCCTCCTCTCCCATCTAGGCAGCAACATGGACGCCTACGTTTCAGTGGCCTGCCACCCAGGCCACTTTGTGCTGCAGCCCTGGGGGGACCTGTACAAGCTGGTGGCCCTGATGGGGGAGATGATTCTGCATTACAACCAGACGGAGGACGCACCCCCGCAGGTGGAGAAGCACCACATCTACGCCGCCAAGGTGGAGAACAAGTGAGTGTGTGTGTGTGTGTGTGTGTGTGTGTGTGTGTGTGTGTGTCCCACCAAAAAGGAGGATTTTACTTTAACACCCAAATATTTGTGCCTACATTATACATCAAGTCTTGGTCAATGTTCTGTTGTTTATATATTTGTTTTATATAGTGTTTATCTGAAAGGCACAGTAATACGTTTGCCTCTAATCCCACGTGTTGTCCCCCTCATCCCACGTGTTGTCCCCCTCATCCCACGTGTTGTCCCCCTCATCCCACGTGTTGTCCCCTTCATCCTACCGTGTTGTCCCCCCTCATCCCACGTGTTGTCCCCCTCATCCCACGTGTTGTCCCCCTCATCCCACCGTGTTGTCCCCCCTCATCCCACGTGTTGTCCCCCTCATCCCACATGTTGTCCCCCTCATCCCACATGTTGTCCCCCTCATCCCACCGTGTTGTCCCCCCTCATCCCACGTGTTGTCCCCCTCATCCCACATGTTGTCCCCCTCATCCCACATGTTGTCCCCCTCATCCCACATGTTGTCCCCCTCATCCCACATGTTGTCCCCCTCATCCCACATGTTGTCCCCCTCATCCCACCGTGTTGTCCCCCCTCATCCCACGTGTTGTCCCCCTCATCCCACATGTTGTCCCCCTCATCCCACGTGTTGTCCCCCTCATCCCACATGTTGTCCCCCTCATCCCACGTGTTGTCCCCCTCATCCCACGTGTTGTCCCCCCCCCCCAGCTGGCACCGCGTGCTGGTGAAGAGCATGCTAACCAACGGCCTGGTGTCCGTGTATGAGCTGGACTATGGCCGCCATGAGCTGGTGGGCCGCGCCCTTTTGCGAACCCTCACCCCGGAGTTCAGACGCCTCCCCTTCCAGGGGATCACCGCCCAGCTCGCCGGTGAGGAGGGGGAGAGGAGTAGTGTAGCTTGGTGTTCTGTAACCTTTGACCAACACATGTTTAACACTTGGAGAAAGTAAGTGCTTTAAGTCAGTTCATGGAGCAGGTGGATTTCCAGATGTTTTTTGAAGATAAGGAGGTATTCTGTATCATCATATATGGAGCATTGCATGGCATCTCAATGTCTCAACCTGTCTCTCGCTCTCCCTCCCCCAGGGGTGGGGCCCAGGCAGTGGACGGAGGAGGCCTCCATCGTCTTCAGGAACCACGTGGAGAAGAAGCCCCTTGTGGCCCAGCTGGAGTCTGTACAGGAAGCGGCGTACGCCTGGGACAGGAAGCTCAGCGTCTTCCTGGTGGACACCTCACGGGAGGAGAGCGATGTATGGGTGCACGACATCATGACCGAGATCGCCAAAGATCTGGCCAATGAACCGTGAGGAGTCAGAGGTGGCGACGATGAGTGACGGAGTGATCGAAGTGCAACCAGAGATCCCCGTTTTCCCACTTGTTTGTGTCCCGATGTTGATCCATAGAAGAATAGATGGGAAGTTGGAGCTACTTTTTAACCCTTATGCGCCACTGACGATGACAAAATGGACGACAGGAAGCAGAGGTTTTTGATGAACAAACAGGAAGTTAAGGTCATGTTGATGGGCGGGGTGAATATGGTTGTGTTGAGTGAAAGGGAGTTATGGTTGAAGATGATGAGGTCCTCACTGCTTTCTTGTTGTGTTCTGGGCTGTGCGACATCTTGTGATTGTTGATACAATACTCATGCTTTGCATGCATGTTCTCCACTTGACGTAGACTTTAGGTGCACATTGCACACACACACGCATGTATCTATATGAAAAGCCCTTCACATGCATGTATGTCCACGGACGCAATCACACACATGCACACACACACGCCCCCGCACACACACATACGCACACACGTACTACAATACTACTAAATTAGGCTTCTATTCCAAAAAGCTAACTTAGATTGGTGCATCCATGTAATGGGTTGTGTCATGCTGGGAAAAGGTTGAGCCACACTCATCAACCATTGGAGCCTGTAGGAGAGGGGCGGGGGTAACAACCCTTGGAGCCTGTGGGAGAGGGGCGGGGGTAACAACCCTTGGAGCCTGTAGGAGAGGGGAGGGGGTAACAACCCTTGGAGCCTGTAGGAGAGGGGCGGGGGTAACAACCCTTGGAGCCTGTGGGAGAGGGGCGGGGGTAACAACCCTTGGAGCCTGTAGGAGAGGGGCGGGGGTAACAACCCTTGGAGCCTGTGGGAGAGGGGTGGGGGTAACAACCCTTGGAGCCTGTGGGAGAGGGGCGGGGGTAACAACCCTTGGAGCCTGTGGGAGAGGGGTGGGGGTAACAACCCTTGAAGCCTGTAGGAGAGGGGTGGGGGTAACAACCCTTGAAGCCTGTGGGAGAGGGGTGGGGGTAACAACCCTTGGAGCCTGTGGGAGAGGGGTGGGGGTAACAACCCTTGAAGCCTGTAGGAGAGGGGCGGGGGTAACAACCCTTGGAGCCTGTGGGAGAGGGGTGGGGGTAACAACCCTTGAAGCCTGTAGGAGAGGGGCGGGGGTAACAACCCTTGGAGCCTGTAGGAGAGGGGCGGGGGTAACAACCCTTGGAGCCTGTGGGAGAGGGGTGGGGGTAACAACCCTTGGAGCCTGTAGGAGAGGGGTGGGGGTAACAACCCTTGGAGCCTGTAGGAGAGGGGTGGGGGTAACAACCCTTGGAGCCTGTGGGAGAGGGGTGGGGGTAACAACCCTTGGAGCCTGTGGGAGAGGGGCGGGGGTAACAACCCTTGGAGCCTGTGGGAGAGGGGTGGGGGTAACAACCCTTGGAGCCTGTAGGAGAGGGGTGGGGGTAACAACCCTTGGAGCCTGTGGGAGAGGGGCGGGGGTAACAACCCTTGAAGCCTGTGGGAGAGGGGCGGGGGTAACAACCCTTGGAGCCTGTAGGAGAGGGGCGGGGGTAACAACCCTTGAAGCCTGTGGGAGAGGGGCGGGGGTAACAACCCTTGGAGCCTGTGGGAGAGGGGTGGGGGTAACAACCCTTGGAGCTTGTAGGAGAGGGGCGGGGGTAACAACCCTTGGAGCCTGTAGGAGAGGGGCGGGGGTAACAACCCTTGGAGCCTGTAGGAGAGGGGCGGGGGTAACAACCCTTGGAGCCTGTGGGAGAGGGGTGGGGGTAACAACCCTTGGAGCCTGTGGGAGAGGGGTGGGGGTAACAACCCTTGGAGCCTGTGGGAGAGGGGCGGGGGTAACAACCCTTGGAGCCTGTGGGAGAGGGGCGGGGGTAACAACCCTTGGAGCCTGTGGGAGAGGGGTGGGGGTAACCGCTGTTACCACGGTTGGGACCACTGTCAATTCCAAACAACGCCGGTCCAAATGGAGGACATAAAGAGAAAGGTTGTCTGAGCTGTAGAACGAACCGACAGAGGTGCCTCTTGAGATATTGAGTGGTTCCTTTACAGATATCCCAGGTCTGCGTCTTTCCCACCCAGAACAGGCGGTGGCCCCAGATGGAGAAATGAATGGAAACCACTTTCAGCCTTTACTCCACTTATGCAAACTAGTCCTGTTGTACTTTACCAGCTTATATATGAACTCATTCATTTATGTAGGTATTGCGCGTGTTTGGACATGACAGCGTGGGATGGACGTTACTGACTGAGTTCAGGGTCTAATATTGCCTTTTAAAATGGCCGTCGGACACAATGTGAGTTGTGGAGTTTTATGGCTTGAAGCTAATGACCGTAGTTCTGGTTTGGTATAGATTAGGAGATTAGATAACATTTTCTTTGTTTTGCCTTAAATATACCTTGTTGTTTGTTAAGCAAATACATGATGACCAATTGGATACACAGTAAATTCAAGAAGGTAAATAACATAATCAAAAAGAGTTTTTTGAGCGATAGTACATACATTTAAAGAAGAGCAATGCTCTCCTTTTAACTGCCTAAGTGAGCAGGATTTGCAAAGAAAATATTCCTTGTTTTGTTTAAAAAAAATGTTTTGATGTGTTTGGGTCGGAAAGAACCAATTAGCTGTGAATGTGTGTTGAAGCCCATTTCCACACTTTGTATCTCTATTGCAGCTATATTTTCCTGTTTTGTCTTTCAAACACTAAGGCCAATTTGGCAGCCATTTTGTATTTCTCTCAAATGACTTAACTATCTCTCCAAATGATGTGACGTACTTGGTTACTGTATAAACTGGAGTCTTAAGACTCAAGACTTTAGACTCACAAATTATGCTTACAAATGCTGTATGGTACATTTATGAAAGCAGAGTTGGCACATATAATTTAATAGTATGTATATTGTGTTTTACTATTAGAAATGAATAATATATGAATACGTTTGACGATTCGGTTAGTTCCCACATAACATGTGTAACCGTTGGCATCTGTTGCTACACAAAAGTATGTGTGAATAAATGATTATAATTATATTATTTTCCCCCTGGCCCTTGGACTGTAGCTTGATAACTGCAAATGTTTGTGATTATTCAAAACCACAGACTTTGACAAAGCTGCTTTAAGCTGCACTATGGTTAGTAAATGATGAGATTATAGTGACATGACTTTGACTTGCAGTGTTCATATATTCTCTATATAAAAGCCCATTACTTTAATGGTTTCCAATTTGTTTAACAGGAACGGTACAGGCCATGTAGTACTTTACCACAGACAGGTGGAGCTCATTAAGTTCATCAAGGGTCTGTAGGCCAGTTCCCATAAGCAACGGCATGAGAAACACCTGTGTGTTCATTCGCCTACTATCTCAGCTCTGAGATCAAGGCCTAGTGAGAGAAATGTTTGGGATTAAATTGAACATGAAAAGTTGGTTGTGGTCTCGGGATTATTTTGTTCATCTCCAATTATTAGTGCAAAATAAAAGTACAGTCCAACATTTGCACAGTGTTAATTACTTTACTCATTGCAAATTGTATTACAGTAAGGGGTTCACATATCCAAAATACACACAAAAGATTAAGTATTACATCGATTAATAGAGTTCCTCTCAAATGTAGGCACCATTTTTCTCAGTGACAAAGTACAGCTTCCTTATATATTCTCTGGAATACACAGTATGATGAAGCAGTCTATGCTTTAAATTAAGAAAGCATTAATCTCAACTGATCTCAAATATGCGCTGTAATTATATTGGTGACAAAGTGCATCTTTGATGTACATTATATGGAACATTAAACTTACATGTTTTGTATTCACTTATTCTTTGATACGTCTCCATGACAACCACTAACACAATGGAAAAACAATACCAAGTTATTGAAAGGTCAGTTATAGGCTACCACAAATGGTCACCAGAGCAACCACATACTGCTAGTAGCATTAATTTCTCAGCAGTATTGCACCCATTCATTCACTCTATGGGACAATTTGACTGTATCATAAAGAATCGGGGAGGAAGTGATCAGCCTGGGTCCATACTTCAAAACATCTCCTGGCAGCTAGCGGATGGACAGCATCATCACAAACTCTGCAGAGTGATGAGAGATAGACATTAGCAGGTCAAAGGTTAGAACAGATGTCTCAAGACCAAGAACATTGCAGGTTTTAAACCAAGCAGACACCATACTCAAGATGTCTCTGTATTCAGTTAGCACCTAGAGGAATATATTGTACCTTTCTACTACACAGAAGTCCTTGACCCGTAACCTAGGCGACATCTCCACCCCTCTCACCTTCAAAGTCGATGTCTCCATCTGCGTTGATGTCCAGCTCCTTCAGGATCTCCTCCAGCTCCCCTTTCTTCAGCTTCTCCCCCAGCATCGTCTTCACTGCGTCCTTCATCTCCTCCTGGTTGATCTTCCCATCGCCGTCCAGGTCGAACTGATATGATTAGATTAGTTTAGTTACGTTTACATAAGGTCTGAATAAACTCTGTCTCTGACACATGACAGTTCAACTATGGATTCCATATCAAACGGGGAAAAGACAACCTTTCAATTTTTTTTGGAAGAAGACGGTGAGTGGATGAATCTCTCATTGAGTGTAAAGAGTGGAGAGGTAATGTTTGGGCCCACCTGAACGAAGGCAGACTGGAGCTCCTTCAGGCCCAGCATGTCTGCAGTCTCCCCCATCATCCTGGGACCCATCAGCTCTGTGAAGTCCTCAAAGTCCATCAACCCCCCCACTGAGAATCATAGGTTGGAGAGGAGGGGAAGGGAGCAGAGGTGGGGTGGGGGAGATGATGTGAAAGCAGGGTTATGGGGAGGAGAGGAACAAAGTGAGGGGAGGTGATGGAGGGGTGAGGGGTGGGGAGGAGAGAGAAGGTGTGGTTGGATGACGTTGAATAAAATAACAACATGAATTGAATGCACACCAACTAAAAAAAAGATATACATTGATACGCCAATGACAAAGATTATAGTCTACAATGACTTTACTTTTGAATTCAGGGTCCTCATTATTGAAGATCATATATCGTTTTTATAATCATAAAAAAAGCAGTTTGTTTTCCTTCTACTCACTCCTCATCTTGATCTGCTGAAGGATCTCCAGCAGCTCCATCTCTGTGGGCATGTAGCCCATGGTCCTCATGCACTCCGCCACGTCCTTGTAGTTTAGGTAGCCATCTTGGTCGTAGTCAAACTCTTTGAAGGCATCAGACAGCTCTAAGCGGTGGGACAATGGAATCACTTGTTACCAAGGCAACAACAACAAAATCTGTGAACCAGGAAAACTTGGAATAGATTTTTAGTAAATCATGAGGTGTCCCTTTGGTGTTACTCACCATCCAACTCTGCCTGAGCCAATTCTCTCTCCTGCATAAAACAATCAAATGATCACACAATCTATTAAACCAGTTGGATAACATATGGCATTTTTGCACTATACTGGCCCGGCTCGGCATGGTTCGGTACGGCGCGGCAGCCCAGCATGGCTGGGATTTGCATTTCCAGTACACCCGGGCTTCTCACTTAAAAACGTGTCCAACTGATGACGCGCTTGTCTTGAGTCCATGACACAACAACACTCACACTTTTATTTCCTACACACACAATGATATCCACGATGATGAGTTCAGTTTGACCTTCAATATTTCCCCTTTTCTGCTTCCTAATCTCAATAGCTCATCGAGAGCTGATTTATTTAATATTAGTCCTGTTTCCACATTGGAAAATGTTTCCCACACATTTCCCCGAGTGCCACACCATGTCCTTGATATGAGGAATAAATGCGTTGAATATCGATATCGGCAATCTAATAGTGAAATATTGTCCAATGTCAAGTCTTTACACCAAGACTAATCTGAAACAAATCTATTTCAACCAGCTATTTTGTTTTGAAGAGAATATCGTCCAACTAACATCACCGTGGTGTTTTATTAAACCTTCATTACCCTTTATAATTAGGCTTATATAGTTCTAGGAACCAACGAATAATAAAGAATAAAGCTGTTGAGAACTATTCTATTAAACCTTCATTACCCTTTTTAATTAGGCTTATATAGTTATAGGAACCAACGAATAATAAAGAATAAAGCTGTTGAGAACTCTTCTATTAAACCTTCATTACCCTTTATAATTAGGCTTATATAGTTATAGGAACAATCGAATAATTAATAATAAAGCTGTTGAGAACCCTAGCCATACTCTTTGTGCATGGCGATGCATCTCATACACAGAACGCACAGATAATTTTATTTGTATAGGTCTATATTCCTACAATTTAAGAGACAATGTCTTAGCCTGGCATCGCCAGATGTCGCCCGATTGGATATGTAACCCTGTTGTTACATATCCAACCACTCCTATTCTACCAAAACATAAGCCTTTTGTTTCGGCTGTGTACGTACCGCTCCGAACACGCTGTTGAGCAATGTCGTGTACACCTTGTTCATGGCCTCCGTGGACTTCTTCTTGGACTTGTTCTTGGACTTCTTGGGCGGCTCAGAGGACGAACCCGACTGGGAACCGCTCTGTGGACTACCAGATCAGAGACAAAAGAAATAAGACTTTGAACTACTAAATAACAACTGCAAAGTGTTGGTAATGAGAAAATAATAGATGACAAATAGTCATACAATGATTTAAAGTACTACATTCACTCGGTACTCAGATACATGCTACATTAATGAGCAGGTAGGGTCTAGGGCTTTTGTTCCAGGATATTGGGGAAGATGGAGATTTTAACCCTGAACATTTTGGCACTTTGATTTGTTGGACAATTTTATCCAAAAAGTCTTACAATGCAATGAGTGAATTCATTCTTGGCATGGGCACTTGAACCCCTAACCCTGGTACTGTCAATGGCATGCTCTAGTATCAGTTGAAATAGACAGTCTCAAGTGTAACAAAGGTAATGGTGGGGGGCAAAACGAATCCTACCCCTCTGCTGAGGATGTGGAGACATTGGAGGTGATCGAGGGAGACCTCTCTGCTGCCTTGGGCATGCTGCGGAGGGGGGAGCAGAGAGATGTAGGTCATAGGTCATGCTTCAGAGCTGATTGGATTGGGTCTCACATTGGGTACACAGGATGGGGTCATGTGTTCCATTCACTATATTTCAGATTACATTTCCAAGTACCTTTTATTTAATAAAATCAAAACACTGAAATGTCGAATTACATTTGAATTGAATTGACAAATAAACAAACATAGGCCTCCTCCCTCCCTACTGCTCCATATCCTCCTTCTTCCCCTTTCTTCTCGTAATCCTGATCCTGTTCCTCCTCCTTCTCCTCTTTGGTTTGCTCTAAGAACTAGCTCACTGTATCGTCAGACCGTCCTATCTCGCTCACAAATGTTACTTCAAATGAGCAACAGTTTCATATATGGCCTTGCTCACCTGGTTTACTACTCGTGAAAAAGGGAAAGCGGCGTCCTCCTATGATTCCTCGACGTCTGTCCGGTTACAACTGCTATTCCACTCGACTCTCCTTCCTTCTTCTTCCCTTGCTTTTCTTCTCTGGCACGTGGAGGTCTGGTCTCTCTCCCTTCTTCTTCTTATTTTCTTCTCTGGCACGTGGAGGGCTGGCCTCTGTCCCTTCCGAGAGGCTTAAGATGTTAATCACCTCACCTGGCTCAACGAGCGGTCAGAGATTAGAGAGAGCAGGATGTCATGTGAGAGACCAGGTACAGACACATCCGATTAGGAGGATGTAATTAGAAAATACATTGTTGGATTTGATTTTAAAATCTCATGGCAACTGTTGTGTTGCATTGATAACTACCATACCACTATTTGCTGTTGTGCGATTTAGCAGATTATTAAATTGTCACGAATGTGTAGTTGCTAGGGTGGTCCACGTGGTCCAACTTTTATCTGCTTTTTTAAGGGATATAAAAACCACCAAGCAGCTCGATGACTAAACGGTGCATCCTCTACTCCGGGCCGCACTCCTGGGTTTAAAGGACCAAAGTTTTGCAGTACAGCGGCCTAAAGACCCCATGTGGATCCGGGTAAGATACTGGATGGACCATGTAATTGGTTTGGTTTGCATTTATTCAACAGGGTTAGTTTTGGTTTGCATGTATGTCGCTTGGACACTTTGCTCAGACCCATCTGAAACCATACTCACTAGAGCATTTGAGTCAATCCAATCAGTGCATGTACATGAGGCAATGTGGCGGAGGCGCTAAAACACCGGTACATGATGTCAGTCTATCCTTTTGTTTTATAGGCCTAGTGTTGTAGCAAAGTTATGAAGAACCTAATCATAGCCAATGTTTTGAAACATCCCTAGTAGCTTTATTGGATTATTTATGAGACGATGGTAATTAATATCCAAGATCCCTGGTAGCTGTATTGGTTCATGTAAGAAATAATGTTGTAAATGTAATTAGTAATCTTTTGTATGTTTGGAAGGTAAATGATTCTGGGATGGGTTGTAAAGAATGAACATTGCCCAGGCCTATGTTAGACAATGCTTGTGTTGATCATTTCTATATTTACGCTTGATTAATGTTTTACCCTTTTTGTGACACTCTGTGGATAAATAGGCACCAGATGTGCATCAGATGGGTGGTGATACTGCAGAGACCCAGGTGAGAGTGCTAATAATTACGTACTGTTTTCTTAAATAGACAAAACTGATCAAACGGCAGTAGTATAATCCCTCATGATGTTTGTAAAAGGTCTGAACACATTTTTTCTGGGAACATGTCCATTGACTCGTGTGCTCTTAAGGAAAGTGTTTATTTAGATGCAGTAACTGTAATACAACCGTAGGAGGCACGTAATTATAATTTAATTGAAGAAACCCGGTGAGGCAGCAATTTGTGTTTGGAGTTTCTTTTTGCTGTAATGATTTAATGCGTAGGTTGTTGTGTTTCACCTGTGTCTAATTTAAATGAAATGCTAAACGTAATGACCCGTGTTTGACACAGGTAAAGCACGTGTCGGTGCTGTTAATGTATATATGGGCATGAAAATGTCTTAAATCCCCAATGTGAAACTGAATTTCCTTTTGACATCAATTCACTTCACAGTGTGATGACTGAAGAGAGTCGATGTACACCAGCGTCCTATTCCCCATCCTCCCTTAGGATCCCTGGCTACACCCGCACACCATATTGACTGTACTGTTTCAACGTTTAGAACAAACTACACGATGCCACACCACGTTTTGGTGTAGTATGTTTAGATGTTTCGATTTGTCTACTTTATTTCTGTAAACCATAGCTATGATCCAAGCCCTCGTATATGTAACCCTGTAGCTGTGAACCTCCTTTTTAAGGGAGCGACTAAAGGGACAAGCCGGAAGCAAACGTTATCCTTGATCTTCTTTGTAACCCTAATGCCTCAATTGAACCACAAGTTTAATGTAATACCTAAAGTTGACAATGTAACCTAAACATGTGCAATGCCCAAGCTGTCTTACCTAATAGCTAAACATCTAAAATGCCTAGACTCGCATAGGTAATGAATAACGTAATGCATAAAGGTATAATAATAAAGGTAAAGTAATGCCTATACCAAACAGGGCCTAAACTTTATCCTAACTGTATATCCTATTTGAAACGTTATACAAAGCTAACCATCCTTAATGTGAAACTGTAAACCAGCCTTGTCCCTCGGCTGCTCTGCTTTATTGCTAAGTTTTTCAGGGTGTTGATTTAGAATCGCGGGCTTGAAGTGCTTTGTATGATATGTGAAGACTTGTTGCTTGATAAATAAACATGCTTTCTCTTTACCCATGTTGTATTTGCTTTTGTAATGTGGAATCGGGCCAACTGCACAGTCACGTCACATTGTGCTTTGTGACCCTCAGGCTCTCTGTGCGTGCGTCGATGTTTGTGTCTTTAGTTTGAGAGCTAAATACAAAATGCTAAAAGACGATGATTATGAATGGGTTCAGAGGTCAAGTGAAAGTGCAGAGCCTCTGAATTCACCGTGAGGTTAGCATAGTGTTTCATGGAGTGTTGAAACAATGAAATAGTTGACAGAGCGTGAAACCCTAAAGCGAATGCCATTGCGGTCCAATGTTTGTACCCTTTAGTAATTTATAAGATCAGAACACAAAGGCGTGCATTGCTGAAACCGACAGTGGAACCGTAGATGCAGTTTGTAGCAGGTGTTGGTCTCTTAAAATAACCAACAGTAAGAGTGTTTTTGTCTGAGCTTGTAGACATCAGATCTGTAAGGTTTGGATTACTTGTCATTAGAGTGAAGTCATGGATACGACGCTAGGTTGAAAGGAGTATAAAGGTGGAGAACCGGATAATGTATTTCACAACATTTATTAGTTGCATAGTATGATGATTTGTTGTTGCTGCTCATTTAAATACAGCATGAAGACTATGGTGGTGTTGTTGATTTATCATAAACATGTGTAACTTTTAAATAATGGCAATATATTTATTTTTTCTGTAAAGGCATTTGGTCAGAAGCAGTCTTATGTTTTGTAATCCCAGAAGATTAAAGATCAGGTAGGTATTAGAATAAGCGCCCAATTAGTATTACAGCCCTGACATTTACCCCTAACCCTCTTCTGATGTCTGGGGAAAATCACAGCCAAGTGAATTGTATTAACGTCATCCTAAAAAATGATTTATTATTTCGATTGTTGTTCATAATTTTTTTTCTTTGTGATGCAGGGATAGAGCACGAGGGTTAGGTTAACCTAACCCAGCATGTGTAGACTGAAGGATCACAGCTAAGTTGTCTTTTTTTCACAGCGTAATGTCATTATGTTATATTTCTAACATTTATTTTTGTCATGTTGATCCCTTTTGTCATTAATTCAACCAATTCAATTTAATCAATTCAATTTAATTTGTGCGCATTGCGTATGAAACGTAGCCTGGGGATCCTTGACTCATCCACTCATTATAAGTAGTTAGTTATTAGGGATATTAAAGATTTTCACTTGGACAGTCCACTGTCTTAGAATCAAAAGTTGTAAGCATTAAAGAAGCCAACGATGTATTTAATTTAAGCTGTAAACGGTATGCTTGTTAATTGGACGTCCATATTAGTCCGTCACCAGTGTCGTGGCTGTGATTGGTTGTAGCTGTACAGTAACGTCCAGAGGCATTTTAATTTTTGACCGCTGTTGACGTGCTTCGGAAATGTCAAACTGCATTTAGAATACGGCGCTCTTATGTTATAGTTGTTGATTTCAGAGGCCAAGAACGACAGTAAAGATACTTTGAAGGGATTTTAAGGAATGAAGAAGCTCATCGAACGAGGTATGTAGTTTAAACGTAATGCATGTCTTCATAGGTGCCGAGCGTCATTTGAATTTTGGCGCCCAGCGCCATTTGTATTTCCATTGGTTGTCACTGTGGCCACATTAGAAAGAATAGGCTAACGTTCCGTGTTCTTTTTAACGCAAGTGCTTGTGACTACGCATTTAATGTAGTCACTTTTGAGTCGTTACATTGTTGTACACATGCTTGTAACGATCGTATGACATTTTGTCGAAGGATGTGACTTTATCTGAAGTTGTAATCCCTGAATGTAATTGAAAAGCCAGTGAAATTTAAGTTGTGCGCATAGCGTATGAAACGTAGCCTGGTGATCCTTGACTCATCCACTCATTATAAGTAGTTAGTTATTAGGGATATTAACGATTTTCACTTGGACAGTCCACTGTCTTTGAATCAAAAGTTGTAAGCATTGAAGAAGCCAACGATGTATTTAATTGAAGCTGTAAACGGTATGCTTGTTAATTGGACGTCCATATTAGTCCGTCACCAGTGTCGTGGCTGTGATTGGTTGTAGCTGTACAATAACGTCCAGAGGCATTTGAATCTTTGACCGCTGTTGACGTGCTTCGGAAATGTCAAACTGCTTTTAGAATACGGCGCTCTTATGTTATAATTGTTGATTTCAGAGGCCAAGAACGACAGTAAAGATACTTTGAAGGGATTTTAAGGAATGAAGAAGCTCATCGAACGAGGTATGTAGTTTAAACGTAATGCATGTCTTCATAGGTGCCGAGCGTCATTTGAATTTTGGCGCCCAGCGCCATTTGTATTTCCATTGGTTGTCACCGTGGCCACATTAGAAAGAATAGGCTAACGTTCCGTGTTCTTTTTAACTGAAGTGCTTGTGACTACGCATTTAATGTAGTCACTTTTGAGTCGTTACATTGTTGTACACATGCTTGTAACGATCGTATGACATTTTGTCGAAGGATGTGACTTTATCTGAAGTTGTAATCCCTGAATGTAATTGAAAAGCCAGTGAAATTTAAGTTGTGCGCATAGCGTATGAAACGTAGCCTGGTGATCCTTGACTCATCCACTCATTATAAGTAGTTAGTTATTAGGGATATTAACGATTTTCACTTGGACAGTCCACTGTCTTTGAATCAAAAGTTGAAAGCATTGAAGAAGCCAACGATGTATTTAATTTAAGCTGTAAACGGTATGCTTGTTAATTGGACGTCCATATTAGTCCGTCACCAGTGTCGTGGCTGTGATTGGTTGTAGCTGTACAATAACGTCCAGAGGCATTTGAATTTTTGCCCGCTGTTGACGTGCTTCGGAAATGTCAAACTGCATTTAGAATACGGCGCTCTTATGTTATAGTTGTTGATTTCAGAGGCCAAGAACGACAGTAAAGATACTTTGAAGGGTTTTTAAGGAATGAAGAAGCTCATCGAACGAGGTATGTAGTTTAAACGTAATGCATGTCTTCATAGGTGCCGAGCGTCATTTGAATTTTGGCGCCCAGCGCCATTTGTATTTCCATTGGTTGTCGCGCTGTACAATGAACGATGTGTGTCGATGTAAATATATCGGTTTCACAAAAAGACAAGTACACAATCTCTATATGAAACGATAAGACTAAGGCTAGGCTACTGTGGCCACATTAGAAAGAATAGGCTAACGTTACGTGTTCTTTTTAACGCAAGTGCTTGTGACTACGCATTTAATGTAGTCACGTTTGAGTCGTTACATTGTTGTACACATGCTTGTAACGATCGTATCACATTTTGTCGAAGGATGTGACTTTATCTGAAGTTGTAATCCCTGAATGTAATTGAAAAGCCAGTGAAACACTATTTTAGTAGTATTTGACGTTTAACTGGGAGGGCTACATCTCCGTGTCAGAATGCCAGATAACATATGTTTTATTTGATCCCAATAGAATAAGCATTAGGTGCCATTGTCACCTTTTATTGAATACATGTAGATTATTGTGTTAAATTTCCTATTTGAAACATCTTATAATTATCGTTTACTATTGTGTTTTAAAGCAAAGTCCAATGGCGTCATCTAGTGGCGCCAGAGGAGGAGTACGGGCATATCTGTTAAATTAACCAACATGTAGTAAATGTCAATATGGACGACAATGTAAAATAGAAGAGTTTGAAAATATTGTTATTGCAAGGAAAGGCATAAGCAATTTAAATGAATGTAAAGATAACCCAAAAAATTATTAGAAATGAAATGGTCAGGCAAGAAATATCACATGGGTATAAAGATCCGATAAGGTTTAGGTTTTTGATTAAAACTAAATATAACCAAAAAACGTCTGCACAAAAAGGTAATGAATCATAGTGGAAGGGGAAAATAATAATGTTGTTAAAAAAAGAATCCAACATTTGTAATAACATCAGTGTATGATGTAATCATTGTATGTAATTTTTTTTATTAAAATGTAGAGCACAATATAGAATGTGAAATGTTACCCCAAAAATAATGAAATGTGTTGTCTGCAGGCCACCATGTTGATGGGATCAGAGGCAGGACCACACAGATGATGACGGAGTCCAAAGTCAGGTGAGGACAATGTTTATGGAATTGATAAATAGTCCAATGATGCCACCTAGTGGTGCCAGAGGAGGATCTAAAATGAAAGAAAACCACTGCAGCCATTGTAACTTGATAAATGTTAGTAATTTCATTTCACACCCCTACCAGACTATATTTATCAATTAGTTCAAAAATTATGATATGAAAATTGACAGCTAGGAGAAAGAAGACAATTATTGCAGTTCACCTCAATTATTAGCAGTGGTGGAAGATGTAAGATATCTTCTGAGAAAATCACTGATATTAAATGTATGTGGTAACTTTTACTTTTACAAATGCTGTTAAGGCAAAAGAATGAATTGAAGCTTTGGTTTTTTATTTATATTTATTAGAACTGTTTGAAACTTTCAAAATCTGTAGTCCATGCAAGTTTTTCCTCACCTCCAAAATTATTCAACAGCTCACAACAATTTTCCCCTGAAAGTACAAATGTGAATGGATGTCATTTAGGGCATTTGCCAAGACATCAAATGTGTGTGGACCCTTCACCCCAAAAAGTACTAAACACTACCAAAGTAACAGTAATTTTCAGCTGCATAAATCATAATGGTAAATTGCAGGGTAATTTGAAAAATACTCACAGCAACAGTTAATACAAAAGTTGTTTTAACAACAACATCTATTACTTGAAACGTTAGATAAATGAAATATTTTTATGAAGACATTTGAAAACTTTGCCATTTTTTAGTTTCATATGTAACTATAACTTTGGTTAATATAGCTAGTACATGACATCATTTAATTTAATGACTTTGGCAGTTCAACTATCGTCAACGTATTTGTTGATTTCATCTGTCTGGTAATAATGTTTCACATTATCAACCTTTTGTAGGTAAGTAAACCTTTATTTCAAATATTGCCACAGATATTGTTATGGTTAGATCTGGTGGGTGGAGTTTTGCAGAAGTGACTCGTTTGTGTTGTACATCCTCCTCCCCTTCCCCACCTTCTTCCTAACTGCCCATTTGTTTTCTTGTTCTTGTTTTTTTTTGTTCTTATTTATTAGTTTGCTGTGATTTGATAGCAGTTATTGAATGCGGCAATAAATGTTACTGATGTGTGAGACATGACATTTATAATTTATTTCAATTGTATATTTGAGAGAATAGTTAATTAGCTAAGGTTAAAGTTACAATAAATATTTATACTTTGTTATACAACTGTATTTACAAAGTAACCACATCTGCTGAGATCCGTGAACAAATGAAGCGTGATTAACACAAATTATTGACACAGACTTAAACCGTGCACTGTTTTTGTACCCTCCATCCTGTAGATGCTTCCCAATCATAACAATAAATGCTGCTGGTTGTTTATGCGGTTATGCTTGTTGCTGCTGTTGCTGCATTCTCACGTCATGGTCTTCCTTTTCTTCATCTGTTCTGTTTTTTCTCTTGCCACTCGTCAATCTCGTCTTGCTCCTTCTTCCCGTTTTCCTAATCCACCCGCTCCTCACCCCTGTTCTGATCCTCCTACTTTCTTTGTCCCCCTCTTGTTCCCCTTTCTCATAACCTAACCCATTGTTGCTGTTGTTCTCTTCCTTCTCCTCTTGCTATATCGTCTTTTACGTTTCCCTTTAATCCTGTTCCTCCTCCACCCCCCCTTCCTACTCTGTTGTGCTCGTTCTGCTTTTCCTCCTCATTCTCCTCCTTTGCTTTTGTTGCTTTTTCCTCCTTATTTTCTTCCTTCCTTCGTCCCCGTCCTTCCTCCTTTGTCCCCCGTCCTACCTTTGTCCCCGTCCTTGCTCCTCCTCCTTCGTCCTTCTTCCTCCTCCTTCCTCCCCCGTCCTTCCTTTGTCCCCGTCCTTCGTCCACTGTCCTTCATCCTCCTCCTTCGTCCCCCATCCTTCCTCCCCCGTCCTTCCTCCTCCTCCTCCTTCGTCCCCCGTCCTTCGTCCTTCTTCCTTCTCCGTCCTTCCTCCTCCTCCTTCGTCCCCGTCCTTCCTCCTTCTTCCTCCTCCGTCCTTCCTCCCCCGTCCCCCGTCCTTCTTCCTCCTCCGTCCTTCCTCCCCAGTCCTTCCTCCTTCGTCCACTGTCCTAATTCCTCCGTCCTTCCTCCCCAGTCCTTCCTCCTTCGTCCACTGTCCTCCCTCCTCCTCCTTCGTCCCCAGTCCTTCCTCCTTCGTCCACTGTCCTTCCTCCTTCGTCCCCGTCCTTCTTCCTTCGTCCACTGTCCTTCCTCCTTCATCCTTCCACCCCTTCCTTCCTCCTTCGTCCACTGTCCTTCCTCCTCCTCCTCCTTCGTCCCCGTCCTTCCTCCTTCGTCCCCCATCCTTCCTCCTTCCTCCCCCGTCCTTCCTCCTCCTCCTCCTTCGTCCCCGTCCTTCCTCCTTCGTCCACTGTCCTTCCTCCTTCGTCCGCCGTCCTTCCTCCCCCGTCCTTCCTCCTTCCTTCCTCCTCCTCCTTCCTCCTTCCTCCTCCTCCTTCGTCCCCATCCTTCCTCCTCCTCCTTCCTCCTTCCTCCCCGTCCTTCCTCCTTCGTCCACTGTCCTTCCTTCTCCTCCTTCGTCCCCGTTCTTCCTCCCCCGTCCTCCTCCTCCTCCTTCGTCCCCGTCCTTCCTCCTCCTCCTTCCTCCTTCGTCCCCCGTCCTTCCTCCTTCCTCCTCCTCCTTCGTCCCTGTCCTTCCTCCTCCTCCTTCGTCCCCGTCCTTCCTCCCCAGTCCTTCCTCCTTCCTTCCTCCTCCTCCTTCGTCCCCGTCCTTCGTCCACTGTCCCCGTCCTTCCTCCTTCGTCCCCGTCCTTCCTCCTCCTCCTTCGTCCGCCATCCTTCCTCCCCCGTCCTTCCTCCCTCCTCCTTCGTCCCTCCTCCTACGTCTGCCATCCTTCCTCCTTCGTCCCCGTCCTTCCTCCTTCCTCCTTCGTCCCCGTCCTTCCTCCTTCGTTCACGTCCTTCCTCCTCCGTCCACTGTCCTTTCTCCTCCTCCTTCGTCCCCGTCCTTCCTCCTCCTCCTTCATCCCCGTCCTTCCTCCTCCTCCTCCTCCTCCTTCCTCCCCGTCCTTCCTCCTCCTTCGTCCCCGTCCTTCGTCCCCGTCCTTCGTCCTTCTTCCTTCGTCCACTGTCCTTCCTCCTTCCTCCGTCCCCAGTCCTTCCTCCTTCGTCCGCCATCCTTCCTCCCCCGTCCTTCCTCCTTCCTTCCTCCCCGTCCTTCCTCCTCCTCCTCCTCCTTCGTCCCCGTCCTTCGTCCCCGTCCTTCGTCCTTCTTCCTTCGTCCACTGTCCTTCCTCCTTCCTCTGTCCCCAGTCCTTCCTCCTTCGTCCGCCATCCTTCCTCCCCCGTCCTTCCTCCTTCCTTCCTCCTCCTCCTTCCTCCTCCTCCTTCGTCCCCCATCCTTCCTCCTTCGTCCACTGTCCTTCCTCCTTCATCCCCCGTCCTTCCTCCTCTGCCCTTCCTCCTTCGTCCACTGTCCTTCCTCCTTCGTCCACTGTCCTTCCTCCTTCGTACCCGTCCTTCCTCCTCCTCCTTCGTCCCCGTCCTTCCTCCCCAGTCCTTCCTCCTTCCTTCCTCCTCCTCCTTCCTCCTCCTCCTTCGTCCTTCCTCCTCCTCCTTCGTCCCCGTCCTTCCTCCTTCGTCCACTGTCCTTCCTCCTTCGTCCCCGTCCTTCGTCCCCGTCCTTCCTCCTTCGTCCCCGTCCTCCTCATTGTCCGCCATCCTTCCTCCCCCGTCCTTCCTCCCTCCTCCTCCTTCGTCCCTCCTCCTTCGTCCGCCATCCTTCCTCCTCCTCCTTCGTCCCCGTCCTTCCTCCTCCTCCTTCGTCCCCGTCCTTCCTCCTTCGTTCACGTCCTTCCTCCTCCGTCCACTGTCCTTTCTCCTCCTCCTTCGTCCCCGTCCTTCCTCCTCCTCCTTCGTCCCCGTCCTTCCTCCTCCTCCTCCTTCGTCCCCGTCCTTCCTCCTTCGTCCACTGTCCTTCCTCCTTCCTCCGTCCCCAGTCCTTCCTCCTTCGTCCGCCATCCTTCCTCCCCCGTCCTTCCTTCCTCCTCCTCCTTCCTCCTCCTCCTTCGTCCCCGTCCTTCCTCCTTCGTCCTTCTTCCTTCGTCCACTGTCCTTCCTCCTTCATCCTTCCTCCCCCGTCCTTCCTCCTTCCTTCCTCCTCCTCCTTTTTCCCTCCTCCTTCGTCCGCCTCCTTCGTCCACTGTCCTTCATCCTTCCTCCCCCGTCCTTCCTTCCGCCTCCTTCGTCCACTGTCCTTCCTCCTTCATCCCCCGTCCTTCCTCCTCTGTCCTTCCTCCTTCGTCCACTGTCCTTCCTCCTTCGTCCACTGTCCTTCCTCCTTCGTACCCGTCCTTCCTCCTCCTCCTTCGTCCCCGTCCTTCCTCCTCCTCCTTCGTCCTTCCTCCTCCTCCTTCGTCCCCGTCCTTCCTCCTTCGTCCACTGTCCTTCCTCCTCCTCCTTCGTCTTCGTCCCCGTCCTTCCTCCTTCGTCCCCGTCCTTCCTCCTCCTCCTTCGTCCGCCATCCTTCCTCCCCCGTCCTTCCTCCCTCCTCCTCCTTCGTCCCTCCTCCTTCGTCCGCCATCCTTCCTCCTCCTCCTTCGTCCCCGTCCTTCCTCCTCCTCCTTCCTCCTTCGTCCCCGTCCTTCCTCCTTCGTTCACGTCCTTCCTCCTCCGTCCACTGTCCTTCCTCCTCCTCCTTCATCCCCGTCCTTCCTCCTCCTCCTCCTTCGTCCCCGTCCTTCCTCCTTCGTCCACTGTCCTTCCTCCTTCCTTCCTCCCCCGTCCTTCCTCCTTCCTTCCTCCTCCTCCTTCCTCCTCCTCCTTCCTCCTCCTCCTCCTTCCTCCTCCTCCTTCGTCCCCATCCTTCCTCCTCCTCCTTCGTCCCAGTCCTTCGTCCCCGTCCTTCCTCCTTCGTCCTTCCTTCGTCCACTGTCCTTCATCCTTCCTCCCCCTTCCTTCCTCCTCCTCCTTTTTCCCTCCTCCTTCGTCCGCCTCCTTCATCCACTGTCCTTCCTCCTTCGTCCAATGTCCTTCCTCCTTCGTCCACTGTCCTTCCTCCTTCGTCCCCCATCCTTCCTCCTTCGTCGCCGTCCTTCCTCCTTCGTTCACGTCCTTCTTCCTTCGTCCACTGTCCTTCCTCCTCCTCCTTCCTCCTCCTTCGTCCCCGTCCTTACTCCTCCTTCCTCCTTCGTCCCCGTCCTTCCTCCTCCGTCCACTGTCCTTCCTCCTCCTCCTTCATCCCCGTCCTTCCTCCTCCTTCGTCCCCGTCTTTCGTCCACTGTCCTTCCTTCTCCTTCGTCCCTGTCCTTCCTCCGTCCCCAGTCCTTCCTCCTTCGTCCCCGTCCTTCCTCCTTCATCCTTTGTCCTTCGTCCCCATGCTTCATCCTTCCTCCCCCATCCTTCCTCCTTCCTTCCTCCTCCTCCTTCCTCCTCCTCCTTCCTCCTTCCTCCTTCGTCCCCGTCCTTCCTCCTCTTCCTTCCTCCTTCGTCCCCATCCTTCCTCCTTCGTCCACTGTCCTTCCTCCTTCGTCCCCGTCCTTCCTCCTCCTCCTTCCTCCTTCGTCCCCCGTCCTTCCTCCTTCCTCCTCCTCCTTCGTCCCCGTCCTTCCTCCTCCTCTTTCGTCCCCGTCCTTCCTCCCCAGTCCTTCCTCCCCAGTCCTTCCTCCTTCCTTCCTCCTCCTCCTTCCTCCTCCTCCTTCGTCCTTCCTCCTCCTCCTTCGTCCCCGTCCTTCCTCCTTCGTCCACTGTCCTTCGTCCCCGTCCTTCCTCCTTCGTCCCCGTCCTTCCTCCTCCTCCTTCGTCCGCCATCCTTCCTCCCCCGTCCTTCCTCCCTCCTCCTTCGTCCCTCCTCCTTCGTCTGCCATCCTTCCTCCTCCTTCGTCCCCGTCCTTCCTCCTCCTCCTTCCTCCTTCGTCCCCGTCCTTCCTCCTTCGTTCACGTCCTTCCTCCTCCGTCCACTGTCCTTTCTCCTCCTTCGTCCCCGTCCTTCCTCCTCCTCCTTCGTCCCCGTCCTTCCTCCTCCTCCTTCGTCCCCGTCCTTCCTCCTCCTCCTCCTCCTCCTTCCTCCCCGTCCTTCCTCATCCTCCTCCTTCGTCCCCGTCCTTCGTCCCCGTCCTTCGTCCTTCTTCCTTCGTTGACTGTCCTTCCTTCCTCCTCCTTCCTCCTCCTCCTTCCTCCTCCTACTTCGTCCCCCATCCTTCCTACTCCTCCTCCCCCCCCATCGTCCTTCCTCCTTCGTCCCCGTCCTTCCTCCTTCGTCCCCGTCCTTCCTCCTTCGTCCGCGTCCTTCCTCCTCCTCCTTCGTCCGCCATCCTTCCTCCCCCGTCCTTCCTCCCTCCTCCTCCTTCGTCCCTCCTCCTTCGTCCGCCATCCTTCCTCCTCCTCCTTCGTCCCCGTCCTTCCTCCTCCTCCTTCCTCCTTCGTCCCCGTCCTTCCTCCTTCGTTCACGTCCTTCCTCCTCCGTCCACTGTCCTTTCTCCTCCTCCTTCGTCCCCGTCCTTCCTCCTCCTCCTTCGTCCCCGTCCTTCCTCCTCCTCCTCCTTCGTCCCCGTCCTTCGTTCACTGTCCTTCCGCCTCCTCCTTCGTCCACTGTCCTTCATCCTCCGTCCTTCGTCCCCTGTCCTTCCTCCTTCGTCCCCATCCTTCCTCCTTCCTCCCCTGTCCTTCCTCCTCCTCCTTCCTCCTTCCTCTTCCTCCTTCGTCCACTGTCCTTCCTCCTCCCTCCTCCTCCTTCCTCCTCCTACTTCGTCCCCCATCCTTCCTCCTCCTCCTTCGTCCCCGTCCCTCCTCCTCCCCAGTCCTTCCTCCTTCGTCCACTGTCCTTCCTCCTTCGTCCACTGTCCTTCCTCCTCCTCCTTCCTCCTCCTTCGTCCACTGTCCTTCCTCCTCCTTCGTCCCTCCTCCTTCGTCCGCCATCCTTCCTTCCTCCTCCTCCTTCATCCCTCCTCCTTCGTCCCCTGTCCTTCCTCCTTCGCCCCCGTCCTTCCTCCTTCGTCCACTGTCCTTCCTCCTAGCTCCCCGTCCTTCCTCCTTCCTTCCTCCTCCTTCGTCCCTCCTCCTTTGTCCTTCCTCCTTCGTCCACTTACCTTCCTCCTTCGTCCCCATCCTTCCTCCTTCCTCCCCCGTCCTTCCTCCTCCTTCCTCCTCCTCCTTCGTCCACTGTCCTTCCTCCTTCGTCCCCGTCCTTCGTCCTCCTCCTTCGACCTCCTCCTTCCTCCCTCCTCCTTCGACCTCCTCCTTCCTCCTCCTTCATCCCTCCTCCTTCGTCCACTGTCCTTCCTCCTCCTCCTTCCTCCTTCGTCCACTGTCCTTCCTCCTTCGTACCCGTCCTTCCTCCTCCTCCTTCGTCCCCGTCCTTCCTCCCCAGTCCATCCTCCTTCCTTCCTCCTCCTCCTTCCTCTTCCTCCTTCGTCCCCGTCCTTCCTCCTTCCTTCCTCCTCCTCCTTCCTCCTCCTCCTTCGTCCTTCCTCCTTCGTCCGCGTCCTTCCTCCTCCTCCTTTGTCCGCCATCCTTCCTCCCCCGTCCTTCCTCCCTCCTCCTCCTTCGTCCCTCCTCCTTCGTCCGCCATCCTTCCTCCTCCTCCTTCGTCCCCATCCTTCCTCCTCCTCCTTCCTCCTTCGTCCCCGTCCTTCCTCCTTCGTTCACGTCCTTCCTCCTCCGTCCACTGTCCTTTCTCCTCCTCCTTCGTCCCCGTCCTTCCTCCTCCTCCTTCGTCCCCGTCCTTCGTTCACTGTCCTTCCTCCTCCTCCTTCGTCCACTGTCCTTCATCCTCCGTCCTTCGTCCTTCGTCCCCTGTCCTTCCTCCTTCGTCCCCATCCTTCCTCCTTCCTCCCCTGTCCTTCCTCCTCCTCCTTCCTCCTCCTCCTTCGTCCACTGTCCTTCCTCCTCCCTCCTCCTCCTTCCTCCTCCTACTTCGTCCCCCATCCTTCCTCCTCCTTCGTCCCCGTCCCTCCTCCTCCCCTGTCCTTCCTCCTTCGTCCACTGTCCTTCCTCCTTCGTCCACTGTCCTTCCTCCTCCTCCTTCCTCCTCCTCCTTCGTCCACTGTCCTTCCTCCTCCTCCTTCGTCCCTCCTCCTTCGTCCGCCATCCTTCCTTCCTCCTCCTCCTTCATCCCTCCTCCTTCGTCCCCTGTCCTTCCTCCTTCGCCCCCGTCCTTCCTCCTTCGTCCACTGTCCTTCCTCCTTCCTCCTTCCTCCCTGTCCTTCCTCCTTCCTTCCTCCTCCTTCGTCCCTCCTCCTTTGTCCTTCCTCCTTCGTCCACTGTCCTTCCTTCTTCGTCCCCATCCTTCCTCCTTCCTCCCCCGTCCTTCCTCCTCCTTCCTCCTCCTCCTTCGTCCACTGTTCTTCCTCCTTCGTCCCCGTCCTTCGTCCTCCTCCTTCGACCTCCTCCTTCCTCCCTCCTCCTTCGACCTCCTCCTTCCTCCTCCTTCGTCCACTGTCCTTCCTCCTCCTCCTTCCTCCTTCGTCCACTGTCCTTCCTACTTTGTCCCCGTCCTTCCTCCTCCTCCTTCGTCCCCTGTCCTTCCTCCTTCGTCCTTCCTCCTCCTCCTTCCTCCTTTCTCCTCCTCCTTCGTCCACTGTCCTTCCTCCTTCGTCCTTCCTCCTCCTCCTTCGTCCCTCCTACTTCGTCCGCCATCCTTCCTTCATCCCTCCTCCTTCGTCCACTGTCCTTCCTCCCCGTCCTTCCTCCTTCATCCCTCCTCCTTCGTCCACTGTCCTTCCTCCTCCTCCTTCGTCCACTGTCCTTCCTCCTCCTCCTTCATCCCTCCTCCTTCGTCCACTGTCCTTTCTCCTTCATCCTCCGTCCTTCGTCCTTCGTCCCCATCCTTCCTCCTTCGTCCCCTGTCCTTCCTCCTTCGTCCCCTGTCCTTCCTCCTTCGCCCCGTCCTTCCTCCTTCGTCCATTGTCCTTCCTCCTCCCCCTTCGTCCTCCTCCTTCCTCCTCCTCCTTCATCCCTCCTCCTTCGTCCACTGTCCTTCCTCATCCTCCTCCTCCTTCGTCCACTGTCCTTCCTACTCCTCCTTCCTCCTCCTCCTTCGTCCACTGTCCTTCCTCCTCCTTCATCCCTCCTCCTTCGTTCACTGTCCTTCGTCCCCTGTCCTTCCTCCTTCGTCCCCATCCTTCCTCCTTCCTCCCCCGTCCTTCCTCCTCCTCCTTCGTCCACTGTCCTTCCTCCTCCTCCTTCGTCCCTCCTCCTTCGTCCGCCGTCCTTCCTTCCTCCTCCTCCTTCATCCCTCCTCCTTCCTCCTCCTCCTTCCTCCTCCTTCGTCCGCCATCCTTCCTTCCTCCTCCTTCGTCCACTGTCTTCCTCCTCCCTCCTCCTCCTTCGTCCGCCGTCCTTCCTTCCTCCTCCTCCTTCGTCCCTCCTCCTTCATCCTCCGTCCTCCGTCCTTCGTCCCCATCCTTCCTCCTTCGTCCCCGTCCTTCCTCCTCCTCCTTCGTTCACTGTCCTTCCTCCTCCTCCTTCGTCCACTGTCCTTCGTCCCCATCCTTCCTCCTTCCTCCCCCGTCCTTCCTCCTCCTCCTTCCTCCTTCCTCCTCCTCCTTCGTACCTCCTCCTTCGTCCACTGTCCTTCATCCCTCCTCCTTCGTTCACTGTCCTTCCTCCTCCTCCTTCGTCCACTGTCCTTCGTCCCCATCCTTCCTCCTCCTTCGTCCACTGTCCTTCCTCGTCCCTCCTCCTTCGTCCGCCGTCCTTCCTTCCTCCTCCTCCTTCGTCCTCCTCCTTCATCCCTCCTCCTTCGTCCACTGTCCTTCCTCCTCCTCCTCCATCGTCCACTGTCCTTCGTCCTTCCTCCCCGTCCTTCCTCCTTCATCCCTCCTCCTTCGTCCACTGTCCTTCCTCCTCCTCCTTCGTCCACTGTCCTTCCTCCTTCGTCCACTGTCCTTTCTCCTTCATCCTCTGTCCTACGTCCTTCGTCCCCATCCTTCCTCCTTCGTCCCCTGTCCTTCGCCCCCGTCCTTCCTCCTCCTCCTTCATCCCTCCTCCTTCGTCCCCATCCTATCTCCTTCGTCCCCTGTCCTTCCTCCTTCGCCCCCGTCCTTCCTCCTTCGTCCACTGTCCTTCCTCCTCCTCCATCGTCCGCCATCCTTCCTCCCCCGTCCTTCGCCCCCATCCTTCCTCCTTCGTCCCCGTCCTTCCTCCTCCTCCTTCGTCCCCTGTCCTTCCTCCTTCGTCCATTGTCCTTCCTCCTCCTCCTTCATCCCTCCTCCTCCTCCTCCTTCGTCCACTGTCCTTCCTACTCCTCCTTCCTCCTCCTTCGTCCACTGTCCTTCCTACTCCTCCTTCATCCCTCCTCCTTCGTTCACTGTCCTTCCTCCTCCTTCGTCCACTGTCCTTCCTCCTCCCTCCTCCTCCTTCGTCCACTGTCCTTCATCCTCCGTCCTTCGTCCTTCGTCCCCATCCTTCCTCCCCCGTCCTTCCTCCTCCTCCTTCGTCCACTGTCCTTCCTCCTTCATCCGCCGTCCTTCCTTCCTCCTCCTTCGTCCACTGTCCTTCCTCCTTCCTCCCCGTCCTTCCTCCTTCATCCCTCCTCCTTCGTCCACTGTCCTTTCTCCTTCGTCCTTCGTCCCCATCCTTCCTCCCCTGTCCTTCCTCCTTCGCCCCCGTCCTTCCTCCTTCGTCCACTGTCCTTCCTCCTCCTCCATCGTCCGCCACCCTTCCTCCCCCGTCCTTCCTCCTCCTCCTTCGTCCACTGTCCTTCCTCCTTCATCCCCCGTCCTTCGTCCCCATCCTTCATCCCTCCTCCTTCGTCCACTGTCCTTCCTCCTCCCCCTTCGTCCACTGTCCTTTCTCCTTCGTCCCCATCCTTCCTCCTTCGTCCCCTGTCCTTCCTCCTTCGCCCCCGTCCTTCCTCCTTCCTCCTCCGCCTTCATCCCTCCTCCTTCGTCCGCCATCCTTCCTTCTTCCTACTCCTTCGTCCCTGTCCTTCCTCCTCCTCCTTCGTCCCCGTCCTTCCTCCCCCGTCCTTCCTCCCCAGTTCTTCCTCCTCCTCCTCCTTCGTCCGCCATCCTTCCTTCCTCCTCCTCCTTCGTCCCCGTCCTTCCTCCTCCTCCTTCCTCCTTCGTCCCTGTCCTTCCTCCTTCGTCCACTGTCCTTCCTTCCTCCTCCTCCTTCGTCCTCCTCCTTCCTCCTCCTCCTTCATCCCTCCTCCTTCGTCCACTGTCCTTCCTCCTCCTCCTTCGTCCCTCCTCCTTCGTCCGCCATCCTTCCTCCCCGTCCTTCCTCCTCCTTCCTCCTCCTCCTTCGTCCACTGCCTTCGTCCCTCCTCCTTCGTCCGCCATCCTTCCTTCCTCCTCCTCCTTCGTCCTCCTCCTTCCTCCTTCCTCCTCCGCCTTCATCCCTCCTCCTTCATCCACTGTCCTTCCTCCTCCTCCTTCCTCCTCCTCCTTCGTCCCCGTCCTTCCTCCTCCTCCTTCGTCCGCCATCCTTCCTCCCCCGTCCTTCCTCCTTCGTCCCCGTCCTTCCTCCTTCCTCCTTCGTCCGCCATCCTTCCTCCCCCGTCCTTCCTCCTCCTCCTTCGTCCCCGTCCTTCCTCCTTCCTCCTTCGTCCACTGTCCTTCCTCCCCAGTCCTTCCTCCTTCGTCCACTGTCCTTCCTCCTCCTCCTTCGTCCCTGTCCTTCCTCCTTCCTCCGTCCCCAGTCCTTCCTCCTCCGTCCACTGTCCTTCCTCCTTCATCCTTCGTCCCCATCCTTCCTCCTTCGTCCCCGTCCTTCCTCCTTCGTCCCCGTCCTTCCTCCTTCCTTCCTCCTTCCTCCTCCTTCATCCCTCCTCCTTCGTCCGCCATCCTTCCTCCTTCCTCCTCCTCTTTCATCCCTCCTCCTCCGTCCGCCATCCTTCCTCCCCCGTCCTCCTCCTCCTCCTTCGTCCCCGTCCTTCCTCCTTCGTCCACTGTCCTTCCTTCTCCTCCTTCGTCCCCGTCCTTCCTCCCCCTTCGTCCACTGTCCTTCCTCCTTCCTCCCTCGTCCACTGTCCTTCCTCTGTCCCCAGTCCTTCCTCCTCTGTCCTTCCTCCCCAGTCCTTCCTCCTTCGTCCTCCTCCTTCGTCCACTGTCCTTCCTCCTCCTCCCTCCTCCTCCTTCGTCCGCCATCCTTCCTTCCTCCTCCTCCTCCTTCGTCCCCGTCCTTCCTCCTCCTCCTTCGTCCGCCATCCTTCCTCCCCCGTCCTTCCTCCTCCTCCTTCGTCCCCGTCCTTCCTCCTTCGTCCGCCATCCTTCCTCCCCCGTCCTTCCTCCTCCTCCTTCGTCCCCGTCCTTCCTCCTTCGTCCACTGTCCATCCTCCCCAGTCCTTCCTCCTTCGTCCACTGTCCTTCCTCCTCCTCCTTCGTCCCTGTCCTTCCTCCTTCCTCCGTCCCCAGTCCTTCCTCCTCCGTCCACTGTCCTTCCTCCTTCGTCCACTGTCCTTCCTCCTACTCCTACGTCCCTGTCCTTCCTCCTCCTCCTTCGTCCCCGTCCTTCCTCCTTCGTCCTTCTTCCTTTGTCCACTGTCCTTCCTCCTTCACCCTTCGTCCCCATCCTTCCTCCTTCGTCCCCGTCCTTCCTCCTTCCTTCCTCCTCCTTCCTCCTCCTCCTTCATCCCTCCTCCTTCGTCCGCCATCCTTCCTCCTCCTCCTTCATCCCTCCTCCTTCGTCCGCCATCCTTCCTCCCCCGTCCTCCTCCTCCTCCTTCGTCCCTGTCCTTCATCCCCGTCCTATCTCCTCCTCCTTCCTCCTTCGTCCCCGTCCTTCCTCCTTCGTCCACTGTCCTTTCTCCTCCTTCGTCCCTGTCCTTCCTCCTCCTCCTTCGTCCCCGTCCTTCCTCCTTCGTCCTTCTTCCTTTGTCCACTGTCCTTCCTTCTCCTTCGTCCCCGTCCTTCCTCCTTCTTCCTTCGTCCACTGTCCTTCGTCCCCATCCTTCCTCCTTCGTCCCCGTACTTCCTCCTCCTCCTTCGTCCTCCTCCTTCCTCCTTCCTCCTCCGCCTTCATCCCTCCTCCTTCGTCCGCCATCCTTCCTTCCTCCTACTCCTTCGTCCCTGTCCTTCCTCCTCCTCCTTCGTCCTCGTCCTTCCTCCCCCGTCCTTCCTCCCCAGTTCTTCATCCTCCTCCTCCTTCGTCCTCCTCCTTCGTCCGCCATCCTTCCTTCCTCCTCCTCCTTCGTCCCCGTCCTTCCTCCTCCTCCTTCCTCCTTCGTCCCTGTCCTTCCTCCTTCGTCCACTGTCCTTCCTTCCTCCTCCTTCGTCCTCCTCCTTCCTCCTCCTCCTTCATCCCTCCTCCTTCGTCCACTGTCCTTCCTCCTCCTCCTTCGTCCGCCATCCTTCCTCCTCCTTCCTCCTCCTCCTTTGTCCACTGTCCTTCGTCCCTCCTCCTTCGTCCGCCATCCTTCCTTCGTCCTCCTCCTTCGTCCTCCTCCTTCCTCCTTCCTCCTCCGCCTTCATCCCTCCTCCTTCGTCCACTGTCCTTCCTCCTTCCTCCTCCTCCTTCGTCCCCGTCCTTCCTCCTCCTCCTTCGTCCGCCATCCTTTCTACCCCGTCCTTCCTCCTTCCTCCTTCGTCCCCGTCCTTCCTCCTTCCTCCCCCGTCCTTCCTCCTTCCTCCTCCTCCTCCTTCGTCCCCGTCCTTCCTCCTTCCTCCTTCGTCCACTTTCCTTCCTCCCCAGTCCTTCCTCCTTCGTCCACTGTCCTTCCTCCTCCTCCTTCGTCCCTGTCCTTCCTCCTTCCTCCGTCCCCAGTCCTTCCTCCTCCGTCCACTGTCCTTCCTCCTTCGTCCCAATCCTTCCTCCTTCGTCCCCGTCCTTCCTCCTTCGTCCCCGTCCTTCCTCCTTCCTCCTCCTTCATCTCTCCTCCTTCGTCCGCCATCCTTCCTCCTTCCTCCTCCTCTTTCATCCCTCCTCCTTCGTCCGCCATCCTTCCTCCCCCGTCCTCCTCCTCCTCCTTCGTCCCCGTCCTTCCTCCTTCGTCCACTGTCCTTCCTTCTCCTCCTTCGTCCCCGTCCTTCCTCCCCCTTCGTCCACTGTCCTTCCTCCTTCCTCCTTCGTCCACTGTCCTTCCTCTGTCCCCAGTCCTTCCTCCTCTGTCCTTCCTCCCCAGTCCTTCGTCCTCCTCCTTCCTCCTTCGTCCACTGTCCTTCCTCGTCCTCCTTCCTCCTTCCTCCTCCGCCTTCATCCCTCCTCCTTCGTCCACTGTCCTTCCTCCTCCTCCTCCTTCGTCCCTCCTCCTTCGTCCGCCATCCTTCCTTCCTCCTCCTCCTCCTTCGTCCGCCATCCTTCCTCCCCCGTCCTTCCTCCTCCTCCTTCGTCCCCGTCCTTCCTCCTACGTCCGCCATCCTTCCTCCTCCTCCTTCGTCCCCGACTTCCTCCTTCGTCCACTGTCCTTCCTCCCCAGTCCTTCCTCCTTCGTCCACTGTCCTTCCTCCTCCTCCTTCGTCCCTGTCCTTCCTCCTCCTCCTTCGTCCCCGTCCTTCCTCCTTTGTCCACTGTCCTTCCTCCTTCATCCTTCGTCCCCGTCCTTCCTCCTTCGTCCTTCTTCCTTTGTCCACTGTCCTTCCTCCTTCATCCTTCGTCCCCATCCTTCCTCCTTCGTCCCCGTCCTTCCTCCTCCTCCTTCATCCCTCCTCCTTCGTCCGCCATCCTTCCTCCTTCCTCCTCCTTCATCCCTCCTCCTTCGTCCGCCATCCTTCCTCCCCCGTCCTCCTCCTCCTCCTTCGTCCCTGTCCTTCGTCCCCATCATTCCTCCTCCTCCTTCGTCCAATGTCCTTCCTCCTCCTCCCTCGTCCCTGTCCTTCCTCCTCCTCCTTCGTCCCCGTCCTTCCTCCTTCGTCCTTCTTCCTTTGTCCACTGTCCTTCCTTCTCCTCCTTCGTCCCCGTCCTTCCTCCCCCGTCCTCCTCCTTCCTCCTTCGTCCACTGTCCTTCCTCTGTCCCCAGTCCTTCCTCCTCCGTCCTTCCTCCCCAGTTCTTCCTCCGTCCACCGTCCTTCCTCCTTCTTCCTCCTCCGTCCTTCCTCCCCCGTCCTTCTTCCTCCTCCGTCCTTCCTCCCCAGTCCTTCCTCCTTCGTCCACTGTCCTTCCTCCTTCGTCCACTGTCCTTCCTTCTCCTTCGTCCCCGTCCTTCCTCCCCAGTTCTTCCTCCTCCTCCTCCTTCGTCCTCCTCCTTCGTCCGCCATCCTTCCTTCCTCCTCCTCCTTCGTCCGCCATCCTTCCTTCCTCCTCCTCCTTCGTCCCTGTCCTTCCTCCTCCTCCTTCGTCCACTGTCCTTCCTCCTCCTTCGTCCGCCATCCTTCCTCCTCCTCCTTCGTCCACTGTCCTTCCTCCTTCGTCCGCCATCCTTCCTTCCTCCTCCTCCTTCGTCCCCGTCCTTCCTCCTCCTCCTTCGTCCGCCATCCTTCCTCCCCCGTCCTTCCTCCTTCCTCCTTCGTCCACTGTCCTTCCTCCTCCTTCGACCCGTCCTTCCTCCCCCGTCCTCCTCCTTCCTCCTTCGTCCACTGTCCTTCCTCCTTCGTCCCTGTCCTTCCTCCTTCCTCCTTCGTCCCTGTCCTGCCTCCTTCGTCCACTGTCCTTCCTCCTCCTCCTCCTTCGTCCTCCTCCTTCCTTCCTCCTCCTCCTTCGTCCACTGTCCTTCCTTCCTCCTCCTCCTTCGTCCACTGTCCTTCCTCCTCCTCCTCCTTCATCCCCGTCCTTCCTCCTCCTCCTTCGTCCGCCATCCTTCCTCCCCCGTCCTTCCTCCTTCGTCCCCGTCCTTCCTCATTCCACCTTCGTCCGCCATCCTTCCTCCCCAGTCCTTCCTGCTTCATCCTTCCTCCTTCGTCCCTGTCCTTCCTCCGTCCCCAGTCCTTCCTCCTTCGTCCACTGTCCTTCCTCCTTCATCCTTCGTCCGTCGTCCTTCCTCCCCCGTCCTTCCTCCTTCCTTCCTCCTCCTCCTTTGTCCCCATCCTTCCTCCTTCGTCCACTGTCCTTCCTCCTTCGTCCACTGTCCTTCCTCCTCCTCCTTCGTCCCTGTCCTTCCTCCTTCCTCCGTCCCCAGTCCTTCCTCCTCCGTCCTTCCTCCCCAGTCCTTCCTCCTTCGTCCACTGTCCTTCCTCCTTCGTCCACTGTCCTTCCTCCTCCTCCTTCCTCCCCAGTCCTTCCTCCTTCGTCCACTGTCCTTCCTCCTTCGTCCCCGTCCTTCGTCCTTCTTCCTTCGTCCACTGTCCTTCCTCCTTCATCCTTGGTCCTTCGTCCCCATCCTTCCTCCCCCGTCCTTCCTCCTTCTTCCTTCTCCGTCCTTCCTCCTCCTCCTTCGTCCCCGTCCTTCCTCCTTCTTCCTCCTCCGTCCTTCCTCCCCCGTCCTTCTTCCTCCTCCGTCCTTCCTCCCCAGTCCTTGGGTTAGGTTAGGGTTAGAGTTAGGGTTAGGGTTAGGGTTTAGGGTTAGGGTTAGGGTTAGGGTTAGGGTTAGGGTTAGGGTTAGGGTTAGGGTTAGGGTTAGGGTTAGGGTTAGGGTTAGGGTTAGGGTTAGGGTTAGGGTTAGGGTTAGGGTTTAGGGTTAGGGTTAGGTTAGGGTTAGGGTTAGGGTTAGGGTTAGGGTTAGGGTTAGGGTTAGGGTTAGGGTTAGGGTTAGGGTTAGGATAAGGGGAAGAAAGCTCGTTGGAAAACGTACCCATTTGGCGAGTTCTCAGGGTTAGGTGGTCCGAATGACTTGGCAAAAAAATCTACCCCCCCTAAATCGGCCACGGGCTTTCCAACGGTGCCAAGGTCGAGTGTGTACGACCGCGGCAAGTATGAGTAATGAGCTCCGTGGCCGTTTTTCGAGCGTACCTATTTGGCCATATCTCGGGGAAGGAAAGGTGTTAGAGGTTCGGGAGCAGGACCGTCGTGTTCAGGGCCCCTGAAAACATGGGTAAAAATGCCACCGCCGAGCGGCTGTGACGTTGCGTTGCCGAGTTACGGGCAAAGTATTGGCGACAGTTTGAATGAAATGTGTGTAAAAAGCAGTGCACTTGTGTATTTCTTGAAGTTCATGGGGTGGGGGATTTTTTTGGAGTAGTGGTGGCCATAGTACATCAAGGTAAACACGGGTTAGGGTTAGGCAAGAGGTTAGAAAAGGTTATGTTTAGGGCAAAGGGTTATGGTTAGGCAAGAGGTTTGAAAAGGTTATGGTAAGGGTAGGGGTAAGGGAGAGGTTAGTGTATGGATGATGGGTTAGTAGGAGTGTTGTGAGTGTGTGTGTAGGTTTAGTGACGTGCGTCGATGGCTGAGGCCTGACCTTGTGAGCCTGTGTGACGTGGCAGTCACGGCTTGAGCGCACGGTAGAAGAGCACAAAGCACAATGTTAGTATGTTTGACTCGTGTTCATTTCACAATTGTAGCAAAGACAGAGTGGTCAATATGCACAGACGACATCCCGGTGGGATACACACGTTCCCCCCCCAACACACACACACACACACACTGACACACACACACACACACACACACACACACACACACCTTTTATCTTGTTCATTTTGTGTTATCTCACAGCTGACGAAGGAGCTGGAGGACGTGGTGGCACACAGGGTGGAGACGTGGCTGGACTTGAAAGACACACACACACACACACACACACAGACCTATTTAGCAGTGTAATAAACAATAGTGTAAAGGGTTATTGAATATATCAGAAAAGTGTAATTTGTCATCCATAAGGCCTTGAAATAGGTGTTAGAGCTGCAATGTGTTTCTTTTGATTTGATATGAATGTTTAGCTCCCTCATTTGATTATGCTTTAGCTGTGACTTTCCTCTTTCATGTACAAAAGACCCCAAGATGTGTTTGCTGTGGTTTTAATAGGAGGACATTTTGACCCTTTATGTAGAAACCGATTAGTGGGGGGACCCAGGTCACACAGTTTGCGGTCGGACCCTGACTAAGATTTTGGTACGGGTGATTGGTGTCGACCCTATCTTTGATGTAAAAAAGAGCCCTTGGCTGTACCTTAAAGCATAGTCATTCTACAGGCTTTTTATGTGTGTGTGTGTGTGTGTGTGCGCGCGCCACTCTGACGTGTCTGTTTGAATGTCTTCCCTTTGGGCTACAATGACCCAATGAATTGTGTGTGATGTTTTTGAAGGCCTCTTTCATGTCACAAAAGAGTCCAGGTTTCCATCAGTTTCCTGTGATAGAATAGGATGACATTTTGACCTTTATTTTTCCCCATTCGTTGTGAATGGAGGAATGGACTTGTGCTTGTGTTAGTGATTAGTGGTCGGGCTAGTGACACCGCATTAAAACTGGTGAATGTTGTTCAAGTTGTCTTTAGTGTGAAAATGAGCATAGGTTTGTAGGTGACTAGGGTTAGGGTTAGGGTTAGGGTTAGGGTTAGGGTTAGGTTAGGGTTAGGGTTAGGGTTAGGTTAGGGTTAGGGTTAGGGTTAGGGTTAGGGTTAGGGTTAGGGTTAGGGTTAGGGTTAGGGTTAGGGTTAGGGTTAGGGTTAGGGTTAGGGTTAGGGTTAGGGTTAGGGTTAGGTTAGGGTTTAGTAGGGTTAGGGTTAGGGTTAGGGTTAGGGTTAGGGTTTAGGGTTAGGGTTAGGGTTAGGTTAGGGTTAGGGTTAGGGTTAGGGTTAGGGTTAGGGTTAGGGTTAGGGTTAGGGTTAGGGTTAGGGTTAGGGTTAGGGTTAGGGTTAGGGTTAGGGTTAGGGTTAGGGTTAGGGTTAGGGTTAGGGTTAGGGTTAGGGTTAGGGTTAGGGTTAGGGTTAGGGTTAGGGTTAGGGTTAGGGTTAGGGTTAGGGTTAGGGTTAGGGTTAGGGTTAGGGTTAGGGTTAGGGTTAGGGTTAGGGTTAGGGTTAGGGTTAGGGTTAGGGTTAGGGTTAGGGTTAGGGTTAGGGTTAGGGTTAGGGTTAGGGTTAGGGTTAGGGTTAGGGTTAGGGTTAGGGTTAGGGTTAGGGTTAGGGTTAGGGTTAGGTTAGGGTTAGGGTTAGGTTAGGGTTAGGGTTAGGTTAGGGTTA
>JACYXH010000232.1:1527500-1672500 GCA_026745465.1 Lota lota
ACCCTAACCCTAACCCTAACCCTAACCCTAACCCTAACCCTAACCCTAACCCTAACCCTAACCCTAACCCTAACCCTAACCCTAACCCTAACCTAACCCTAACCCTAACCCTAACCCTAACCCTAACCCTAACCCTAACCCTAACCCTAACCCTAACCCTAACCCTAACCCTAACCCTAACCCTAACCCTAACCCTAACCCTAACCCTAACCCTAACCCTAACCCTAACCCTAACCCTAACCCTAACCCTAACCCTAACCCTAACCCTAACCCTAACCCTAACCCTAACCCTAACCCTAACCCTAACCCTAACCCTAACCCTAACCTAACCCTAACCCTAACCCTAACCCTAACCCTAACCTAACCCTAACCCTAACCCTAACCCTAACCCTAACCCTAACCCTAACCCTAACCCTAACCCTAACCCTAACCCTAACCTAACCCTAACCCTAACCCTAACCCTAACCCTAACCCTAACCCTAACCCTAACCCTAACCCTAACCCTAACCCTAACCCTAACCCTAACCCTAACCCTAACCCTAACCCTAACCCTAACCCTAACCCTAACCCTAACCCTAACCCTAACCCTAACCCTAACCCTAACCCTAACCCTAACCCTAACCCTAACCCTAACCCTAACCCTAACCCTAACCCTAACCCTAACCCTAACCCTAACCCTAACCCTAACCCTAACCCTAACCCTAACCCTAACCCTAACCCTAACCCTAACCCTAACCCTAACCCTAACCCTAACCCTAACCCTAACCCTAACCCTAACCCTAACCCTAACCCTAACCCTAACCCTAACCCTAACCCTAACCCTAACCCTAACCCTAACCCTAACCCTAACCCTAACCCTAACCCTAACCCTAACCCTAACCCTAACCCTAACCCTAACCCTAACCCTAACCCTAACCCTAACCCTAACCCTAACCCTAACCCTAACCCTAACCCTAACCCTAACCCTAACCCTAACCCTAACCCTAACCCTAACCCTAACCCTAACCCTAACCCTAACCCTAACCCTAACCCTAACCCTAACCCTAACCCTAACCCTAACCCTAACCCTAACCCTAACCCTAACCCTAACCCTAACCCTAACCCTAACCCTAACCCTAACCCTAACCCTAACCCTAACCCTAACCCTAACCCTAACCCTAACCCTAACCCTAACCCTAACCCTAACCCTAACCCTAACCCTAACCCTAACCCTAACCCTAACCCTAACCCTAACCCTAACCCTAACCCTAACCCTAACCCTAACCCTAACCCTAACCCTAACCCTAACCCTAACCCTAACCCTAACCCTAACCCTAACCCTAACCCTAACCCTAACCCTAACCCTAACCCTAACCCTAACCCTAACCCTAACCCTAACCCTAACCCTAACCCTAACCCTAACCCTAACCCTAACCCTAACCCTAACCCTAACCCTAACCCTAACCCTAACCTAACCCTAACCCTAACCCTAACCCTAACCCTAACCCTAACCCTAACCCTAACCCTAACCCTAACCCTAACCCTAACCCTAACCCTAACCCTAACCCTAACCCTAACCCTAACCCTAACCCTAACCCTAACCCTAACCCTAACCCTAACCCTAACCCTAACCCTAACCCTAACCCTAACCCTAACCCTAACCCTAACCCTAACCCTAACCCTAACCCTAACCCTAACCCTAACCCTAACCCTAACCCTAACCCTAACCCTAACCCTAACCCTAACCCTAACCCTAACCCTAACCCTAACCCTAACCCTAACCCTAACCCTAACCCTAACCCTAACCCTAACCCTAACCCTAACCCTAACCCTAACCCTAACCCTAACCCTAACCCTAACCCTAACCCTAACCCTAACCCTAACCCTAACCCTAACCCTAACCCTAACCCTAACCCTAACCCTAACCCTAACCCTAACCCTAACCCTAACCCTAACCCTAACCCTAACCCTAACCCTAACCCTAACCCTAACCCTAACCCTAACCCTAACCCTAACCCTAACCCTAACCCTAACCCTAACCCTAACCCTAACCCTAACCCTAACCCTAACCCTAACCCTAACCCTAACCCTAACCCTAACCCTAACCCTAACCCTAACCCTAACCCTAACCCTAACCCTAACCCTAACCCTAACCCTAACCCTAACCCTAACCCTAACCCTAACCCTAACCCTAACCCTAACCCTAACCCTAACCCTAACCCTAACCCTAACCCTAACCCTAACCCTAACCCTAACCCTAACCCTAACCCTAACCCTAACCCTAACCCTAACCCTAACCCTAACCCTAACCCTAACCCTAACCCTAACCCTAACCCTAACCCTAACCCTAACCCTAACCCTAACCCTAACCCTAACCCTAACCCTAACCCTAACCCTAACCCTAACCCTAACCCTAACCCTAACCCTAACCCTAACCCTAACCCTAACCCTAACCCTAACCCTAACCCTAACCCTAACCCTAACCCTAACCCTAACCCTAACCCTAACCCTAACCCTAACCCTAACCCTAACCCTAACCCTAACCCTAACCCTAACCCTAACCCTAACCCTAACCCTAACCCTAACCCTAACCCTAACCCTAACCCTAACCCTAACCCTAACCCTAACCCTAACCCTAACCCTAACCCTAACCCTAACCCTAACCCTAACCCTAACCCTAACCCTAACCCTAACCCTAACCCTAACCCTAACCCTAACCCTAACCCTAACCCTAACCCTAACCCTAACCCTAACCCTAACCCTAACCCTAACCCTAACCCTAACCCTAACCCTAACCCTAACCCTAACCCTAACCCTAACCCTAACCCTAACCCTAACCCTAACCCTAACCCTAACCCTAACCCTAACCCTAACCCTAACCCTAACCCTAACCCTAACCCTAACCCTAACCCTAACCCTAACCCTAACCCTAACCCTAACCCTAACCCTAACCCTAACCCTAACCCTAACCCTAACCCTAACCCTAACCCTAACCCTAACCCTAACCCTAACCCTAACCCTAACCCTAACCCTAACCCTAACCCTAACCCTAACCCTAACCCTAACCCTAACCCTAACCCTAACCCTAACCCTAACCCTAACCCTAACCCTAACCCTAACCCTAACCCTAACCCTAACCCTAACCCTAACCCTAACCCTAACCCTAACCCTAACCCTAACCCTAACCCTAACCCTAACCCTAACCCTAACCCTAACCCTAACCCTAACCCTAACCCTAACCCTAACCCTAACCCTAACCCTAACCCTAACCCTAACCCTAACCCTAACCCTAACCCTAACCCTAACCCTAACCCTAACCCTAACCTAACCCTAACCCTAACCCTAACCCTAACCCTAACCCTAACCCTAACCCTAACCCTAACCCTAACCCTAACCCTAACCCTAACCCTAACCCTAACCCTAACCCTAACCCTAACCCTAACCCTAACCCTAACCCTAACCCTAACCCTAACCCTAACCCTAACCCTAACCCTAACCCTAACCCTAACCCTAACCCTAACCCTAACCCTAACCCTAACCCTAACCCTAACCCTAACCCTAACCCTAACCCTAACCCTAACCCTAACCCTAACCCTAACCCTAACCCTAACCCTAACCCTAACCCTAACCCTAACCCTAACCCTAACCCTAACCCTAACCCTAACCCTAACCCTAACCCTAACCCTAACCCTAACCCTAACCCTAACCCTAACCCTAACCCTAACCCTAACCCTAACCCTAACCCTAACCCTAACCCTAACCCTAACCCTAACCCTAACCCTAACCCTAACCCTAACCCTAACCCTAACCCTAACCCTAACCCTAACCCTAACCCTAACCCTAACCCTAACCCTAACCCTAACCCTAACCCTAACCCTAACCCTAACCCTAACCCTAACCCTAACCCTAACCCTAACCCTAACCCTAACCCTAACCCTAACCCTAACCCTAACCCTAACCCTAACCCTAACCCTAACCCTAACCCTAACCCTAACCCTAACCCTAACCCTAACCCTAACCCTAACCCTAACCCTAACCCTAACCCTAACCCTAACCCTAACCCTAACCCTAACCCTAACCCTAACCCTAACCCTAACCTAACCCTAACCCTAACCCTAACCCTAACCCTAACCCTAACCCTAACCCTAACCCTAACCCTAACCCTAACCCTAACCCTAACCCTAACCCTAACCCTAACCCTAACCCTAACCCTAACCCTAACCCTAACCCTAACCCTAACCCTAACCCTAACCCTAACCCTAACCCTAACCCTAACCCTAACCCTAACCCTAACCCTAACCCTAACCCTAACCTAACCCTAACCCTAACCCTAACCCTAACCCTAACCCTAACCCTAACCCTAACCCTAACCCTAACCCTAACCCTAACCCTAACCCTAACCCTAACCCTAACCCTAACCCTAACCCTAACCCTAACCCTAACCCTAACCCTAACCCTAACCCTAACCCTAACCCTAACCCTAACCCTAACCCTAACCCTAACCCTAACCCTAACCCTAACCCTAACCCTAACCCTAACCCTAACCCTAACCCTAACCCTAACCCTAACCCTAACCCTAACCCTAACCCTAACCCTAACCCTAACCCTAACCCTAACCCTAACCCTAACCCTAACCCTAACCCTAACCCTAACCCTAACCCTAACCCTAACCCTAACCCTAACCCTAACCCTAACCCTAACCCTAACCCTAACCCTAACCCTAACCCTAACCCTAACCCTAACCCTAACCCTAACCCTAACCCTAACCCTAACCCTAACCCTAACCCTAACCCTAACCCTAACCCTAACCCTAACCCTAACCCTAACCCTAACCCTAACCCTAACCCTAACCCTAACCCTAACCCTAACCCTAACCCTAACCCTAACCCTAACCCTAACCCTAACCCTAACCCTAACCCTAACCCTAACCCTAACCCTAACCCTAACCCTAACCCTAACCCTAACCCTAACCCTAACCCTAACCCTAACCCTAACCCTAACCCTAACCCTAACCCTAACCCTAACCCTAACCCTAACCCTAACCCTAACCCTAACCCTAACCCTAACCCTAACCCTAACCCTAACCCTAACCCTAACCCTAACCCTAACCCTAACCCTAACCCTAACCCTAACCCTAACCCTAACCCTAACCCTAACCCTAACCCTAACCCTAACCCTAACCCTAACCCTAACCCTAACCCTAACCCTAACCCTAACCCTAACCCTAACCCTAACCCTAACCCTAACCCTAACCCTAACCTAACCCTAACCCTAACCCTAACCCTAACCCTAACCCTAACCCTAACCCTAACCCTAACCCTAACCCTAACCCTAACCCTAACCCTAACCCTAACCCTAACCCTAACCCTAACCCTAACCCTAACCCTAACCCTAACCCTAACCCTAACCCTAACCCTAACCCTAACCCTAACCCTAACCCTAACCCTAACCCTAACCCTAACCCTAACCCTAACCCTAACCCTAACCCTAACCCTAACCCTAACCCTAACCCTAACCCTAACCCTAACCCTAACCCTAACCCTAACCCTAACCCTAACCCTAACCCTAACCCTAACCCTAACCCTAACCCTAACCCTAACCCTAACCCTAACCCTAACCCTAACCCTAACCCTAACCCTAACCCTAACCCTAACCCTAACCCTAACCCTAACCCTAACCCTAACCCTAACCCTAACCCTAACCCTAACCCTAACCCTAACCCTAACCCTAACCCTAACCCTAACCCTAACCCTAACCCTAACCCTAACCCTAACCCTAACCCTAACCCTAACCCTAACCCTAACCCTAACCCTAACCCTAACCCTAACCCTAACCCTAACCCTAACCCTAACCCTAACCCTAACCCTAACCCTAACCCTAACCCTAACCCTAACCCTAACCCTAACCCTAACCCTAACCCTAACCCTAACCCTAACCCTAACCCTAACCCTAACCCTAACCCTAACCCTAACCCTAACCCTAACCCTAACCCTAACCCTAACCCTAACCCTAACCCTAACCCTAACCCTAACCCTAACCCTAACCCTAACCCTAACCCTAACCCTAACCCTAACCCTAACCCTAACCCTAACCCTAACCCTAACCCTAACCCTAACCCTAACCCTAACCCTAACCCTAACCCTAACCCTAACCCTAACCCTAACCCTAACCCTAACCCTAACCCTAACCCTAACCCTAACCCTAACCCTAACCCTAACCCTAACCCTAACCCTAACCCTAACCCTAACCCTAACCCTAACCCTAACCCTAACCCTAACCCTAACCCTAACCCTAACCCTAACCCTAACCCTAACCCTAACCCTAACCCTAACCCTAACCCTAACCCTAACCCTAACCCTAACCCTAACCCTAACCCTAACCCTAACCCTAACCCTAACCCTAACCCTAACCCTAACCCTAACCCTAACCCTAACCCTAACCCTAACCCTAACCCTAACCCTAACCCTAACCCTAACCCTAACCCTAACCCTAACCCTAACCCTAACCCTAACCCTAACCCTAACCCTAACCCTAACCCTAACCCTAACCCACGTATAAAATTATGTACAGAGAACATAAATGTGGTCATTCAAAAAGATTCAAAATAGACAATCGTTTTGAAAATAATAACGTTATTAAAGTGCTGTACAGGAAGGAAGGAGGAGGAGGAGGAAGGACAGTGGACGAAGGAGGAGGGATGAAGGAGGAGGACGAAGGAGGAAGGATGGGGACGAAGGAGGAGGAGGAAGGAGGAAGGACAGTGGACGACGGAGGAGGAGGAAGGAAGGATGGCGGACGAAGGAGGAGGAGGAAGGACAGTGGACGAAGGAGGAGGGACGGAGACGAAGGAGGAAGGACAGGGGACGAAGGAGGAAGGACGGGGGCGAAGGAGGAAGGACAGGGGACGAAGGAGGAAGGATGGGGACGAAGGAGGAAGGACGAAGGAGGAGGAGGAAGGACGGGGACGAAGGAGGAGAAGGAAGGACAGTGGACGAAGGAGGAAGGACGGGGAGCAAGGATGGCGGACGAAGGAGGAGGAGGAGAAGAGGACAGTGGACGAAGGAGGAAGGAAAGGGACGAAGGAGGAAGGACAGTGGACAAAGGAGGAAGGACGGGGACGAAGGAGGAAGGACAGGGACGAAGGAGGAGGAGGAAGGAAGGACAGTGGACGAAGGAGGAAGGACAGGGACGAAGGAGGAATGAGGAGGAAGGAGGAAGGACAGTGGACGAAGGAGGAGGAGGAAGGACTGGGGAGGAAGGACAGTGGACGAAGGAGGAAGGATGGGGACGAAGGACGAAGGAGGAAGGAGGAAGGACGGGGACGAAGGAGGAGGAGGAAGGAGGAAGGACGGGGACGAAGGAGGAGGAAGGACGGGGGAGGAAGGATGGCGGACGAAGGAGGAGGAGGAAGGACGGGGACGAAGGAGGAGGAGGAAGGAGGAAGGAGGAAGGACAGTGGACGAAGGAGGAGGGATGAAGGCGGAGGAGGAAGGAGGAGGACAAGGAGGAGGAGGAAGGAAGGATGGCGGACGAAGGAGGAGGGACGAAGGACAGTGGACGAAGGAGGAGGAGGAAGGACGGGGAGGAAGGATGGCGGACGAAGGAGGAGGGACGAAGGAGGAGGAGGAAGGAGGAGGAGGAAGGACAGTGGACGAAGGAGGAGGGATGAAGGAGGAGGAGGAAGGAGGAGGACGAAGGATGAGGAGGAAGGAAGGACAGTGGACGAAGGAGGAGGGATGAAGGAGGAGGAGGAAGGAGGAGGACGAAGGACGGGGAGGAAGGATGGCGGACGAATGAGGAGGACGAAGGAGGAGGAGGAGGAGGAAGAACTGGGGAGGAAGGACGGGGACAAAGGAGGAAGGACGGGGACGAAGGAGGAAGGACGGGGGAGGAAGGATGGCGGACGAAGGAGGAGGAGGAAGGACGGGGACGAAGGAGGAGGAGGAAGGAGGAGGAGGAAGGACAGTGTACGAAGGAGGAGGGATGAAGGCGGAGGAGGAAGGAGGAGGACGAAGGAGGAGGAGGACAGAAGGATGGCGGACGAAGGAGGAGGAGGAAGGACGGGGAGGAAGGATGGCGGACGAAGGAGGAGGGACGAAGGAGGAGGAGGAAGGAGGAGGAGGAAGGACAGTGGACGAAGGAGGAGGGATGAAGGAGGAGGAGGAAGGAGGAGGACGAAGGAGGAAGGAGGAAGGAGGAGGAGGAAGGACGGGGACGAAGGAAGAGGAGGAAGGAAGGATGGCGGACGAAGGAGGAGGACGAAGGAGGAGGAGGAGGAAGAACTGGGGAGGAAGGACGGGGGAGGAAGGACGAGTACGAAGGAGAAGGAAGGACAGTGGACGAAGGAGGAGGAGGAAGGACAGTGGACGAAGGAGGAAGGACTGGGGAGGAAGGACAGTGGACGAAGGAGGAAGGACTGGGGAGGAAGGACGGGGACGAAGGAGGAGGAGGAAGGACGGAGAAGGAAGAAGGACGAAGGAGGAAGGACAGGGGACGAAGGAGGAGGAGGAAGGACGGGGGAGGAAGGATGGGGACGAAGGAGGAAGGACAGTGGACGAAGGAAGAAGGACGAAGGACGAAGGACAGTGGACGAAGGAGGAAGGACTGCGGAGGAAGGAGGAGGAGGAAGGACAGTGGACGAAGGAGGAAGGACTGGGGAGGAAGGAGGAGGAGGAAGGACAGTGGACGAAGGAGGAAGGACAGTGGACGAAGGAGGAAGGACTGGGGAGGAAGGACGGAGGAGGAAGGACTGGGGACGGAGGAAGGAGGAAGGACAGGGACGAAGGAGGAGGAGGAAGGACAGTGGACGAAGGAGGAAGGACAGGGGACGAAGGACAGTGGACGAAGGAGGAAGGATGGGGACGAAGGACGAAGGATGAAGGAGGAAGGACAGTGGACGAAGGAGGAAGGACGGGGACGAAGGAGGAGGAGGAAGGACAGTGGACGAAGGAGGAAGGACTGGGGAGGAAGGACAGTGGACGAAGGAGGAAGGAGGAAGGACGGGGACGAAGGAGGAGGAGGAAGGAGGAAGGACGGGGACGAAGGAGGAGGAAGGACGGGGGAGGAAGGAGGAGGACGAAGGAGGAGGAGGACAGAAGGATGGCGGACGAAGGAGGAGGAGGAAGGACGGGGAGGAAGGATGGCGGACGAAGGAGGAGGGACGAAGGAGGAGGAGGAAGGACAGTGGACGAAGGAGGAGGGATGAAGGAGGAGGAGGAAGGAGGAGGACGAAGGAGGAAGGAGGAGGAGGAAGGACGGGGACGAAGGAAGAGGAGGAAGGAAGGATGGCGGACGAAGGAGGAGGACGAAGGAGGAGGAGGAGGAAGAACTGGGGAGGAAGGACGGGGGAGGAAGGACGGGGACGAAGGAGAAGGAAGGACAGTGGACGAAGGAGGAGGAGGAAGGACAGTGGACGAAGGAGGAAGGACTGGGGAGGAAGGACAGTGGACGAAGGAGGAAGGACTGGGGAGGAAGGACGGAGGAGGAAGAAGGACGGGGGAGGAAGGACGGAGGAGGAAGAAGGAGGAAGGACGGGGACGAAGGATGAGGAGGAAGGACGGAGAAGGAAGAAGGACGAAGGAGGAAGGACGGGGGACGAAGGAGGAGGAGGAAGGACTGGGGAGGAAGGACAGTGGACGAAGGAGGAAGGATGGGGACGAAGGACGAAGGAGGAAGGAGGAAGGACGGGGACGAAGGAGGAGGAGGAAGGAGGAAGGACGGGGACGAAGGAGGAGGAAGGACGGGGGAGGAAGGATGGCGGACGAAGGAGGAGGAGGAAGGACGGGGACGAAGGAGGAGGAGGAAGGAGGAAGGAGGAAGGACAGTGGACGAAGGAGGAGGGATGAAGGCGGAGGAGGAAGGAGGAGGACAAGGAGGAGGAGGAAGGAAGGATGGCGGACGAAGGAGGAGGGACGAAGGACAGTGGACGAAGGAGGAGGAGGAAGGACGGGGAGGAAGGATGGCGGACGAAGGAGGAGGGACGAAGGAGGAGGAGGAAGGAGGAGGAGGAAGGACAGTGGACGAAGGAGGAGGGATGAAGGAGGAGGAGGAAGGAGGAGGACGAAGGATGAGGAGGAAGGAAGGACAGTGGACGAAGGAGGAGGGATGAAGGAGGAGGAGGAAGGAGGAGGACGAAGGAGGAGGAGGAAGGAAGGACAGTGGACGAAGGAGGAAGGACAGGGACGAAGGAGGAAGGAGGAGGAGGAAGGACGGGGACGAAGGAGGAGGAGGAAGGAAGGATGGCGGACGAATGAGGAGGACGAAGGAGGAGGAGGAGGAGGAAGAACTGGGGAGGAAGGACGGGGACAAAGGAGGAAGGACGGGGACGAAGGAGGAAGGACGGGGGAGGAAGGATGGCGGACGAAGGAGGAGGAGGAAGGACGGGGACGAAGGAGGAGGAGGAAGGAGGAGGAGGAAGGACAGTGTACGAAGGAGGAGGGATGAAGGCGGAGGAGGAAGGAGGAGGACGAAGGAGGAGGAGGACAGAAGGATGGCGGACGAAGGAGGAGGAGGAAGGACGGGGAGGAAGGATGGCGGACGAAGGAGGAGGGACGAAGGAGGAGGAGGAAGGAGGAGGAGGAAGGACAGTGGACGAAGGAGGAGGGATGAAGGAGGAGGAGGAAGGAGGAGGACGAAGGAGGAAGGAGGAAGGAGGAGGAGGAAGGACGGGGACGAAGGAAGAGGAGGAAGGAAGGATGGCGGACGAAGGAGGAGGACGAAGGAGGAGGAGGAGGAAGAACTGGGGAGGAAGGACGGGGGAGGAAGGACGAGTACGAAGGAGAAGGAAGGACAGTGGACGAAGGAGGAGGAGGAAGGACAGTGGACGAAGGAGGAAGGACTGGGGAGGAAGGACAGTGGACGAAGGAGGAAGGACTGGGGAGGAAGGACGGGGACGAAGGAGGAGGAGGAAGGACGGAGAAGGAAGAAGGACGAAGGAGGAAGGACAGGGGACGAAGGAGGAGGAGGAAGGACGGGGGAGGAAGGATGGGGACGAAGGAGGAAGGACAGTGGACGAAGGAAGAAGGACGAAGGACGAAGGACAGTGGACGAAGGAGGAAGGACTGCGGAGGAAGGAGGAGGAGGAAGGACAGTGGACGAAGGAGGAAGGACTGGGGAGGAAGGAGGAGGAGGAAGGACAGTGGACGAAGGAGGAAGGACAGTGGACGAAGGAGGAAGGACTGGGGAGGAAGGACGGAGGAGGAAGGACTGGGGACGGAGGAAGGAGGAAGGACAGGGACGAAGGAGGAGGAGGAAGGACAGTGGACGAAGGAGGAAGGACAGGGGACGAAGGACAGTGGACGAAGGAGGAAGGATGGGGACGAAGGACGAAGGATGAAGGAGGAAGGACAGTGGACGAAGGAGGAAGGACGGGGACGAAGGAGGAGGAGGAAGGACAGTGGACGAAGGAGGAAGGACTGGGGAGGAAGGACAGTGGACGAAGGAGGAAGGAGGAAGGACGGGGACGAAGGAGGAGGAGGAAGGAGGAAGGACGGGGACGAAGGAGGAGGAAGGACGGGGGAGGAAGGAGGAGGACGAAGGAGGAGGAGGACAGAAGGATGGCGGACGAAGGAGGAGGAGGAAGGACGGGGAGGAAGGATGGCGGACGAAGGAGGAGGGACGAAGGAGGAGGAGGAAGGACAGTGGACGAAGGAGGAGGGATGAAGGAGGAGGAGGAAGGAGGAGGACGAAGGAGGAAGGAGGAGGAGGAAGGACGGGGACGAAGGAAGAGGAGGAAGGAAGGATGGCGGACGAAGGAGGAGGACGAAGGAGGAGGAGGAGGAAGAACTGGGGAGGAAGGACGGGGGAGGAAGGACGGGGACGAAGGAGAAGGAAGGACAGTGGACGAAGGAGGAGGAGGAAGGACAGTGGACGAAGGAGGAAGGACTGGGGAGGAAGGACAGTGGACGAAGGAGGAAGGACTGGGGAGGAAGGACGGAGGAGGAAGAAGGACGGGGGAGGAAGGACGGAGGAGGAAGAAGGAGGAAGGACGGGGACGAAGGATGAGGAGGAAGGACGGAGAAGGAAGAAGGACGAAGGAGGAAGGACGGGGGACGAAGGAGGAGGAGGAAGGACTGGGGAGGAAGGACAGTGGACGAAGGAGGAAGGATGGGGACGAAGGACGAAGGAGGAAGGAGGAAGGACGGGGACGAAGGAGGAGGAGGAAGGAGGAAGGACGGGGACGAAGGAGGAGGAAGGACGGGGGAGGAAGGATGGCGGACGAAGGAGGAGGAGGAAGGACGGGGACGAAGGAGGAGGAGGAAGGAGGAAGGAGGAAGGACAGTGGACGAAGGAGGAGGGATGAAGGCGGAGGAGGAAGGAGGAGGACAAGGAGGAGGAGGAAGGAAGGATGGCGGACGAAGGAGGAGGGACGAAGGACAGTGGACGAAGGAGGAGGAGGAAGGACGGGGAGGAAGGATGGCGGACGAAGGAGGAGGGACGAAGGAGGAGGAGGAAGGAGGAGGAGGAAGGACAGTGGACGAAGGAGGAGGGATGAAGGAGGAGGAGGAAGGAGGAGGACGAAGGATGAGGAGGAAGGAAGGACAGTGGACGAAGGAGGAGGGATGAAGGAGGAGGAGGAAGGAGGAGGACGAAGGAGGAGGAGGAAGGAAGGACAGTGGACGAAGGAGGAAGGACAGGGACGAAGGAGGAAGGAGGAGGAGGAAGGACGGGGACGAAGGAGGAGGAGGAAGGAAGGATGGCGGACGAATGAGGAGGACGAAGGAGGAGGAGGAGGAAGAACTGGGGAGGAAGGACGGGGGAGGAAGGACGGGGACGAAGGAGGAAGGACGGGGACGAAGGAGGAAGGACGGGGGAGGAAGGATGGCGGACGAAGGAGGAGGAGGAAGGACGGGGACGAAGGAGGAGGAAGGAGGAGGAGGAAGGACAGTGTACGAAGGAGGAGGGATGAAGGCGGAGGAGGAAGGAGGAAGGAGGAGGACGAAGGAGGAGGAGGACAGAAGGATGGCGGACGAAGGAGGAGGAGGAAGGACGGGGAGGAAGGATGGCGGACGAAGGAGGAGGGACGAAGGAGGAGGAGGAAGGACAGTGGACGAAGGAGGAGGGATGAAGGAGGAGGAGGAAGGAGGAGGACGAAGGAGGAAGGAGGAGGAGGAAGGACGGGGACGAAGGAAGAGGAGGAAGGAAGGATGGCGGACGAAGGAGGAGGACGAAGGAGGAGGAGGAGGAAGAACTGGGGAGGAAGGACGGGGGAGGAAGGACGGGGACGAAGGAGAAGGAAGGACAGTGGACGAAGGAGGAGGAGGAAGGACAGTGGACGAAGGAGGAAGGACTGGGGAGGAAGGACAGTGGACGAAGGAGGAAGGACTGGGGAGGAAGGACGGAGGAGGAAGAAGGACGGGGGAGGAAGGACGGAGGAGGAAGAAGGAGGAAGGACGGGGACGAAGGATGAGGAGGAAGGACGGAGAAGGAAGAAGGACGAAGGAGGAAGGACGGGGGACGAAGGAGGAGGAGGAAGGACTGGGGAGGAAGGACAGTGGACGAAGGAGGAAGGATGGGGACGAAGGACGAAGGATGAAGGAGGAAGGACAGTGGACGAAGGAGGAACGACGGGGACGAAGGAGGAGGAGGAAGGACAGGGACGAAGGAGGAGGAGGAAGGACGGGGACGAAGGAGGAGGAGGAAGGAAGGATGGCGGACGAAGGAGGAGGGATGAAGCAGGAAGGACTGGGGAGGAAGGACGGAGGAGGAAGGACTGGGGACGGAGGAAGGAGGAAGGACAGGGACGAAGGAGGAGGAGGAGGAGGAAGGACGGGGGAGGAAGGACTGGGGAGGAAGGATAGTGGACGAAGGAGGAAGGATGGGGACGAAGGAGGAGGAGGAAGGAGGAGGAAGGAAGGAAGGAGGAAGGACGGGGGAGGAAGGACGACGGACGAAGGATGAAGGAGGAAGGACAGTGGACGAAGGAGGAAGGATGGGGGACGAAGGAGGAGGAGGAAGGACAGTGGACGAAGGAGGAGGAGGAAGGACGGAGAAGGAAGAAGGACGAAGGAGGAAGGACGGGGGACGAAGGAGGAGGAGGAGGAGGAAGGACGGGGACGAAGGAGGAGGAGGAAGGACGGAGAAGGAAGAAGGACGAAGGAGGAAGGACGGGGGACGAAGGAGGAGGAGGAGGAGGAAGGACGGGGGAGGAAGGATGGGGGACGAAGGAGGAGGAGGAAGGACAGTGGACGAAGGAGGGAGGACGGGGACAAAGGAAGGACGGGGGAGGAAGGAGGAGGAAGAAGGACGAAGGAGGAGGAGCAAGGACGGGGACAAAGGTAGGACGGGGGACAAAGGAGGAAGGACGGGGACGAAGGAAGGAAGAAAATAAGGAGGAAAAAGCAACAAAAGCAAAGGAGGAGAATGAGGAGGAAAAGTAGAACGAGCACAACAGAGTAGGAAGGGGGGGTGGAGGAGGAACAGGATTAAAGGGAAACGAAAAAGACGATATAGCAAGAGGAGAAGGAAGAGAACAACAGCAACAATGGGTTAGGTTATGAGAAAGGGGAACAAGAGGGGGACAAAGAAAGTAGGAGGATCAGAACAGGGGTGAGGAGCGGGTGGATTAGGAAAACGGGAAGAAGGAGCAAGACGAGATTGACGAGTGGCAAGAGAAAGAACACAACAGATGAAGAAAAGGAAGACCATGACGTGAGAATGCAGCAACAGCAGCAACAAGCATAACCGCATAAACAACCAGCAGCATTTATTGTTATGATTGGGAAGCATCTACAGGATGGAGGGTACAAAAACAGTGCACGGTTTAAGTCTGTGTCAATCATTTGTGTTAATCACGCTTCATTTGTTCACGGATCTCAGCAGATGTGGTTACTTTGTAAATACAGTTGTATAACAAAGTATAAATATTTATTGTAACTTTAACCTTAGCTAATTAACTATTCTCTCAAATATACAATTGAACTAAATTATAAATGTCATGTCTCACACATCAGTAACATTGATTGCCGCATTCAATAACGGCTATCAAATCACAGCAAACTAATAAATAAGAACAAAAAAAACCAAGAACAAGAAAACAAATGGGCAGTTAGGAAGAAGGTGGGGAAGGGGAGGAGGATGTACAACACAAACGAGTCACTTCTGCAAAAGTCCACCCACCAGATCTAACCATAACAATATCTGTGGCAATATTTGAAATAAAGGTTTACTTACCTACAAAAGGTTGATAATGTGAAACATTATTACCAGACAGATGAAATCAACAAATACGTTGACGATAGTTGAACTGCCAAAGTCATTAAATTCAATGATGTCATGTACTAGCTATATTAACCAAAGTTATAGTTACATATGAAACTAAAAAATGGCAAGTTTTCAAATGTCTTCATAAAAATATTTCATTTATCTAACGTTTCAAGTAATAGATGTTGTTGTTAAAACAACTTTTGTATTAACTGTTGCTGTGAGTATTTTTCAAATTACCCTGCAATTTACCATTATGATTTATGCAGCTGAAAATTACTGTTACTTTGGTAGTGTTTAGTACTTTTTGGGGTGAAGGGTCCACACACATTTGATGTCTTGGCAAATGCCCTAAATGACATCCATTCACATTTGTACTTTCAGGGGAAAATTGTGAGCTGTTGAATAATTTTGGAGGTGAGGAAAAACTTGCATGGACTACAGATTTTGAAAGTGTCAAACAGTTCTAATAAATATAAATAAAAAACCAAAGCTTCAATTCATTATTTTGCTTTAACAGCATTTGTAAAAGTAAAAGTTACCACATACATTTAATATCAGTGATTTTCTCAGAAGATATCTTACATCTTCCACCACTGCTAATAATTGAGGTGAACTGCAATAATTGCCTTCTTTCTCCTAGCTGTCAATTTTCATATCATAATTTTTGAACTAATTGATAAAAATAGTCTGGTAGGGGTGTGAAATGAAATTACTAACATTTATCAAGTTACAATGGCTGCAGTGGTTTTCTTTCATTTTAGATCCTCCTCTGGCACCACTAGGTGGCATCATTGGACTATTTATCAATTCCATAAACATTGTCCTCACCTGACTTTGGACTCCGTCATCATCTGTGTGGTCCTGCCTCTGATCCCATCAACATGGTGCCCTGCAGACAACTCATTTCATTATTTTTGGTGTAACATTTGACATTCTAGTTCATACCATATATTGTGCTCTACATTTTAATAAAAAAATGTACATACAACAATTACATCATACTACAAATGTTGGATTCTTTTTTTAACAACATTATTATTTTCCCCTTCCACTATGATTCATTACCTTTTTGTGCAGACGTTTTTTGGTTATATTTAGTTTTAATCAAAAACCTAAACCTTATCGGATCTTTATACCCATGTGATATTTCTTGCCTGACCATTTCATTTCTAATAATTTTTTGGGTTATCTTTACATTCATTTAAATTGTTTTTGCCATTCCTTGCAATAACAATATTTTCAAACTCTTCTATATTACATTTTCGTCCATATTGACAATTACTACTTGTTGGTTAATTTAACAGATATGCCCGTACTCCTCCTCTGGCGCCACTAGATGACGCCATTGGACTTTGCTTTAAAACACAATAGTAAACGATAATTATACGATGTTTCAAATAGGAAATTTAACACAATAATCTACATGTATTCAATAAAAGGTGACAACGGCACCTAATGCTTATTCTATTGGGATCAAATAAAACATGTTATCTGGCATTCTGACACAGAGATGTAGCCCTCCCAGTTAAACGTCAAATACTACTAAAATAGTGTTTCACTGGCTTTTCAATTACATTCAGGGATTACAACTTCAGATAGTCACATCCTTCGACAAAATGTGATACGATCGTTACAAGCATGTGTACAACAATGTAACGACTCAAACGTGACTACATTAAATGCGTAGTCACAAGCACTTCAGTTAAAAAGAACCCTATTCTTTCTAATTAGTCTTATCGTTTCATTTAGAGATTGTGTACTTGGCTTCTTTCAAACTGCACGTCTTTTTGTGACACCGATATATTTACATCGACACACATCGTTCATTGTACAGCGCGACAACCAATGGAAATACAAATGGCGCTGGGCGCCAAAATTCAAATGACGCTCGGCACCTATGAAGACATGCATTACGTTTAAACTATATACCTCGTTCGATGAGCTTCTTCATTCCTTAAAATCCCTTCAAAGTATCTTTACTGTCGTTCTTGGCCTCTGAAATCAACAACTATAACATAAGAGCGCCGTATTCTAAATGCAGTTTGACATTTCCGAAGCACGTCAACAGCGGGCAAAAATTCAAATGCCTCTGGACGTTATTGTACAGCTACAACCAATCACAGCCACGACACTGGTGACGGACTAATATGGCCGTCCAATTAACAAGCATACCGTTTACAGCTTAAATTAAATACATCGTTGGCTTCTTCAACGCTTACAACTTTTGATTCAAAGACAGTGTCCAAGTGAAAATCTTTAATATTCCTAATAACTAACTACTTATGAGTGGATGAGTCAAGGATCACCAGGCTACGTTTCATACGCTATACGCACAACTTACATTTCACTGGCTTTTCAATTACATTCAGGGATTACAACTTCAGATAAAGCCACATCCTTCGACAAGCATGTGTACAACAATGTAACGACTCAAAAGTGACTACATTAAATGCGTAGTAACAAGCACTTGCGTTAAAAAGAGCACGAGCCTATTCTTTCTAATGTGGCCACAGTGACAACCAATGGAAATACAAATGGCGCTGGGCGCCAAAATTCAAACGACACTCGGCACCTATTACGTTTAAACTACATACCTCGTTCGATGAGCTTCTTCATTCCTTAAAATCCCTTCAAAGTATCTTTAGTGTCGTTCTTGGCCTCTGAAATCAACAATTATAACATAACAGCGCCGTATTCTAAATGCAGTTTGACATTTCCGAAGCACGTCAACAGCGGGCAAAAATTCAAATGCCTCTGGACGTTATTGTACAGCTACAACCAATCACAGCCACGACACTGGTGACGGACTAATATGGACGTCCAATTAACAAGCATACCGTTTACAGCTTAAATTAAATACATCGTTGGCTTCTTCAACGCTTACAACTTTTGATTCAAAGACAGTGGACTGTCCAAGTGAAAATCTTTAATATCCCTAATAACTAACTACTTATGAGTGGATGAGTCAAGGATCACCAGGCTACGTTTCATACGCTATGCGCACAACTTAAATTTCACTGGCTTTTCAATTACATTCAGGGATTACAACTTCAGATAAAGCCACATCCTTCGACAAGCATGTGTACAACAATGTAACGACTCAAAAGTGACTACATTAAATGCGTAGTAACAAGCACTTGCGTTAAAAAGAGCACGTAACGTTAGCCTATTCTTTCTAATGTGGCCACAGTGACAACCAATGGAAATACAAATGGCGCTGGGCGCCAAAATTCAAACGACACTCGGCACCTATTACGTTTCAACTACATACCTCGTTCGATGAGCTTCTTCATTCCTTAAAATCCCTTCAAAGTATCTTTACTGTCGTTCTTGGCCTCTGAAATCAACAATTATAACATAACAGCGCCGTATTCTAAATGCAGTTTGACATTTCCGAAGCACGTCAACAGCGGGCAAAAATTCAAATGCCTCTGGACGTTATTGTACAGCTACAACCAATCACAGCCACGACACTGGTGACGGAATAATATGGACGTCCAATTAACAAGCATTCCGTTTACAGCTTAAATTAAATACATCGTTGGCTTCTTCAACGCTTACAACTTTTGATTCAAAGACAGTGTCCAAGTGAAAATCTTTAATATCCCTAATAACTAACTACTTATAATGAGTGGATGAGTCAAGGATCCCCAGGCTACGTTTCATACGCTATGCGCACAACTTAAATTGAATTGATTAAATTGGTTGAATTAATGACTAAAGGGTTCAAAATGTTCTTAATGACAAAAATAAATGTTAGAAATATAACATGATTATGACATTACGCTGTTTCTATTAATACTGGATGGAACAACACTATGCTCTATGTCGTTCCTTTGCCATTTTAATATTACTCCTTAATAGACTACAATATTCCACTGAAAGTGCTTCAGATTATTGCACCAAGCTCGGCCGACAACGACGTCAGGAGCGGTGGCGGGGTTAGGTGTCTGGCTCAGGGACACTTCGACATAGCTATACTCAGTTGAAAGGTTGCCAGTTGGATCCTTGACTCCGACAGTCAACCCTCTCTACCTCCTGAGCTAATGTCGCCCCGAGCTGCACAACAAAAAAAATACAACTTAGCTGTGATCCTTCAGTCTACACATGCTGGGTTTCAGCTGCTGCTCCTCGTGCTCTATCCCTGCATCACAAAGTAAAAAATTATGAACAACAATCGAAATAATCAATCATTTTTTCGGATGACGTTAATACAATTCACTTGGCTGTGATTTTCCCCAGACATCAGAAGAGGGTTAGGGGTAAATGTCAGGGCGCTTATTCTAATACCTACCTGATCTTTAATCATGTGGGATTACAAAACAGTCTAAAATGCCTTTACAGAAATAATAAATATATTGGCATTTAAAAGTTACATGTTTATGATAAATCAACAACACCACCATATTCTTCATGCTGTATTTAAATGAGCAGCAACAACAAATCACTATGCAACTAATAAATGTTGTGAAATACATTATCCGGTTCTCCACCTTTATACTCATTTCAACCTAGCGTCGTATCCATGACTTCACTCTAATGACAAGTAATCCAAACCTTACAGATCTGATGTCTACAACCTCAGACAAAAACACTTGCTGTTGGTTCTTTAAAGAGACCAACACCTGCTACAAACTGCATCTACAGTTCCACTGTCGGTTTCAGCAATGCACGCCTTTGTGTTCTGAACTTATAAATTACTAAAGGGTACAAACATTGGACCGCAATGGCATTCGCTTTAGGGTTTCACGCTCTGTCAACAATTTCATTGTTTCAACACTCCATGAAACACTATGCTAACCTCACGGTGAATTCAGAGGCTCTGCACTTTCACTTGACCTCTGAACCCATTCATAATCATCGTCTTTTAGCATTTTGTATTTAGCTCTCAAACTAAAGACACAAACATCGACGCACGCACAGAGAGCCTGAGGGTCACAAAGCACAATGTGACGTGACTGTGCAGTTGGCCCGATTCCACATTACAAAAGCAAATACAACATGGGTAAAGAGAAAGCATGTTTATTTATCAAGCAACAAGTCTTCACATATACAAAGCACTTCAAGCCCGCGATTCTAAATCAACACCCTGATAGGGAAAAACTTTGAACAATAAAGCAGAGCAGCCGAGGGACAAGGCTGGTTTACAGTTTCACATTAAGGATGGTTAGCTTTGTATAACGTTTCAAATAGGATATACAGTTAGTTAGGATAAAGTTTAGGCCCTGTTTGGTATAGGCATTACTTTACCTTTATTATTATACCTTTACAAATGAAGTGAGCTTTATGCATTACGTTACTCATTACCTATGCAAGTCTAGGCATTTTAGATGTTTAGCTATTAGGTAAGACAGCTTGGGCATTGCACATGTTAATTTAGGTATTCCATTAAACTTGTGGTTCAATTGAGGCATTAGGGTTACAAAGAAGATCAAGGATAACGTTTGCTTCCGGCTTGTCCCTTTAGTCGATCCCTTAAAAAGAGGGTTCACAGCTACGGGGTTACATATACGAGGGCTTGGAGGTTTACAGAAATAAAGTAGACAGATCAAAACATACTTCACCAAAATGTGGTGTGGCATCGTGTAGTTTGTTCTAAACGTTGAAACAGTACAGTCAATATGGTGTGCGGGTGTAGCCGGGGATCCTAAGGGAGGATGGGGAATAGGACGCTGGTGTACATCGACTCTCTTCAGTCATCACACTGTGAAGTGAATTGATGTCAAAAGTAAATTCAGTTTCACATTGGAGATTTAAGACATTTTCATGCCCATATATACATTAACAGCACAGACATGTGCTTTACCTGTGTCAAACACGGGTCATTATGTTTAGCATTTCATTTAAATTACACAGGTGAAAAACAACAACCTACGCATTAAATCATTACAGCAAAAAGAAACTCCAAACACAAATTGCTGCCTCACCGGGTTTCTTCAATTAAATTATAATTACGTGCCTCCTCCGGTTGCATTACAGTTACTGCATCTAAATAAACACTTTCCTTAAGAGCACACGAGTCAATGGACATGTTCCCAGAAAAAAAACGTGTTCGGACCTTTTACAAACATCACGAGGGATTATACTACTGCCGTTTGATCAGTTTAGTCTATTTAAGAAAACAGTATGTAATTATTAGCACTCTCACCTGGGTCTCTGCAGCATCACCACCCATCTGATGCACATCTGGTGCCTATTTATCCACAGAGTCACAAAAAGGGTAAAACATTAATCAAGGGTAAATATAGAAATTATCAACACAAGCATTGTCTAACATTGGCCTGGGCAATGTTCCTTCTTTACAACCCGTCCCAGAATGATTTGCCTTCCAAACATACAAAAGATTACAAATTACATTTCCAACATTATTTCTTACATGAACCAATACAGCTACCAGGGATGTTGGATATTAATTACCATCGTCTCATAAATAATCCAATAAAGCTACTAGGGATGTTTCAACAAGACATTGGCAATGAATTAGGTTCTTCATACCTGTGCTATACATAACGGTGCTACAAGGCTTATAAGACAAAAAGATTGAGTAACAACATCGTGTAAGCCGGTGCTATAACACCTTCAACACATTGACTCATCTACATCCCACTGATTGGCTGGACTCAGATGCTCTAGCAAGTATGGTTTCAGTTGGGTGTGAGAAAAGTGTCAAAGCCACATCACTGCTGACCAAAACTAACCCTGTTGAATAAATAATTATAAAAAACACAGCATTAAGCTCATCCATCCAGTATCTTACCCGGATCCACGTGGGGTCTTTAGGCCGCTGTACTGAAACACTTTGGTCCATCCTCTCCTCCTGGACGCAGTCCTGAGTTTAAAGAACCGGTTAAACAAATCTCTACTGGGAGTGGACCACCCTAGCAACTACACATCGGTGACAATATAACTCCTTATCTGTTTCACAACATTTAACAAATCAGCTGCACATTTATGAAACATCTCTGGATACATCTGGTGGGGGGGGGGGGGGGGGCCTCATCACCTGACCAGTGACTCCAATTCTACTGGGCCAAACAGTATCTGTGTTTATCAGCATATTGTAAGTGACAAAAATACAATTACTTACAGGCTTTGCTCCTACATTGTTTACATAAGATTTACTCTACATTAATAATTATATAAACAAATTACATTTCATGGCTAACGGACTTCAAGGTGCAAAACCTAATTCAACCATTAACATTGTCTATTTAAATGCATAGTCCAAGTTCACAGCACAGATGAAATGGAGAAAACTACATTACTAACTAGGGGTGGAAAGCAGCCAACACAATTGCATTTACTGTACCAACATACAGTAACTTAAGACCAGCTTCAACAAAAAGGCACTGCCAGAAGCCGCATATAATGAAACCACACTGAACGTAATGAAACATCAGGCAGCAGTCACAATGAAGTGAAAGTTAAAAACAGGAAACAATACAAAATAATCAAGAGTGTTGAGAACTGTCATATTAAATATGTTGAACTATAAAACAGCATTAACACTAACATGTTGTCTTCTCAACTGTAGCCATTACAAATACACTACATCAAATTACAAGAAAGGGTAACAACTTACTGTTGGTTGTGCAGCATTAACAAAATAACTGATGTAGCTCTGGATCAGACACCAAGGTCAGCAAATCGTTTGTGGGATGAGACATCAGGAGTGCCATTCTCCTGGAGGTGCTGTCGGATCTCTGTCTGGGGCCGCTGTGGTTCCGCTCCTGTGAAATAAAACAGTTTTTACTGTTTGGCTTATGTGTACAACTCAACCAAATACAATGGATGCGTGTTTGGCCACATTCATTCACGTATATCCTCCATTATCCGGGTTTTACAGACACAAGCGGAGCTAGAAACACATGAGGGAGTACTACGTCCTCATGTGTTTCAGCGCCACTTGCATACTGTTGGCGTCCCTAAAGGACTTTAAACCAACCCGAGTAATAGCTAAATACATGGATGAATGTTGACCTATAACACTGCATTAACACACTTCTTATAAGAAATATGGTGGGTTTTAAACTATAGCCATCATAAAGAAATACTTATCAGATAGATGACAGCAAGGACCTCCAGCTGACCACCGCAAGGACCTCCAGCTGACCACCGCAAGGAGCTCCAGCTGACCACCGCAAGGAACTCCAGCTGCATCGCCTCAGTCCTTCTGAAAGTTCAAACTTGTTCTATTTGCACACTAAAAATTTATACACAACACTTTTAAGCTATAGCCATTAATCAAATCATAAATAAAATAGCTGACCTCCAACACAAGGACCTCAGGCTGACCACCGCAAGGACCTCCAGCTGACCACCACAAGGACCTCCAGCTGCATCGCCTCAGTCATTCTGAAAGTTTAAACGTGTTACATCAAGGAGCTCCAGCTGACATCCACCGCAAGGACCTCCAGCTGCATCGCCTCAGTCCTTCTGAAAGTTCAAACGGGTTTTATTTGCACACAGAACATTTGTTCTCCCCATTATGATACCAATATGTATTTTACTCCAGTAATGCTATAGCTCACTCAGATGGCTACACTTTATTTTACATGGACCTTCTTCCACACAGCGTAGCCTTGATTGAAGCTGGAATTACAATAGTTACTACTAAAATTAAAGAGATGTGCTGTTAAATGTCTTACCTTCTTGGACTGCACCGCTCCGGGTCTTCCCTCCACCTGCAGCTCCCAGCGCCGGTCCTGGATCAGACAGCTCTGTACAACACCACCCTTGCCTAAAACATGAACATAAAATACTGTTCATTACTTTGCTAATCCATGGAAACGTGTTGAGTACTGTGAAATATCTGAATGAATGTTGACCTACACAACTGCATTAACACTTACAATAAATAGGTCAGGTTTTAAACTAAAGCGTACACATAAAACACTAAATCAAATGACCAGAAAGGTGACTCTTCTAACTTACTGGTGGTTGTGTTGTACTCTGCTTTGACGTTAGTGAAGCCTCTCTGGATCAGAGGCCAGGGAACCGTTTGTGGGATGAGACGTCAGGAGTGCCAATCTCCTGGAGGTGCTGTCGGATCTCTGTCTGGGGCCGCTGTGGTTCCGCTCCTGTGAAATAAAACAGTTTTTACTGTTTGGCTTATGTGTACAACTCAACCAAATACAATGGATGCGTGTTTGGCCACATTCATTCACGTATATCCTCCATTATCCGGGCTTTACAGACACAAGCGGAGCTAGAAACACATGAGGGAGTACTACGTCCTCATGTGTTTCAGCGCCACTTGCATACTGTTGGCGTCCCTAAAGGACTTTAAACCAACCCGAGTAATAGCTAAATACGTGAATGAATGTTGACCTATAACACTGCATTAACACACTTCTTATAAGAAATATGGTGGGTTTTAAACTATAGCCATCATAAAGAAATACTTATCAGATAGCTGACAGCAAGGACCTCCAGCTGACCACCACAAGGATCTCCAGCTGACCACCGCAAGGACCTCCAGCTGCATCGCCTCAGTCCTTCTGAAAGTTCAAACGTGTTTTATTTGCACACAGAACATTTGTACAAAACAATTTTAAACTATAGCCATAAATCAAATCATAAATCAAATAGCTAACCTCCACTGCAAAGACCTCCAGCTGACCAACGCAAGGACCTCCAGCTGACCACCACAAGGACTTCCAGCTACATCGCGTCAGTCCTTCTGAAAATTCAAACGTGTTTTATTTGCACACAACAGTTTTAAACTATAGCCATAAAGAAATACTTATTAAATAGCTGACATCAAGGAGCTCCAGCTGACCACCTGCAGCTCCCAGCACCGGTCCTGGATCGGACAGCTCTGTACAACACCACCCTTGCCTAAAACATGAACATAAAATACTGTTCATTACTTTGCTAATCCATGGAAATGTCTTGAGTACTGTGATATATCTGAATGTATGTTGACCTACACAACTCCATTAACACTTACAATAAATATGTCAGGTTTTAAACTAAAGCGTACACATAAAACACTTAATCAAATGACCAGAAAGGTGACTGTTCAAACTTACTGGTGGTTGTGTTGTACTCTGCTTTGACGTTAGTGAAGCCACTCTGGATCAGAGGCCAGGGAACCGTTTGTGGGATGAGATGTCAGTAGTGCCAATCTCCTGGAGGTGCTGTCGGATCTCTGTCTGGGGCCGCTGTGGTTCCGCTCCTGTGAAATAAAACAGTTTTTACTGTTTGGCTTATGTGTAAAACTCAACCAAATACAAAGGATGCGTGTTTGGCCACATTCATTCACGTATATCCTCCATTATCCGGGCTTTACAGACACAAGCGGAGCTAGAAACACATGAGGGAGTACTACGTCCTCATGTGTTTCAGCGCCACTTGCATACTGTTGGCGTCCCTAAAGGACTTTAAACCAACCCGAGTAATAGCTAAATACGTGAATGAATGTTGACCTATAACACTGCATTAACACACTTCTTATAAGAAATATGGTGGTTTTAAACTATAGCCATCATAAAGAAATACTTATCAGATAGCTGACAGCAAGGACCTCCAGCTGACCACCACAAGGACCTCCAGCTGACCACCGCAAGGACCTCCAGCTGACCACCACAAGGACCTCCAGCTGACCACTGCAAGGACCTCCAGCTGACCACCGCAAGGACCTCCAGCTGCATCGCCTCAGTCCTTCTGAAAGTTCAAACGTGTTTTATTTGCACACAAGTTTTAAACTATAGCCATTAATCAAATATCAAATCATAAATCAAATAGCTGACCTCCACCACAACGACCTCCAGCTGATCAACGCAAGGACCTCCAGCTGACCACCACAAGGACCTCCAGCTGCATCGCGTCAGTCCTTCTGAAAATTCAAACGTGTTTTATTTGCACGCAACAGTTTTAAACTATAGCCATAAAGAAATACTTATCAAATAGCTGACATCAAGGACCTCCAGCTGACCACCGCAAGGACCTCCAGCTGACCACCGCAAGGACCTCCAGCTGCATCGCCTCAGTCCTTCTGAAAGTTCAAACGTGTTTTATTTGCACACTGAACATTTGTTCTCCCCGTCACGATGCAAATATGTATTTTACTCCAGTAATGCTTATGGCTCACTCACATGGCTACACTTTATTTTACATGGACCTTCTTCCACACAGTGTAGTCTTGATTGAAGATGGAATTACATTAGTACTAAGAAATTAGAGACGTGTGGTTCATTGGCTCACCTTTCTGCATCTCTTGGACTGCACCGCTCCTGGCCTTCCCTCCACCTGCAGCTCCCAGCGCCGGTCCTGGATCGGACAGCTCTGTACAACACCACTCTTGCCTAAAACATGAACGTAAAATACTGTTCATTACTTTGCTAATCCATGGAAACGTCTTGAGTATTGTGATATATCTCAATGAATGTTGACCTACACAACTGCATTAACACTTACAATAAATAGGTCAGGTTTTAAACTAAAGCGTACACATAAGACATTAAATCAAATGACAACAAAGGTGACTCTTCTAACTTACTGTTGAGTGTGTTGTACTCTGCTTTGACATTAGTGAAGCCTCTCTGGATCAGAGGCCAGGGAACCGTTTGTGGGATGAGACGTCAGGAGTGCCAATCTCCTGGAGGTGCTGTCGGATCTCTGTCTGGGGCCGCTGTGGTTCCTCTCCCGTGGAATAAAACAGTTTTTACTGTTTGGCTTATGTGTTAAACTCAACTAAATACAAAGGATGCGTGTTTGGCCACATTCATTCACGTATATCCTCCATTATCCGGGCTTTACAGACACAAGCGGAGCTAGAAACACATGAGGGAGTACTACGTCCTCATGTGTTTCAGCGCCACTTGCATACTGTTGGCGTCCCTGAAGGACTTTAAACCAACCCGAGTAATAGCTAAATACGTGAATGAACGTTGACCTATAACACTGCATTAACACACTTCTTATAAGAAATATGGTGGGTTTTAAACTATAGCCATCATAAAGAAATACTTATCAGATAGATGACAGCAAGGACCTCCAGCTGACCACCGCAAGGACCTCCATCTGTACCCCGCAAGGACCTCCAGCTGCATCGCCCCAGTCCTGAAAGTTCAAACCTGTTTTATTTGCACACTGAACATTTGTTCTCCCCGTCATGGTGCAAATATATTTTACTCCAGTAATGCTTATAGCTCACTCAGATGGCTACACTTTATTTTACATGTACCATCTTCCACACAGTGTAGTCTTGATTGATGATGGAATTACATTAGTAATAAGAAATTAGAGACGTGTGGTTCATTGTCTCACCCTTCTGCATCTCTAGGACTGTAGCACTCCTGGCCTTCACTCCACCTGCAGCTCCCAGCGCCGGTCCTGGATCGGACAGCTCTGTAGAACCCTGCTCTAGACTACAACCGGACCCTGAACAAAAAATACTGTTCATTACTTTGCAAATCCATGGAAACGTGTTGAGTACTGTGATATATCTGAATGAATGTTGACCTACACAACTGCATTAACACTTACAATAAATAGGTCAGGTTTTAAACTAAAGTGTACACGTAAAACACTAAATCACATGACAACAAAGGTGACTCTTCTAACTTACTGGTGGTGGTGTTGTTGTACTCTGCTTTGACATTAGTGAAGCCTCTCTGGATCAGAGACCAGGGAACCGTTTGTGGGATGAGACGTCAGGAGTGCCAATCTCCTGGAGGTGCTGTCGGATCTCTGTCTGGGGCCGCTGTGGTTCCGCTCCTGTGAAATAAAACAGTTTTTACTGTTTGGCTTATGTGTAAAACTCAACCAAATACAAAGGATGCGTGTTTGGCCACATTCATTCACGTATATCCTCCATTATCCGGGCTTTACAGACACAAGCGGAGCTAGAAACACATGAGGGAGTACTACGTCCTCATGTGTTTCAGCGCCACTTGCATACTGTTGGCGTCCCTAAAGGACTTTAAACCAACCCGAGTAATAGCTAAATACGTGAATGAATGTTGACCTATAACACTGCATTAACACACTTCTTATAAGAAATATGGTGGCTTTAAACTATAGCCATCATAAAGAAATACTTATCAGATAGATGACAGCAAGGACCTCCAGCTGACCACCGCAAGGACCTCCAACTGCATAGCCTCAATCCTTCTGAAAGTTCAAACGTGTTTTATTTGCACACAAGTTTTAAACTATAGCCATTAATCAAATATCAAATCATAACTCAAATAGCTGACCTCCACCGCAAGGACCTCCAGCTGACCACCGCAAGGACCTCCAGCTGCATCGCCTCAGTCCTTCTGAAAGTTCAAACGCGTTTTATTTGCACTCAAACTGTTTTAAACTATAGCCATAAAGAAATACTTATCAAATAGCTGACATCAAGGAGCTCCAGCTGACCACCACAAGGACCTCCAGCTGCATCGCCTCAGTCCTTCTGAAAGTTCAAACGTGTTTTATTTGCACACTGAACATTTGTTCTCCACGTCATGATACCAATATATATTTTACTCCAGTAATGCTTATAACTCACTCAGATGGCTACACTTTATTTTACATTTACCTTCTTCCACACAGTGTAGTCTTGATTGAAGATGGAATTACAATCATTACTTCTACAATTAAAGAGATGTGCTGTTCATTGTCTCACCTTGTTGGACTGTAGCACTCCTGGCCTTCCCTCCACCTGCAGCTCCCAGCACCAGTCCTGGATCAGACAGCTCTGTACAACACCACTCTTGCCTAAAACATGAACGTAAAAATACTGTTCATTACTTTGCTAATCCATGGAAACGTCTTGAGTACTGTGATATATCTGAATGAATGTTGACCTACACAACTGCATTGACACTTACAATAAGTAAGTCAGGTTTTAAACTAAAGCCTACACATAAAACACTAAATCAAATGACCAGAAAGGTGACTACTAACTTACTGGTGGTTGTGTTGTACTCTGCTTTGACGTTAGTGAAGCCTCTCTGGATCAGAGGCCAGGGAACTGTTTGTGGGATGAGACGTCAGGAGTGCCATTCTCCTGGAGGTGCTGTCGGATCTCTGTCTGGGGCCGCTGTGGTTCCGCTCCTGTGAAATAAAACCGTTTTTACTGTTTGGCTTATGTGTAAAACTCAACCAAATACAAAGGATGCGTGTTTGGCCACATTAATTCACGTATATCCTCCATTATCCGGGCTTTACAGACACAAGCGGAGCTAGAAACACATGAGGGAGTACTACGTCCTCATGTGTTTCAGCGCCACTTGCATACTGTTGGCGTCCCTAAAGAACTTTAAACCAACCCGAGTAATAGCTAAATACGTGAATGAATGTTGACCTATAACACTGCATTAACACACTTCTTGTAAGAAATATGGTGGGTTTTAAACTATAGCCATCATAAAGAAACACTTATCAGATTGCTGACAGCAAGGACCTCCAGCTGACCACCGCAAGGACCTCCAGCTGACCACCACAAGGACCTCCAGCTGACCACCGCAAGGACCTCCAGCTGACCACCGCAAGGACCTCCAGCTGCATCGCATCAGTCCTGAAAGTTCAAACGTATTCTATTTGCACACTGAACATTTGTTAACGATGCAAATATGTATTTTACTCGAGTAAAGTTTATAGCTCACTCAGATGGCTACACTTTATTTTACATGGACCTTCTTCCATGCAGTGTAGCCTTGATTGAAGATGGAATTACATTAGCAATAAGAAATTAGAGATGTGTGGTTCATTGACTCACCCTTCTGCATCTGTTGGAATGTACCGTTCCTGGTCTTCACTCCACCTGCAGCTCCCAGCAACAGTCCTGAATTGGACAGGTCTGTAGAACCCTGCTCTAGACCAAAACCTGAACAAAAAAAATACTGTTCATTACTTTGATAATCCATGGAAACGTGTTGAGTACTGTGAAATATCTGAATGAATGTTGACCTATAAAACTGCATTAACACACTTACAATAAATGTGTCAGGTTTTAAACTAAATCCTACACATAAAACACTAAATCAAATGACCAGAAGGGTGACTCTTCTAACTTACTGGTGGTTGTGTTGTACTCTGCTTTGACATTAGTGAAGCCACTCTGGATCAGAGGCCAGGGAATCGTTTGTGGGATGAGACGTCAGGAGTGCCATTCTCCTGGAGGCGCTGTCGGATCTCTGTCTGGGGCCGCTGTGGGTCCGCTCCTGTGAAATAAAACAGTTTTTTACTGTTTGGCTTACGTGTAAAACTCAACCAAATACAAAGGATGCGTGTTTGGCCACATTCATTCACGTATATCCTCCATTATCCGGGCTTTACAGACACAAGCGGAGCTAGAAACACATGAGGGAGTACTACGTCCTCATGTGTTTCAGCGCCACTTGCATACTGTTGGCGTCCCTGAAGGACTTTAAACCAACCCGAGTAATAGCTAAATACGTGAATGAACGTTGACCTATAACACTGCATTAACACACTTCTTATAAGAAATATGGTGGGTTTTAAACTATAGCCATCATAAAGAAATACTTATCAGATAGATGACAGCAAGGACCTCCAGCTGACCACCGCAAGGACCTCCATCTGACCCCCGCAAGGACCTCCAGCTGCATCGCCCCAGTCCTTCTGAAAGTTCAAACCTGTTTTATTTGCACACTGAACATTTGTTCTCCCCGTCATGGTGCAAATATATTTTACTCCAGTAATGCTTATAGCTCACTCAGATGGCTACACTTTATTTTACATGTACCATCTTCCACACAGTGTAGTCTTGATTGAAGATGGAATTACATTAGTAATAAGAAATTAGAGACGTGTGGTTCATTGTCTCACCCTTCTGCATCTCTAGGACTGTAGCACTCCTGGCCTTCACTCCACCAGCAGTTTCCAGCGCCGGTCCTGGATCGGACAGCTCTGTAGAACCCTGCTCTAGACTACAACCGGACCCTGAACAAAAAATACTGTTCATTACTTTGCAAATCCATGGAAACGTGTTGAGTACTGTGATATATCTGAATGAATGTTGACCTACACAACTGCATTAACACTTACAATAAATAGGTCAGGTTTTAAACTAAAGTGTACACGTAAAACACTAAATCACATGACAACAAAGGTGACTCTTCTAACTTACTGGTGGTGGTGTTGTACTCTGCTTTGACATTAGTGAAGCCTCTCTGGATCAGAGGCCAGGGAACCGTTTGTGGGATGAGACGTCAGGAGTGCCAATCTCCTGGAGGTGCTGTCGGATCTCTGTCTGGGGCCGCTGTGGGTCCGCTCCTGTGAAATAAAACAGTTTTTACTGTTTGGCTTACGTGTAAAACTCAACCAAATACAAAGGATGCGTGTTTGGCCACATTCATTCACGTATATCCTCCATTATCCGGGCTTTACAGACACAAGCGGAGCTAGAAACACATGAGGGAGTACTACGTCCTCATGTGTTTCAGCGCCACTTGCATACTGTTGGCGTCCCTAAAGGACTTTAAACCAACCCGAGTAATAGCTAAATACGTGAATGAATGTTGACCTATAACACTGCATTAACACACTTCTTATAAGAAATATGGTGGCTTTAAACTATAGCCATCATAAAGAAATACTTATCAGATAGATGACAGCAAGGACCTCCAGCTGACCACCGCAAGGACCTCCAACTGCATAGCCTCAATCCTTCTGAAAGTTCAAACGTGTTTTATTTGCACACAAGTTTTAAACTATAGCCATTAATCAAATATCAAATCATAACTCAAATAGCTGACCACCGCACGGACCTCCAGCTGACCACCGCAAGGACCTCCAGCTGCATCGCCTCAGTCCTTCTGAAAGTTCAAACGCGTTTTATTTGCACTCAAACTGTTTTAAACTATAGCCATAAAGAAATACTTATCAAATAGCTGACATCAAGGAGCTCCAGCTGACCACCACAAGGACCTCCAGCTGCATCGCCTCAGTCCTTCTGAAAGTTCAAACGTGTTTTATTTGCACACTGAACATTTGTTCTCCACGTCATGATACCAATATATATTTTACTCCAGTAATGCTTATAACTCACTCAGATGGCTACACTTTATTTTACATTTACCTTCTTCCACACAGTGTAGTCTTGATTGAAGATGGAATTACAATCATTACTTCTACAATTAAAGAGATGTGCTGTTCATTGTCTCACCTTGTTGGACTGTAGCACTCCTGGCCTTCCCTCCACCTGCAGCTCCCAGCACCAGTCCTGGATCAGACAGCTCTGTACAACACCACTCTTGCCTAAAACATGAACAAAAAAAATACTGTTCATTACTTTGCTAATCCATGGAAACGTGTTGAGTACTGTGAAATATCTGAATGAATGTTGACCTATAAAACTGCATTAACACACTTACAATAAATGTGTCAGGTTTTAAACTAAATCCTACACATAAAACACTAAATCAAATGACCAGAAGGGTGACTCTTCTAACTTACTGGTGGTTGTGTTGTACTCTGCTTTGACATTAGTGAAGCCACTCTGGATCAGAGGCCAGGGAATCGTTTGTGGGATGAGACGTCAGGAGTGCCATTCTCCTGGAGGCGCTGTCGGATCTCTGTCTGGGGCCGCTGTGGTTCCGCTCCTGTGAAATAAAACAGTTTTTACTGTTTGGCTTACGTGTAAAACTCAACCAAATACAAAGGATGCGTGTTTGGCCACATTCATTCACGTATATCCTCCATTATCAGGGCTTTACAGACACAAGCGGAGCTAGAAACACATGAGGGAGTACTACGTCCTCATGTGTTTCAGCGCCACTTGCATACTGTTGGCGTCCCTAAAGGACTTTAAACCAACCCGAGCAATAGCTAAATACGTGAATGAACGTTGACCTATAACACCGCATTAACACACTTCTTATAAGAAATACGTCAGGTTTTAAACTATAGCCAACACATAAAACACTACATCAAATGACAAGAAAGGTGACTAAGTTACTGTTGGCTGTGTTGTACTCAGCTTTGATGATGTGAGTGAGGTGGCTCTGGATCAGAGGCCAGGGAATCGTTTGTGGGATGAGAGTCGTCAAGGGTGTGTGGTGTTGTTTGAGACGCGGTCTACTTGGTTGCAAAAAACGGAAAACAGACAGGTTATTAGTGAAAGTAAAAGAGGGTTCATTCAAAATGGTGAGGGTTAGGGGGAGGGTGAAAGTCAACATAAAGTCTTTCCACACCGGGGTACGTTTCCTGTGAGGGCTTCAGGGGTAAACCAGAGGCTGGGTTGACGACAAAGGAAACGGGTGATACACGGTAGGGAGCACACACAAGCAAGACGCTCTCTCCTAGCGTCTCTACCCTTATTAAGGGGTTCCTCTTCAGGGCCACTGGCCGCTTACCGTACTCTGGGAAGTTGCCACAATCCTTCCTCGACTGAAGAGGTTCTGTCTGCCTTTGTAGCTGGCTCTCTCTAGCTCTCTTGTGGCCTCATGGCCGGCAGGTGTTCCCAATTGGCAATCATGCATCAGGTGTGCTGAATAATAGTGATTGTCTTCTCCCAGGCTGCGTTCCAAATCGCATACTTTTTCCTTGTAGTACGTACTGCAGCTACTCTTACAAAGTACGTACTGTTACACACAGTATGCATACAATTGGGTCATTGGGACATACTACAGGTCATTTCACTGATTAGCATACCTGCAACAAGAGAGGGGGGCGGGGCAGTAATTATTGATTTCACCATTGCGCCTTTACCTTTTTTGACTTGGCTCATACATCACACAGTCCGTAACGTGATAAATGTTGGACCACATGGTTGGTGCTACGTGTCTTACCTTGGAGATTCAACAAACGGCCACTCGCCGAGCTCGTCAGAGACGCGCATTCTGTTGGAGGTCCACCCGAAGAGCTCTGCTGTTGTTACTTCATAATGTTTGTAACTTACTTGGAAATTCTAAAGTGCAGTATTCTTTCACGACAGTTCAATTACATATGCATTTCTCTGTCATTGCTATTTTCCTAGTAATGTCCTTTAGTTATCTTTATTTTGTTAATTAAACAACTCCTATTATTATTATTGTTATCATTATCTATTCTATGGTCACCATTAGGCATGTTACCCCCTTTCACAAATGGCTCTCTGCTCGGCAGATGGTTTTCTGTTGTTGAATATACTTTCATGCAGAGCTGCATGTTCTGTCTGCACGTGAAGCAGCCTTACATTTAACTTCATTTTATTTGTCGTGTAACATACTGGCCAATTCTGTTGTGCAACCGTATACATTTTACTTTATGTGACATAATCACACAATTGCAGTCCTAACATGTAGTGTCTTGTATCTCACACTGTAAATAAACCATGTGTACACGTCGAGCTGCTCTTGCACCACTCTAACAGTGTTGGCTGAACAGAGAATAGTTAAAATATAAAAGTTGGACCAATATAAAACAGGATAACAGGCAGAATAGCATTTTACAGGAATTGTAATGAGGCTTTTGCATAACATTGGATCCCTTTTATTTGTCATATTCATAGCATGTCCACCCTACAACATACTGCCAGTTGAACCCCAACGTGCCTATCCTGCAGCTCTATTTTCATGATGTGTCCAAACTTCACCTGACAAGAGAGTTCATAGCAGCCCTTACAGCTGCTCTTACACATGAAGCTGATCATGGCTGGGAAAAGGACCTTCTTGTCCTTGTATTTCTGTACTGGCTTGCCCATGCAGCTTATACAGAGTTGTGTCAAGGGCGTTTGACATCCCCATGACTTCGGTCCACAGGATCATTCATAAGGTCAGCCGGACAGTAGCTGGGCTCCTGAAGAGGATTGTCCGGTTTCCTCAACCACACCAAATCGAGGAAGTGGGTGCTGGCTTTGCCAGGTTAGCAGGCTCTCCTGCATTTCGTGTGGCAGTCTGTGCTGTTGACGGGTGCCACATCCAGAGTAAGCCCCCTACAGAGGACGCTAGCTGTTATTTTAGTAGAAAGCTCTTCCCATCCATCCAGCTTCAGGCCGTCTGAGACCATCGCGGCGAGTTGCTAGATGTGTGCTGTGGTTTCCCAGGGTCTGTCCGTGATGCCCGTGTCCTGAAGAACAGTCCTGTCTATGACCAGCAGCTCTACCCACCAGCCAAACTACACCCGCCATCAATTATTCAACACACACTATGTAGTCTTTTGAGTGATTGAGCTATAGTAAACCACAAAAGAATAGGTTAGTTGATCACACATTTATTAGAGCAAACACAAAAAAGAAACATTTATTGAACTAAACAGGCTAAATATTAAAACTTACAAGTACAAAAACAATCCTTCACTTTCTAACTAGGGCATCCATCAATGCCAAAAATCCTTCATCCCGCTTCTCCTCTCTTGCCCTAGATTCTTCCTCTTTCTGCACTCTTATCTTCTCTCGTCCCTTGCCCTGGCCTACACATAACCTGTTTCTCTCTTTCCCCCCATCTTTCTCTACTCCATATGCACCCATACCATATATAGTCTTCTATATTTAAATACAGAGTATAAAAACCAGTTCCATCACATCTCACACTTCCAACAATAACCTTTTCTGCTTTTTGAAAATCCCCTCCCTTTCTCATTTAGAATGTTAAGTTGCTCGAATAAAATAAAAAGGTTTTCTTTCATCTTGTTTTTCTAATATTATTTCATTATCATCCTTTTCCGCTAATTTTGGGTTGTGACTCTTTTTATCGTTAATATTCATATAATTGTTCTTCTTCACCCTCCCCTTCCTTCTTCTGTATTCTTTACTACCAACACTGACAAGTTTTAATGGGAGCGTTTGTTTTGTTTAATTTAGGAGGCGTGTGCCTGTGCTCTTCCTCTGGCGCCGCCAGATGGCGCCATTGGACTTTATCCCTCACCTAACGCTTAATTAAACATCGCGCTTCATTAAACATCGCCTACATTATCACAGTTCCCCTTATAGTATCCTTACCTCGGGTTGGTCTCCGTCCTCGTCCGGCCTCACATGACCCTGCCTCAAGGCCGGTGTCCCTGGGATCCCTATAGTTTTATTTAGTTTAGGTGCGTCTGTCCTTTATTTAGCCCATGGAATACGGTGCCCTGTAGACAATCACTATATATCTATATATCTATAGCTATATCTATCTATATCTACCTATATCTATCTACATCTATAGATATATATATATAAATATAGATATAGATAGATAGATAGATAGATAGATAGATAGATAGATAGATAGATAGATAGATAGATAGATAGATAGATAGATAGATAGATAGATAGATAGATAGATCATTAAAATGACAAAAATGACAACATGTCAGGAGCAGTTAGGGTTTGGTGTCTTGCTCAGGGACACCTCGACAATCAGCTAGGAGGAGCTGGGGATCAAACTAGCAACCTTACGACTGCCAGTCAATCCCCTCTGCCTCGCTAACCCTCTCATAATGAACACATGTCTCTCCTCATGATGAACACATGTCTCTCCTCATAATGAACACATGTCTCTCCTCATAATGAACACATGTCTCTCCTCATGATGAACACATGTCTCTCCTCATAATGAACACATGTCTCTCCTCATGATGAACACATGTCTCTCCTCATGATGAACACATGTCTCTCCTCATGATGAACACATGTCTCTCCTCATAATGAACACATGTCTCTCCTCATGATGAACACATGCATATAGTAAGTATAGTATAGTAACCCTAACCCAATACTACATTATCTGAAGGCACAATCCTGAGGAATGTACACACACACACACACACACACACACACACACACACACACACACACACACACACACACACACACACACACACACACACACACAGACAAAACACACTTATGGTGACTTCATAATTGATGAGGACGGGATTCAGTCACCCAAATAATTGATGTTTTGAAGTAGTCAATATTCTTGATGATCCCACGATGTATTCTGTAAAAGACACATGCTGGCATGCATACACACATTAACAAAACACATCCTTGTGTTGAAGTTGTATAAGTCATACTAGTGTGAGAAGAACGGTTAGGGTTAGAGGGTTAGTGTTCACAAGATCACACCATCAAGTAATGATGCACCCTCTGGCAACATTTAAACACCAAACCACTGGGCTAAAGAGACTCTCTTTCACGCTCTCTCTGTCTTTCACACCCTCTCTCCAGGTTGGATTTCTGGACCTCATTAGTTTTGCAATTAGCCTCATCATCTGTCAACTGTCATTTGGTCACTCAGGGCAACGTTGACTCTGCCACCAATCATATGCTCTGATTAATCTCAGTGGGACTCTGCAGCCAATCATATGCTCTGATTCATTTCAGTGGGACCAGTTGTACTGCCGGAAGTCACGTTGACCTACAACTTTAGAAGTTAATACACCGTACTTTACAAGTTGATAAATTATACTTTAATTACAAGTGAATACGTGATACTTTACAAGTTGTAGTTTGTACTTTTTTTAGGCAACCTCATCTGGACCTTTTTTTCCTCCAAGTGTTAGGGTTAGGGTGGTGTTGCCTTCTCTGTTGGTTTGTCTATTGTGGTAACACTATCCAAACCAAGCTATCCCCTTGGCTTATATATTGTGGTAACCCTAACCATATTCATAACTAACAAGTGGATTAGATATTTTGGTAACCCTAACTAACCCTTGATTTATATATTGTGGTAACCCTAAATAACCCTTGGTTTAGTTACTGTGGTAACCCTAGGTTGATATATTGTGTGAACCCTAAATAACCCTTGGTTTAGTTACTGTGGTAACCCTAGGTTTATATATTGTGTGAACCCTAAATAACCCTTGGTTTAGTTACTGTGGTAACCATAGGTTTATATATTGTGTGAACCCTAAATAACCCTTGGTTTAGTTACTGTGGTAACCCTAGGTTTATATACTGTGGTAACCCTAAATAACCCTTGGTTTAGTTACTGTGGTAACCCTTACTAACCCTAACTCCATGTATGGTTGTGTTACAACCTAGAATCAACTGTAGAGCTTTTATTAGCTTCCTTTCATATTAACTATCATTGAAATATCTGTATTATAAATAAATAGAATTATGAAGTCATATTAATAATTCATAATAAGCATAACTCTTCAGTTGTATTAATATGATGTAGTTACCATCTCTGGTTCCCTTCATCTCTCGGCTTCTTTACACGGGAAACACCATCTGGCCCTACACACACGTTTTACAAGATAAACTAATCGTGCAAACTACTACTATGTGTGTAATTTAATCATATCCACTTATTTTATCTGTAAACTCTCTCTCTGTCTCTCTCTCTCTGTCTCTCTCTCTCTCTCTCTCTCTCTCTCTCTGTCTCTCTCTCTCTCATAACCAAAAAGTGCAAGAATCATTGGAGTACATTTATTTGTTTGTTTTTTCACTCCCTCTCTCCAGCTCTTCTCTCCCTGTGTTTCGCGTAACTAGGGGACTATAATTATTGAACAATGTCTAGAGGTGTGTGTGTCTGTGAGTATGCATGTGTAATAGAAAGCCTGGAGCAAAATTCAGAACCTTTGACCAGAACACTGAAACAGAAAACACTAAGCCAGCCTAGCATGGTGCTAACCCTAGCATTATGCTAGCTCAAATTCTAGCCTAACATTGTACTAACCCTAGACTAACAAGGTGCTAGCTCTAACCCTAGCCTAGCATGATGCTTACACTAACCCTAGTCTAACGTGGTGCTAACTCTAACCGTAGTCTAACATGGCGCTTACTCTAACCATAACAAAAGATTTTCCAGCTGAATATATGACGCAAAACCAGGGATGCAAGCGAGCGCAGACAGTAGAGAGTGAAATATGTATTTTAGATGCAAAATATGTGCCTGTTTTATTCACGCTTATTTAAAGAAAACTGCAGTGATTCGGAAGGATTACTACCATTATAATCTCAGTTCTGATAATGATAATCTCAGGTTTGATAATCACAGGTTTGATCATACAAATCCAAGGTTTGATAAATCACAAGTTTCATTATACACATCTCAGGTTTGATATTAGAAATCACAGGTAGCATATTGGGATTTGGTTTGGGTTAGTTAGGTTAGTATTTGTAAATGCACTATACTTAGTATTCTACAAATGATTAGAAAGTGAGTTTTTATTGCATGCTTGTATTTATAATTGTGTCCTATATGCGTGCAGAGTGGGCGAAGCTCTAACCCAGCCGCTGCAAGGCATCTTTTGTTCTACATCAATAGTTTCCAACCCAACCCTTAACAGTCACATGACTACTGTTGAATGAGTCCCAGTGAATAGATTGTCATTATCTGTCCAGAGAAGCCAGTGAATGAGATAATCTCCTTTCTACTCCCACCATTCTTTCCTAACCCTTTCTCTTCCTCACCAAACATATGGCTACGTCACCACACAACCCAACTCACGCATTGTTGCTGAACATTTATCTCCAGTAATAAGCAGGCAGTACGCTAGTGTTTATAATACAGGCAGTAAGCTAGTGAATGTATAATAATAAGCAGGCAGTACGCTAGTGTTTATAATACAAGCAGTAAGCTACTGAATGTGTAATAATAAGCAGGCAGTACGCTAGTGTTTATAATACAGGCAGTAAGCTACTGAATGTATAATAATAAGCAGGCAGTAACGTAGTGCATGCATAATCAAAACCAGGCAGTAGGCTAGTGTATTTATAATAAGCAGGCAGTAAGCTAGTGTATGTATAATACATACAGTAACTACTGTATTTGTAATCTATCTCATGTTCCTACACTTCCTACCCTGGGGTGACCAGACCTTCCCGTTTCCATGGGGACAGTACCAGTTTCTGGTAGCCTTGGAACAAGACAAATCTGCTAGCTCATGTTTTATTTGCTGTGACAGATGGTCCGGCCACCTCCCATTGCGACAGATTTCCAGCAGACCTTGCCCGGGTTGGGCCAATCACAATAGTTGATCTACTATTGGGCAGGTTTGATACGATGACTGTACAGAAGAGCGCCCTATGGGAGCACTGCTTTGGCATTTTCATTGTCACACATTTCGTTGCTCTGATTGGTTGTAAGTCTATCCAATTGCATCCAGAAGCATTTTTGGTCTTCACCGGTTGATAACACCCCTTGGAAAACAACAGTGAGAGGTTCCAGACTTGTCAGGGTTAGGGTTAGAGAGGTTACTTCCAGACTTGTCAGGGTTAGGGTTAGAGAGGTTACTTCCAGACTTGTCAGGGTTAGGGTTAGAGAGGTTACTTCCAGACTTGTCAGGGTTAGGGTTAGAGAGGTTACTTCCAGACTTGTCACGGTTAGGGTTAGAGAGGTTACTTCCAGACTTGTCAGGGTTAGGGTTAGAGAGGTTACTTCCAGACTTGTCAGGGTTAGGGTTAGAGAGGTTACTTCCAGACTTGTCAGGGTTAGGGTTAGAGAGGTTACTTCCAGACTTGTCAGGGTTAGGGTTAGAGAGGTTACTTCCAGACTTGTCAGGGTTAGGGTTAGAGAGGTTACTTCCAGACTTGTCACGGTTAGGGTTAGAGAGGTTACTTCCAGACTTGTCAGGGTTAGGGTTAGAGAGGTTACTTCCAGACTTGTCAGGGTTAGGGTTAGAGAGGTTACTTCCAGACTTGTCAGGGTTAGGGTTAGAGAGGTTACAGAGGTTAGTTACAGACATGTCTGACAGTGTCAGACTACGTTTCTAGTGGTCTGTCCCCAGAAATGTCCCAGTTTTACCGTCTCCCAGCAGGAGATGAATCTAGTGGAGAGCAGACTTCACCAGGGATCCATCAGCTCCCCACCACCTGCGTCTCCATCAGGGGACGCTCATCTACAGTCCCGGCTGATTTCCTGGTTTCTTCAGCCCACAAAGAAAATATGCAGATGTGGTCTAATTGCCCAAATTATTAGTGTATCAATCGATTCTGTTCATACCTTAACCAGTCTCTCCTGATTGAAGTATATCATCCGATATAAATCTTAGGTCAGTGACGGGAGAGGCTGTCCTATTTGTGGCTCTCTTCACAGGGTTAGGGTTAAGCCCTAACCCTAACCCTAACCCTACTGCAGGAAGGCCAGGGCCACGCCCCTTTATACACATTACTACTGCAGGAAGGCCACGCCCCCTTTATACACATTACTACTGCAGGAAGGCCCTGGCCACGCCCCCTTTATACACATTACTACTGCAGGAAGGCCCTGACCACGCCCCTTTATACACATTACTACTGCAGGAAGGCCACCCCCCCTTTATACACATTACTACTGCAGGAAGGCCCTGGCCACGCCCCCTTTATACACATTACTACTGCAGGAAGGCCACGCCCCTTTATACACATTACTACTGCAGGAAGGCCCTGACCACGCCCTCTTTATACACATTACTACTGCAGGAAGGCCCTGACCACGCTCCCTTTATACACATTACTACTGCAGGAAGGCCCTGACCACGCTCCCTTTATACACATTACTACTGCAGGAAGGCCACGCCCTCTTTATACACATTACTACTGCAGGAAGGCCACGCCCTCTTTATACACATTACTACTGCAGGAAGGCCAGGGCCAGCAGGGAACAGTGGGAAGAAAAGTCAGCCATGCTGTAGTGTAACAGCCCTAACCCTTGCAAACACAAATGAACACAAAACATCAATAGAAAACAAATTATGGAAGGTAAAAAGCGACACTATTTTTGAATGCCATAATACTATATTTACTGAACAATTTCTATAATATCTATAATTTAAATTATATATATTGTATTTTATATTTGTCTATTTCCAGATCAAAACACCACGTTCCACCTGCAGTACCCTCACATACCACCAGTGGTCCACGTACTCTGCTCCTGTAGCTCTACTCCTGTAGCTCTACTCCTGTAGCTCTATAGCTCTACTCCTGTAGCTCTATAGCTCTACTCCTGTAGCTCTATAGCTCTATGTGGTACACCACATTCGGCAAAAACTGTTCTATAGCAACCGTGTTGACATAACATGTGTTGTGGTGTTGATGTTGTGTACAACAAAACCCTAACCCTACATCAAGAGGTATCGATATTTTACATTGGACAACTCTAGCTAACCTGAACCATACTGTGCTGTGTGAGGGTTGTCTTCAGAGTTCACCTGGACTCTGAATAACCTCCCTCCTTACCCCCCTCCTCCCTTACTCTCCTAAAAATACCCCCCTTACGCACTTATTGTATGTTTGTACATCCTGGCACTTAAAAATAGTACTTAGCATCGTGTAGCATCTTATCCTAGCTATCTTTGTTGTATACGGGGAATGGGTTAAACTAGCAATTGTAAGAGCTTTGCACTGGTTCTATGAACATCCTTACTGTACAGACAGAGATATATTGTTGTTTCTCTTTCTTCTGACTAATGTACTTATTGTAAGTCACTTTGGATAAAAGTGTCTGCTCAATGCCCTAAATGTAAATGTCTTGTGTTATTCTCATATACTCCTATAGCTCTACTACTCTAGCTGTAGGAGTAGAGCTATAGAGCTACAGGAGTAGAGCTACAGGAGCAGACCTATAGAGCTACAGGAGCAGAGCTATAGAGCTACAGGAGTAGAGCTATAGACCTATAGAGCTACAGGAGTAGAGCTATAGAGCTACAGGAGCAGAGCTATAGCGCTACAGGAGCAGAGCTATAGAGCTATGAGAGTAGAGCTACAGGAGCAGAGCTATAGAGCTACAGGAGCAGAGCTTTAGAGCTACAGGAATAGAGCTATAGAGCTACAGGAGCACAGCTATAGAGCTACAGGAGCAGATCTATAGAGCTATAAGAGTAGAGCTACAGGAGCAGAGCTTTAGAGCTACAGGAATAGAGCTATAGAGCTACAGGAGCACAGCTATAGAGCTACAGGAGCAGATCTATAGAGCTATAAGAGTAGAGCTACAGGAGCAGAGCTATAGAGCTACAGGAGCAGATCTATAGAGCTATAAGAGTAGAGCTACAGGAGCAGAGCTATAGAGCTACAGGAGCAGAGCTATAGAGCTACAGGAGCAGAGCTATAGAGCTACAGGAGCAGAGCTACAGGAGCAGAGCTATAGAGCTACATGAGCAGAGCTATAGAGCTACAGGAGTAGAGCTATAGAGCTACAGGAGTAGAGCTATAGAGCTACAGGAGCAGAGCTATAGAGCTACAGGAGCAGAGCTATAGAGCTACAGGAGCAGAGCTATAGAGCTACAGGAGTAGAGCTATAGAGTTATAGAGCTACAGGAGCAGAGCTATAGAGCTATAAGAGTAGAGCTACAGGAATAGAGGCAAGTCAGTCTGTGTTATAAAGTCGATGGTCCAAACTCATCATCGTCATGGGAACGAGCGGGAATGTTTAGACTTTCTACATCTGCTTCCTGTTGACCTCATATCACACACAAGCGTGCATCATATATGAGATAGATATGAGATAGAGATATATATCTATATAGATAGACTCTATCTCTATATATGTGGATAGATAGAGTCTATCTATCCATGTATCTAATCTTTCATAACCCGCTTCTCACCATCCCTCTTTCATGGTCTACTTCTCTCTGCAGGCAACACACAAACACACACACACACACACACACACACACACGCGCGCGCGCGCGCACGCACGCATGCACGCGCGCGCCCACACACACACACACACACACACACACACACACGTGTGATTCGCTGTCTAGTTGTGCATATTAATGAGCAGAGGACAGCGAACTGCTCTTAAAAGCTGCTGCCGAACTGTTCCAGAAAGAGAGGGGTGTTGTGGAGCAGAAGAGAGAGAGGAGGGTCGTTGTTTCTCCCAATCCGGACGACTGACTTAGAAAACCAACAAATCGACTCGGTTCATGTGGATGTTCGTAACGTTACGGACTCTTAACTGCTTTTCTAACAAGTCGCTGGAGATCTTTGTCTTCAACTTTTATTTCAGCCATGCACTGGCGAGCCGTGGTGTTGCTTCTCTGTGTCGTGGCCTTATGCTTCTTGAGAACAGAAGGTAAAATACTTTACTTACACTTCTTGAGAACAAAAGGTTATACACTTTCCATTCGTTTCTCCAGTCAGAAACATAATGTAGTAAGACGGACAGCAGTTTAATGTCCTGTTACGAACAGAAAAGAAACCTTCAATCCTATGGCTGATATGCGGACAGTCCTTATTTAACTCCCACAGTTCCAGTTTGAAAGTGGGTCGTTTAGATTGGAAACCATCGCTGTGATTCTGCAAGATTCTGCAGGAGAAGTAGGACCACGCATTTACGTGAAAGGATGGATGGATATATGGATGGATTATAACATTAAACAATATGAACTATAATAGTTGGGTTATAACACTAATAATATGAACTATAATAGTTGGGTTATAACACTAATAATATGAACTATAATAGTTGGGTTATAACACTAATAATATGAACTATAATAGTTGGGTTATAACACTAAATAATATGAACTATAATAGTTGGGTTCTATAGGTTATAACACTAAATATGAACTATAATAGTTGGGTTCTATGGGTTATAACACTAAATATGAACTATAATAGTTGGGTTCTATAGGTTATAACACTAATATTAACTATAATAGTTGGGTTTTGTTACAGGTTATAAGTGTCGATGCACCAGAAAAGGCCCAAAGATTAGATACAAGGATGTCCAGAAGCTGGAAATCAAACCCAAACACCCCTTTTGCCACGAAAAGATGATATTGTGAGTATCCAGTAGTTGATTTTGAGTATTCAGATGATTTTGTGGGTAGTCAGATGATTGTGTATATTCAGATGATCTTGTATTCAGGTGATTTTGTGGGTAGTCAGATGATTGTGTGTATTCAGATGATCTCTGAAAAATGTAATTGAACGAGTATTCAGGCTCTGACAGCATTCTCCATATTCAAAACACTAATTTCAAATACTAATTCTAAATGCAAGTGCTGCAGGAAGTGATGTCTGTCACGGCCAGGATGCCTTTGTAAAAATCACTTTATTATTTAGATTCATCCACCACTGTGCTCAAACCTAGGCCTACTAAAAAAAATGGGATTGTGCAATTCATCACATGCAAAATAGTCCATTCAATTGTGGAAATGGGTCAGGTGTATATACCATGACTACCACCCAGGCGTATATACCATGACTACCACCCAGGCGTAAATACCATGACTACCACCCAGGCGTAAATACCATGACTACCACCCAGGCGTAAATACCATGACTACCACCCAGGCGTATATACCATGACTACCACCCAGGCGTAAATACCATGACTACCACCCAGGCGTATATACCATGACTACCACCCAGGCGTATATACCATGACTACCACCCAGGCGTATATACCATGACTACCACCCAGGCGTATATACCATGACTACCACCCAGGCGTATATACCATGACTACCACCCAGGCGTATATACCATGACTACCACCCAGGCGTATATACCATGACTACCACCCAGGCGTATATACCATGACTACCACCCAATGACGTGGTGTCAATAGTGTGGCGCTAACATTAAGTGTTAAAAACTACTGTAACGCTGTTACATGAATGATTTGTTTTATAATTCATGTATTCTGTATTATACTGTGTACGTTTTGTTTACTGTGGTGAGGTAGTTCCTTTGCATAAATATACAGTTACAATGTCCATAGAAATGTGAGTACAAAGTATGCAGTTTGATACACAAAGCCATTCGGTCATCTAGACAAAAAAAAACAGTTTTGTAAACATTCAGTTTCAATGAAAAAATGGACTGAAATGTCTTTCAGTCCATTTTTTATAAACAAGAAACATTTCCAGGGCCATCCTGAAAACCCGGTAAACATTTTCACCACCAGTGTTTAAACACTGGTGGTAAAAACCACTAACCCTAACCCTAACCACTAACCCTAACCCTAACCACTAACCCTAACCCTAACCCTAACCCCATGTATACACATGCCAAAGGAACGTTCCCTTGAGGGCCCTTACTTTGGATAGGAGACCATAACCTTGTTTGGAAGAATGAGTTAAATGTTTGGATATACGTGTTGGAACAGTGTTGGAATATTAACACTGTTTCAACCATATAAATAAAATAAATGTGTTAACTCACAATGCATTTATATTTCTTTTAATTTATCTAACATCACGTTTTCAATGACAGGTGCATAACATGACGTTATAAAACAAATGTATCTTTGAAATGCCAATTTATACTAAAAGAAAGTGATGGAGAAATGGCAGTGATAGCGGTCAGGAACGCTCATCATGATAAGCAGGCAGTACGCTAGTGTTTATAATACAGGCAGTAAGCTAGTGAATGTGTAATAATAAGCAGGCAGTACGCTAGTGTTTATAATACAGGCAGTAAGCTAGTGAATGTGTAATAATAAGCAGGCAGTACGCTAGTGTTTATAATGCAGGCAGTAAGCTAGTGAATGTGTAATAATAAGCAGGCAGTACGCTAGAAATGGCAGTGATAGCGGTGAGGAACACTCATTCTCATGAACCCTATTGTGAATTAGGTTGCAACATTTTTTTCATTTTTTAAAAGATGGTCCTCAGAAAATAAGCGTGGGAAACACTGGTCCTCAAGGTTACTCTCGGACGGTCATTCATATTGTGACCCTAACCCTTATCCAACCATTACCCATTACCCATTAACCATTAAGACGAGGGTATAAGCCTGCTTGACTAGGACTACCTGTCCCTCAAGAGAGGACTTTCAAAAGCAGTTGCCAATCACATTCAACAGCTAAATGAAGTGCCAAAGGCCTGATGAATTGAACTGTTTAAATGAAGCTTGCATGGTACTTTATGGAGAAAACATTTCCTTCTCTCAGATAGGGGGCAGTAACAGAACTGAATTGAGGACTTCTGTACGGACTTTAGTAAATCAGTAAATTCACATTTCAAAACCCAAAATGGCAGTGTTATGTGAAATGTATTGCTACATTAAGGCATGTAATGGCTTGGGTGCAAAAGGTTGCCAACACTTTTGATGAAAATAGCTAACATTAGCTTAGCTGAACAATAATACCAATAATGGAACAAGTTAATTACAATTATCTTTGGCATTCCTTATGAACTAATAAGTTATCACATGGATGTAAAAAGTAGCTTCCACTTATCGTGGATTAAGAGGAACAGCATAAATGCCACAGTGTTAACTACACAAAGTATAACCTCTACAGTGTAAACTACACAGTATAAACTCTACAGTGTTACTCTACAGTGGTACTCTACCGTGTAATCTCTACAGTGTAAACGCTACACATAATATAACCTCTACAGTGTTACTCTACATTGTTACTCTACAGTATAAACTACACAGTATAAACTCTAGTGTTACTCTACAGTGTTAACTACACAAAGTATAACCTCTACAGTGTAAACTACACAGTATAAACTCTAGTGTTACTCTACAGTGTTACTCTACAGTGTAAACTACACAGTATAAACTCTACAGTGTAAACGCTACACAGTATGAAGCGTACAGTATCAACTCTACAGTGTAATCTCCACAAACAGTATAAACTCTACAGCGTAAACTATCCCCAGTATAACCTATACACTTTAAACTCTTTACAAGGTATACACTGTACACCAGTACACTACAGTGTAAAGTCTGTATTTCAGAGTGTCTCTACTCTTTACTCCCTAATGCTGACAATGCATGTTAAAAGATGAAAAATATATTTTACAACATCACCAAAATGTTTAAATAAATGTATCATATCAAATTCAAATATTAGACTCCTTCTGTTAAGGGAAATGCATTTTTACATGTTATATATATTTTATTTTATTCGACTGCATAAATATATTTCTTTATTATGTATTACTATATCAATATGACATATTACTATGTGATACATACAAATATATTACTATATGATCTAATACTATATAAATATATTACCATAGTATTATGCTTTGTAGTATTATACATGTTAGCAATATGTGTGATATGTTTTATTTCATCTGTATCTCACGTTGTGATAGCGTCACAATGGAGAACGTGTCTCGGTTCAAGGGTCAGGAGTACTGTCTTCACCCCAAACTGCAGAGCACCAAGAACCTCGTTAAGTGGTTCCGCATCTGGAAAGACAAACACAGGTACAGTAATCTCTATTTGTCTGGAAAAACAAACAAGGTACCATTGTATATGGAATGAGTAATGATGTAATGAGAGATACAATGATTGTTGTGTTGTATTTGCAGGGTCTATGAAGCTTAGAGCACCTCAACACTACGATACTTGGATGAAACAACCATAGGCTTGTTTTCTGTGAAGTACAACACATCATTTTACCTTAACTCTACATCGGGACCCTAACCCTAAATTGGGACCCTAACCCTACATCAATACCATAACTCAAGACCCTAAAGCTGGATTTACAGTTCTGCGTACAGCACGTCCCCCTAGATCCTCGACACTAGACACAACTCTGCTCAGAGCTGCCTGCATTTACACTATCACATCACATTTATGTGATAGTATTAATGTGACCCTAACACTATCACGTCACATTTATGTGATAGTATTAATGTGACCCTAACACTATCACGTCACATTTATGTGATAGTATTAATGTGACCCTAACACTATCACGTCACATTTATGTGATAGTATTAATGTGACCCTAACACTATCACGTCACATTTATGTGATAGTATTAATGTGACCCTAACACTATCACGTCACATTTATGTGATAGTATTAATGTGACCCTAACACTATCACGTCACATTTATGTGATAGTATTAATGTGACCCTAACCTCATACACAAGGGGCAGTGTAGCGTTTCCGACCCCAAATCCACACGATCTGTCAAGCAAATCCGGAAATTGTATCGTGAGACAGAATCTGATCCACTGAAAATAAAATTTCAATATATTAAAGTAAAATATATGTTGAGATTTCACCGGGCGCATAGCGTAGAACCTCGACTGGCCAAAGGGAAACGTTTGGGTATCCGAATAGTAGAACTACACACTATATTATCCAGGATGGTCACAAAGTACCAAGAGTCAGAAAAGAAGAGCAGCTTCTACATGCAGACAATAGAAAAGCTTGAATCTTTACTCGGGAATTGTTCTTAAAAATGCAAATAATGACATTTGTGTCAACATTCATCAATATTCTTGAAAAGCCATTTTTGTTGTGCTCTTAAAATGATCTGTGATGTAACAAAACACTTATAATATAAATATAGAATATAGAACATTTAAAATAATGACTTGTTGAAAATGCATGCTTTGCATACCATATTCTTCACTATTTCAATAAACTGATGCTTATGTTTCATGTTAACTGTTTCTACAATATATTGTGAAATGTCTAATGTTTATATTTCTATAGATATCAGAATATATATGCAGTATATTTAAACAAATCAACATATTTTCTTTACTTTTAAATAATGTGCATTGCTTTCGTTTTAAATAAGACATCGAAATATATAAAGCCTTTGGAAATATACCAGTATATATATATATATGTTAGTAGCTCGTCTGGTATAGGATGGTAATGTATTGAGTTTTAGTGTTTGTGTTTAACTTTCTTTAAGTGCAAAACAATAAAGTGTGGAGGCCTCGGCTGTGTTGGTTTTTCCGTGAAGAAGTGGTTAACCAGTATACTACTACTAACCCTACCCTATACTAATGTGGCCTACTGTACTGCTAGATAATACTGCTATACTACTAGATAACACTACTACTAAACTATAATATATGTCTGTGTTACGAACCCCGTGGCTTTATACGTCTAGGTGGATGGTCATGAGGCCCGTAACATAATTCATGCAAATTAGTGGGATGACGTGGAACAGTGAGAACGAAAAAACTACACGACAACCGTAAACTACCGCCAAACATAAAATGTTTCATTGTGAACACACGGTAAATATTTGGGAAGAAGGGCTGAGCAGGACCCAAGAAATGAAACAATAATGTACAAAAAAACACAGTGGGTGGTCCACTCAGGTCTAACAAGTGTTTCTTTCCCTTTTCCCCAAAAAAACAACACAAAGTTATCAAACAGAATAACTAGCGAGTTAACAAAACATAGGACATCACAGTGTCCATACTCACATACGGAATTTAGTGTGTCTTTCTCTCTTTCTCTCTCTCTCAACAAACACAACTGATCGGTTTATATACATTGGTAAGTGATTGAAAAACCAGCAACAGGTGGTGCAATCCAGAGGAATGTTCACTGATTGGTCCACCTTAGCTATCAGCAGTCACCTCAACGACCACCAATCAGGAACATCCAGGACACCTGTTATTAGGGCAGAAGGAGAGGAAACAACAACAAGACACAGGATACCTGTATCCGTAACAGTCTGTTACAAACTAAGCACAGGGTAAGAGTCCGCCACCTTCTACCTGACGTGAGATCCAGAAAAGCAAGAGTGCTGGGGAAGCGTGTTGTATACAGTGCTCCTCTATAATGAAGCTACTATCGCCAACATCTTCAACGTCTCCCTGAGTCAGTCCGTGGTCCCAACCCTCTTCAAGGCCCCAGCTTCGCTCCTGTCCCTAGGGACCAGTCATAATCAATTGAGTCCAAAGCCACATACTCCCATCCTGACACCTTGGACCATCTTCAGTTTGCATCCAGACCAAACAGGGACACACTAGGCTCACTCACCTGGACAAAAGATGCTTTTCATCTATTACAACTCATCATTCATCTCCATAATTTCCTCAAAACTAAAGAGATGATCGTAGGCCAGCGAGACAGCAGGTGTCAGACACCTCCCCATCCACACCCTATGCGGTGGTTCAAAGGTCAGCAGCGCGACCCTTGGTATGCGCATCACGAGGACCTCGGACGCAGACACTGCAGGCAGGATGCTCTCCAGCGGCTCGACTTCCTGAGACAGGAGGTTCATGAACCTCTACAGGTGCTCTTGATGACCTCATGAACCTCTACAGGTGCTCCATCAAGAGCCGCTGACAAGCTGCATCAGTCTTGCAGCGAACGGCCCTGCCCACAGCCAAGTCACTACCGCGAGCAGGACAGCGTGCTGCTGATCCAGGAGTTTATAAGAGGGACAAGTCCTTTAGGGTGCTGCTGATCCAGGAGTTTATAAGAGGGACAAGTCCTTTAGGGTGCTGCTGATCCAGGAGTTTATAAGAGGGACAAGTCCTTTAGGGTGCTGCTGATCCAGGAGTTTATAAGAGGGACAAGTCCTTTAGGGTGCTGCTGATCCAGGAGTTTATAAGAGGGACAAGTCCTTTAGGGTGCTGCTGATCCAGGAGTTTATAAGAGGGACAAGTCCTTTAGGGTGCTGCTGATCCAGGAGTTTATAAGTAAGGAGTTGCACCTGGAAATCTGACCTGGCATTAGGTGTGTGTGAACCAAATCAATCATGGATTCTTAACAGCCTTCATAAATGTTTTATTTGGAGGCATATTAAAGTTGTTTTTCATATTATTATTGCTTCTTTTTCACCAATTATAGAAACGTTTTTCATACCATTGAGTAGGATTCTGTTGTGCAATGCAGGCTTATTACACAGCTAAACTAGATGAATTACTACTGCACAGAAAACACAGATAAACATAGCAATAGCCACCATAGCTAACTGGCTGCGAGCTACTGCAGCTAATGCTAACTGGTAGGCTTGTATGTGTGAATGCTTGCAGGATTGTAAATGTGTGAATGATAGTTATGTAATGTATTGTATTGTAGGGTAATGTATTATTATTGGTGGATGAATGGATTCTGCTTATTCAGTTTTTTCAAAATAAAGGTATAAAAGTACAAATGAAGTGAGTCAAAGTTACAATGAAACAAAGGTCCAAACATGGAATAATATGTTGTACATATATATATACTGATATATATATATATATACTGATATATATATATAAATATACACATATATATATATATATACATATACACACGTTTACATATATATACATCTACTAATATAAAATACTTGTATATACATGGATAGCTAGTAGTGCTCGTAGGAATATCAACACCTTGTGGGAATGTTGGGCAAATAAATTCTCTTACAACACACACACACACAGACACACACAAATGATATATTATTAACATGTTAGGATCAGTCATTGGGCCAATTTGTTCAATAACATATCTACATGACATTGCTTTAAAAAACCAATAAGCCAAATGGCGGCTGTGGTCCCGGGGGTGGGTTTAGTCCCGGGGGCGGGGCTAGTCCCGGGGGCGGGGCTAGTCCCAGGGCGAGGCTAGTCCCAGGGCGAGGCTAGTCCCAGGGCGGGGCTAGTCCCAGGGCGGGGCTAGTCCCAGGGCAGGGCTAGTCCCAGGGGCGGGGCTAGTCCCAGGGCAGGGCTAGTCCCAGGGCGGGGCTAGTCCCGGGGGCGGGGCTAGTCCCAGGGCGAGGCTAGTCCCAGGGCGAGGCTAGTCCCAGGGCGAGGCTAGTCCCAGGGCAGGGCTAGTCCCGGGGGCGGGGCTAGTCCCAGGGCAGGGCTAGTCCCGGGGGCGGGGCTAGTCCCGGGGCAGGGCTAGTCCCAGGGCGGGGCTAGTCCCGGGGGCGGGGCTAGTCCCAGGGCGAGGGCTAGTCCCAGGGCGGGGCTAGTCCCAGGGCGAGGCTAGTCCCAGGGCGAGGCTAGTCCCAGGGCGAGGCTAGTCCCAGGGCAGGGCTAGTCCCGGGGGCGGGGCTAGTCCCAGGGCGGGGCTAGTCCCAGGGCGGGGCTAGTCCCAGGGGCGAGGCTAGTCCCGGGGGCGAGGCTAGTCCCGGGGGCGGGGCTAGTCCCAGGGCGGGGCTAGTCCCAGGGCGAGGCTAGTCCCGGGGGCGGGGCTAGTCCCAGGGCGAGGCTAGTCCCAGGGCGGGGCTAGTCCCAGGGCGGGGCTAGTCCCAGGGCGGGGCTAGTCCCGGGGGCGGGGCTAGTCCCAGGGCGAGGCTAGTCCCAGGGCGAGGCTAGATGAATTGCTGGGGGATGGGCTAGTGGAGACTCTGGATGATTGGCAGGGGTCCAGGGGCAGGGCTAGCCGAAGGGGAGGGGCTAGATGGATTTGGAGGAGTCTTGTTTACTGATGAGGACCTCCAGGAGGCGGAGCTTGGCCTTGATCCTCTTGTAGTCACGGTACTCTTCCAATAGGACGGCACGCTCCTCCTTCTGCACCCGCCTGCAACACAGTCACTTCCTTTAACCTCTTTCTACTTCCTGTTGCCTCCACTACTCTGTATCTACTGTACCTGAACATGCATCCCTGTCAACATTTAAACATGTTTGTTTATGTTTTTTTTAACGGCATTCGTTCAATTCGTTATAATAAATGCTTACTTCAAAATCACAACATAATTGCTGTGTGTCTCGTTCAAAGGCACCTTAATGATTTGATTTGATCTATGAATTGGTGAACCAATGAAATAATCGATGGATTAATGGACAGTAAAATAATCGTTAGTGGCCGCCCATATATATCTACACAGTTTAATTGATATAATATAATTCTAACATTCGTGTCATAAGTGTTTTGTACAGATATTTAGTATAAAGTATAGTTCCAGTGTATAATTACCTGCCGTGGTGTTGGTAGAAATTCTCCTCAAACTCTCTAATGGTGGACCTCAGCCTCTTCTTCTCTGACCGGGCTTTCCACAGCTGCTCCACCAGCTCTGGACTAAATATATTAAGTACATTATACAACATATTAAATACATTATACAACATAGAGAATACATATCACATTATATAGGAGATATCTATTCAACAATATAATCCTCCACAGCAGCTCTGGATTAAATATATAGAATACATACTTTATATTGTGATTAGTATAGTAGTATTTTGTGAGTAGTATAGTAGTAGTATGTTAGTATAGTGTGTAGTATAGTAGTATACTAGTAGTATAGCAGTATAGTGTGTAGCATAGTAGTATATTAGTAGTGTGTAGTATGTGTGTAGTATAGTATAGTGTGTAGTAGTAGTAGAATAGTGCAGAGTATAGTGGTGTATTATTAGTAGTATACTAGTAGTATAGTAGTATATTAGTATATCTCACATAGAGGAGGAGTTGGCAGAGAGTCTGTGGTCTGGCTTTCCATTTCCCTCCTCCATTTTGTTCTGGTCTATAATAGGCCGATCACTCTGTTCATCACACGAGTTGTCTTCTGTGATTAGCCTGTCGGTTAAGGGGGTGGGGTCGAGGGTCATGATGATCTGTGAGCTGGGTGTGTCTCCTCTTCTTTCTCCTTCTCTCCTCTCTCCTTCCTCCTCGACTTGTTGCTGCTCCACTGTGTCCTTCAGCTCATCACAGAAATGGGCTGTTTCTCCTTCTATGATTGGCTGTAGAGTTTGGCCCCGCCTCTTACTGGAGGGCGATACCTGAATTGATCAATTATATTTTAATCTAAATCATCATGTCAAACAATAGGGACTTATCATTTAAAACAGCCTTAATCATGTAAAACTATCATTATGTAGAACAGCCTTCATTTAAAACAAGCTTTATCGTTATGTAAAACATACTTTATCATCATTTCAACAGGCTTTATCGTGTAAAACACACTATCATTTAAACAGCCTTTATCATCATTTAAACAGGCTTTATCGTGTAAAACTGCCTTTATCATCATTTAAACAGCCTTTATCATCGTGTAAAACAGCCTTTATCATCTAATAAAACAGGCTTTATCATCGTGTATAACAGCCTTTATCTTCATGTAAAACAGCCTTTATCTTCATGTAAAACACCTTTATCATTGTGTAAAACAGCCTTTATCTTCATGTAAAACAGCCTTTATCATGTAAAACAGACTATCAATCATGTAAAAAAGCCTTTATCATATAAAACACTTAATTTTTAAGTAAAACAAACTCATGTAAAACAGCCTTTATCATGTAAAACAGGCTTTATCATGCAAAACAAGCTTTAACATCGTGCAAAACAGCCTTTATCATGTAAAACAGGCTTTTTCATGTAAAACAGGCTTTATCATGTAAAACAAGCTTTATCATGTAAAACAAGCTTTATCATGTAAAACAGGCATTATCATCATGTAAAACAAGCTTTATCATCATATAAAACATAACACACATAGACCCTATAAGAGGCATTGTAGTTTTATAACTGGTATTGTTCTACTTACTGTAAGAGGTACGATGCTAGCTCTGGTTAGCATCTGTTTAACCAGAATGTAGCGATCGTACAACGGCTTTACCACAAACCGCTCTGCCTTACTAACCTGAGAGGGGGAAATGGTGAAAGTGATGGTGAGAGAGAAATGGTGAGAGAGAGAAATGGTGAGAGTGATGGTGAGAGAGAAATGGTGAGAGAGAGAAATGGTGAGAGAGAGAAATGGTGAGAGAGAGAAATGGTGAGAGAGAGAAATGGTGAGAGAGAAAGAGAGAAATGGTGAGAGTGATGGTGAGAGAGAGTGATGGTGAGAGAGAGAGTGATGGTGAGAGAGAGAGTGATGGTGAGAGAGAGAGTGATGGTGAGAGAGAGAAGAGAGAAAAATGGTGAGAGAGCGAGAGAGCGATTGCACCTTCAAAGCAAAAACCCAACTAATGCCTGCATCTCCTCCAAATTAATATAGAATACACATCAAATTCAACAACAATAGATCACACATTGGAGAGACACCACAAAACACAATCCAAAATGGATCGTTATCTGGTCCTAAACCATTAGCAGAGGACAGATCCAGATACTGGCTCAGCGGTTATCCAATTGAACAGGAAAACAAGTTGAAGACCCTCCTCCTAACCCTGAAGACCCTCCTCCTAACAGGTCCCACACTACTGGACCCTAACCTGAAGACCCTCCTCCTAACCTGAAGACCCTCCTCCTAACAGGCCCCACACTACTGGACCCTAACCTGAAGACCCTCCTCCTAACCTGAAGACCCTCCTCCTAACCTGAAAACCCTCCTCCTAACCTGAAGACCCTCCTCCTAACAGGCCCCACACTACTGGACCCTAACCTGAAGACCCTCCTCCTAACCTGAAGACCCTCCTCCTAACCTGAAAACCCTCCTCCTAACCTGAAGACCCTCCTCCTAACAGGCCCCACACTACTGGACCCTAACCTGCAGACCCTCCTCCTAACCTGAAGACCCTCCTCCTAACCTGAAAACCCTCCTCCTAACCTGAAGACCCTCCTCCTAACAGGCCCCACACTACTGGACCCTAACCTGAAGACCCTCCTCCTAACCTGAAGACCCTCCTCCTAACCTGAAAACCCTCCTCCTAACCTGAAGACCCTCCTCCTAACCTGAAAACCCTCCTCCTAACCTGAAGACCCTCCTCCTAACAGGCCCCACACTACTGGACCCTAACCTGAAGACCCTCCTCCTAACCCTGAAGAACCTCCTCCTAACAGGTCCCACACTACTGGACCCTAACCTGAAGACCCTCCTCCTAACCTGAAGACCCTCCTCCTAACAGGTCCCACACTACTGGACCCTAACCTGAAGACCCTCCTCCTAACCTGAAGACCCTCCTCCTAACCTGAAGACCCTCCTCCTAACCTGAAAACCCTCCTCCTAACCTGAAGACCCACCTCCTAACAGGCCCCACACTACTGGACCCTAACCTGAAGACCCTCCTCCTAACCTGAAGACCCTCCTCCTAACCTGAAAACCCTCCTCCTAACAGGCCCCACACTACTGGACCCTAACCTGAAGACCCTGCTCCTAACCTGAAGACCCTCCTCCTAACCTGAAGACCCTCCTCCTAACCTGAAAACCCTCCTCCTAACCTGAAGACCCTCCTCCTAACCTGAAGACCCTCCTCCTAACAGGCCCCACACTACTGGACCCTAACCTGAAGACCCTCCTCCTAACCTGAAAACCCTCCTCCTAACCTGAAGACCCTCCTCCTAACCTGAAGACCCTCCTCCTAACCTGAAGACCCTCCTCCTAACCTGAAAACCCTCCTCCTAACCTGAAGACCCACCTCCTAACAGGCCCCACACTACTGGACCCTAACCTGAAGACCCTCCTCCTAACCTGAAGACCCTCCTCCTAACCTGAAAACCCTCCTCCTAACAGGCCCCACACTACTGGACCCTAACCTGAAGACCCTGCTCCTAACCTGAAGACCCTCCTCCTAACCTGAAGACCCTCCTCCTAACCTGAAAACCCTCCTCCTAACCTGAAGACCCTCCTCCTAACCTGAAGACCCTCCTCCTAACAGGCCCCACACTACTGGACCCTAACCTGAAGACCCTCCTCCTAACCTGAAGACCCTCCTCCTAACCCTGAAGACCCTCCTCCTAACCTGAAGACCCTCCTCCTAACCTGAAAACCCTCCTCCTAACCTGAAGACCCTCCTCCTAACAGGTGAGGCTTAGTATTGCTTCGTGTTCCATTGCCATAGAAAATGCACAATGCCAGCACAGGCTGTAACCCTCATTACTAGGGTTAGTACTAACCCTAGTACTAACCCTCATTACTAGGGTTAGCACTAGGGTTAGCTAGTACTAACCCTAGTACTAACCCTCATTACTAGGGTTAGCACTAGGGTTAGCTAGTACTAACCCTGGTAATGAGGGTTAGTACTAGGGTTAGTACTAGGGTTAGCACTAGGGTTAGCTAGTACTAAGGGTTAGCTAGTACTAACCCTAGTACTAACCCTCATTACTAGGGTTAGGGTTAGTACTAGGGTTAGCTAGTACTACAGCGGTATTGTAGTACTTACAGGGCGTCCATGCAGGCCTTCATAGTGCAGTGTTAATCCTAGTACTAGAAGTAGTACAGTAGTAGCACAGTATGAATCCTAGTACTAAGGTGGTATTGTAGTACTTACAGGGCATCCATGCAGGCCTTCATAGTGCAGTGTTAATCCTAGTACTATCCTAGTACTAGAAGTAGTACAGTAGTACTAGTAGTAGCACAGAATGAATCCTAGTACTAAGGTGGTATTGTAGTACTTACAGGGCGTCCATGCAGGCCTTCATAGTGCAGTGTTAATCCTAGTACTATCCTAGTACTAGAAGTAGTACAGTAGTACTAGTAGTAGCACAGAATGAATCCTAGTACTAAGGTGGTATTGTAGTACTTACAGGGCGTCCATGCAGGCCTTCATAGTGCAGCAGGTTCTTCTGCAGAGCCGTCTTCTCGCAGCTCAGCTGCTCCTTCGTCATTTTCTACAAATACCACATTGTCATAACCACACCCTACCTCCACCCTACCAGCCCCGACACCACCCTACCACACCTCCACCCTACCTCCCCCTACCACACATCCACCCCATCTCCACCTTCTCCAGAGCACACCTCCACCCTACCACAGCTTCACCCTACCTACATCCCAGCTCCACCCTACCATACCTCCACCCCACCTGAACCCTGCCCCACCTTGATGTCGTCGGGCCAGCCCTCGTCCTGCTTCCTCCCCCTGAGCCTCCACTGGACCAGCTCCAGGGTTTCTTCTCTGGTGGGCCGGTGCCCCTTCCCCTCTGATGGGGCGTCGTGCTCCAGCATGGACCCAAAGCTCTTGGGCAGCGTGTTGCTCCGAGGACGATTATGGCCTTCACTCTCAGCACGGTGTCTGGCATCTGGCAAGACATGGAGTGGGATCAATAACCTGTAACCAGGTGAGTTCTACCTGTAACCTGGTGTTGTACCTGTAACCAGGTGTGTTCTACCTGTAACCAGGTGTGCTCTACCTGTAACCTGGTGTGCTCTACCTGTAACCAGGTGTGTTCTACCTGTAACCTGGTGTGCTTACCTGTAACCTGGTGTGCTTACCTGTAACCTGGTGTGTTCTACCTGTAACCAGGTGTGTTCTACCTGTAACCTGGTGTGTTCTACCTGTAACCAGGTGTGTTCTACCTGTAACCTGGTGTGTTCTACCTGTAACCTGGTGTGCTTACCTGTAACCTGGTGTTCTACCTGTAACCAGGTGTTCTACCTGTAACCAGATGAGTTCTACCTGTAACCAGGTGAGTTCTACCTGTAACCTGGTGTGCTTTACCTGTAACCTGGTGAGTTCTACCTGTAACCAGGTGTGTGCTACCTGTAACCTGGTGTGTTGACCTGTAACCAGGTGTGTTCTACCTGTAACCTGGTGTGTTCTACCTGTAACCTGGTGAGTTCTACCTGTAACCCGGTGTGCTCTACCTGTAACCCGGTGTGTTTACCTGTAACCAGGTGAGTTGACCTGTAACCAGATGTGTTCTACCTGTAACCAGGTGAGTTCTACCTGTAACCTGGTGAACTCTACCTGTAACCTGGTGAGTTCTACCTGTAACCTGGTGTGTTTACCTGTAACCTGGTGTGTTTACCTGTAACCTGGTGAACTCTACCTGTAACCAGGTGTGTTCTACCTGTAACCTGGTGTTCTACCTGTAACCTGGTGTTCTACCTGTAACCAGGTGTGTTCTACCTGTAACCAGGTGTGTTCTACCTGTAACCTGGTGTGTTTACCTGTAACCTGGTGTGTTTACCTGTAACCGGGTGTGTGCTACCTGTAACCTGGTGAACTCTACCTGTAACCTGGTGAACTCTACCTGTAACCTGGTGTGTTTACCTGTAACCAGGTGTGTTCTACCTGTAACCTGGTGTGTTTACCTGTAACCAGGTGTGTTCTAACTGTAACCTGGTATGGTCTTCCTGTAACCAGGTGTTTTTACCTGTAACCAGGTGTGTTCTAACTGTAACCTGGTGTGGTCTACCTGTAACCAGGTGTGTTTACCTGTAAACAGGTGTGTTTACCTGTAACCAGGTGTGTTCTACCTTTAATCTGCCTGCGGAGTTTGGTCAAGTCTGTCATCCACTTGAGGACTTTGGGGTTAGCTGCCTTATCTCCATGAGAAGGCTGAAGGGAGAACAAAAAGTCAGGTTAGCATGACAGAATATTATGTAGAGCACAAACCACAATGTCCAATATGTACAGTATAAACCACAATGTCCAATATGTCCAGTATAAACCACAATGTCCAATATGTCCAGTATAAACCACAATGTCCAATATGTCCAGTATAAACCACAATGTCCAATATGTCCAGTATAAACCACAATGTCCAATATGTCCAGTATAAACCACAATGTCCAATATGTACAGTATAAACCAAAATGTCCAATATGTCCAGTATAAACCACAATGTCCAATATGTCCAGTATAAACCACAATGTCCAATATGTCCAGTATAAACCACAATGTCCAATATGTCCAGTATAAACCACAATGTCCAATATGTCCAGTATAAACCACAATGTCCAATATGTCCAGTATAAACCACAATGTCCAATATGTCCAGTATAAACCACAATGTCCAATATGTCCAGTATAAACCAAAATGTCCAATATGTCCAGTATAAACCACAATGTCCAATATGTACAGTATAAACCAAAATGTCCAATATGTCCAGTATAAACCACAATGTCCAATATGTCCAGTATAAACCACAATGTCCAATATGTACAGTATAAACCACAATGTCCAATATGTCCAGTATAAACCACAATGTCCAATATGTACAGTATAAACCACAATGTCCAATATGTCCAGTATAAACCACAATGTCCAATATGTACAATATAAACCACAATGTACTAGCACACAGAAGGGCTGGATGGGGAAGATGGGACTACCTTATAATTCCTCTCCCTTTCAAAGTGCTCTTCAAACTGTTTCATCTTCTTCTTCAGGTGCTGCAGCTTCTTGGAGAGCTGATGGGTGGTGGAGTCGCTCGCCCGCATCGTCTCCTTAGAGCAAAAGGACGCACGCCGCGGCCTGCAAGGACAATACAGTGTTGTGTTGGCTAATGCTGCTATACGCTAGGTTTTGCTAATGATTCTCTTTGCTAGGTGTTGCTTATGATGCTCTATGCTATGAATTGCTAATGCGCAATACGCTAGGTGTTGCTAATGCTGCTCATTGCTAGGTGTTGTGTATGCTAGGCTGTGCTAGGTGTTGTGTATGCTAGGCTGTGCTAAGTGTTGAGTACGCTAGGCTGTGCTAGGTGTTGTGTATGCTAGGCTGTGCTAGGTGTTGAGTATGCTAGGCTGTGCTAGGTGTTGTGTATGCTAGGCTGTGCTAAGTGTTGAGTACGCTAGGCTGTGCAAGGTGTTGTGTATGCTAGGCTGTGCTAGGTGCTGTGTATGCTAGGCTGTGCTAGGTGTTGTGTATGCTAGGCTGTGCTAGGTGCTGTGTATGCTAGGCTGTGCTAGGTGCTGTGTATGCTAGGCTGTGCTAGGTGTTGTGTATGCTAGGCTGTGCTAGGTGTTGTGTATGCTAGGCTGTGCTAGGTGCTGTGTATGCTAGGCTGTGCTAGGTGTTGTGTATGCTAGGCTGTGCTAGGTGTTGTGTATGCTAGGCTGTGCTAGGTGTTGTGTATGCTAGGCTGTGCTAGGTGTTGTGTATGCTAGGCTGTGCTAGGTGTTGAGTATGCTAGGCTGTGCTAGGTGTTGTGTATGCTAGGCTGTGATAGGTGCTGTGTATGCTAGGCTGTGCTAGGTGTTGTGTATAATAGGCTGTGCTAGGTGCTGTGTATGCTAGGCTGTGCTAGGTGTTGTGTATGCTAGGCTGTGCTAGGTGTTGTGTATGCTAGGCTGTGCTAGGTGTTGTGTATGCTAGGCTGTGCTAAGTGTTGAGTATGCTAGGCTGTGCTAGGTGTTGTGTATGCTAGGCTGTGCTAGGTGTTGAGTATGCTAGGCTGTGCTAGGTGTTGAGTATGCTAGGCTGTGCTAGGTGTTGAGTATGCTAGGCTGTGCTAGGTGTTGTGTATGCTAGGCTGTGCTAGGTGTTGTGTATGCTAGGCTGTGCTAGGTGTTGTGTATGCTAGGCTGTGCTAGGTGTTGTGTATGCTAGGCTGTGCTAGGTGCTGTGTATGCTAGGCTGTGCTAGGTGTTGTGTATGCTAGGCTGTGCTAGGTGTTGTGTATGCTAGGCTGTGCTAGGTGCTGTGTATGCTAGGCTGTGCTAGGTGTTGTGTATGCTAGGCTGTGCTAGGTGTTGAGTATGCTAGGCTGTGCTAGGTGTTGAGTATGCTAGGCTGTGCTAGGTGTTGAGTATGCTAGGCTGTGCTAGGTGTTGAGTATGCTAGGCTGTGCTAGGTGTTGAGTATGCTAGGCTGTGCTAGGTGTTGAGTATGCTAGGCTGTGCTAGGTGTTTAACCTGTGGGTTTTAAAGGGGTGGAACAGATCTGGCTCATGCATCAGGAAGGGACGGGTGCTGTGGGCTCCAAAGTCCAGGAAGCGCTTGGCCAACAGGTGTTGGTGGGAGGAGGAGGAAGAGCAGGATTCTTCCCCATCCAGGGTAAGCGATGGCAGGGGGAGCATGCGACTGGCCAGGGGGGAGAGTTGGGCCTCCCCTCCACTACCGTCTTCCTGCCACCTCTTGTAAGCTGGAACCGGATCTGGAGATGTTACATTAACATGAATTCATCCATTCATGTCACACAGGTACGACACACACACACACACACACACACACACACACACACACACACACACACACACACACACACACACACACACACACACACACACACACACACACACACACACACACACACACAAACACACACACACACACATTACTATATATGGTCATTTTCACCTTGCGCAAAAAATTACAATAATTTTCAGTTGCCCTCTTGGCGCCAATCCATCACATTCCTGTCCGATATTTTAGCCGCAGAAAATGTATAATTCATAAATCGTTTATTTTATTAATACACAAAATATACTGCCACTTTACCGAAATAAAGATTTACTTGTTACAACATATTACAACTAACTAATAGTTACTCTACAGTTAAATTAGTAGCCTATATTAAAATAACAAAATATGCATTGAAAATAACATTGGCACACCATGCATTATTTGTGTATTAATTAAATACACAAATACACAGGATATATCATAAAGGGTAGGTCTCATGTCTCCACTATATCATAAAGGGTTGGTCTCATGTCTCCTCTATATCATAAAGGGTTGGTCTCATGTCTCCACTATCTCATAAAGGGTTGGTCTTATGTCTCCACTATATCATAAAGGGTTGGTCTCATGTCTCCTCTATCTCATAAAGGGTTGGTCTCATGTCTCCTCTATCTCATAAAGGGTTGGTCTCATGTCTCTTCTATCTCATAAAGGGTTGGTCTCATGTCTCCTCTATCTCATAAAGGGTTGGTCTCATGTCTCTTCTATCTCATAAAGGGTTGGTCTCATGTCTCCTCTATCTCATAAAGGGTTGGTCTTATGTCTCCACTATATCATAAAGGGTTGGTCTCATGTCTCCTCTATATCATAAAGGGTTGGTCTCATGTCTCCTCTATCTCATAAAGGGTTGGTCTCATGTCTCCTCTATCTCATAAAGGGTTGGTCTCATGTCTTCTCTATCTCATAAAGGGTTGGTCTCATGTCTCTTCTATCTCATAAAGGGTTGGTCTCATGTCTCTTCTATCTCATAAAGGGTTGGTCTCATGTCTCCTCTATCTCATAAAGGGTTGGTCTTATGTCTCCACTATATCATAAAGGGTTGGTCTCATGTCTCCTCTATATCATAAAGGGTTGGTCTCATGTCTCCTCTATCTCATAAAGGGTTGGTCTCATGTCTCTTCTATCTCATAAAGGGTTGGTCTCATGTCTCCTCTATCTCATAAAGGGTTGGTCTCATGTCTCTTCTATCTCATAAAGGGTTGGTCTCATGTCTCCTCTATCTCATAAAGGGTTGGTCTCATGTCTCTTCTATCTCATAAAGGGTTGGTCTCATGTCTCCTCTATCTCATAAAGGGTTGGTCTTATGTCTCCACTATATCATAAAGGGTTGGTCTCATGTCTCCTCTATATCATAAAGGGTTGGTCTCATGTCTCCTCTATCTCATAAAGGGTTGGTCTCATGTCTCCTCTATCTCATAAAGGGTTGGTCTCATGTCTCCTCTATCTCATAAAGGGTTGGTCTCATGTCTCTTCTATCTCATAAAGGGTTGGTCTCATGTCTCTTCTATCTCATAAAGGGTTGGTCTCATGTCTCCTCTATCTCATAAAGGGTTGGTCTTATGTCTCCACTATATCATAAAGGGTTGGTCTCATGTCTCCTCTATATCATAAAGGGTTGGTCTCATGTCTCCTCTATCTCATAAAGGGTTGGTCTCATGTCTCTTCTATCTCATAAAGGGTTGGTCTCATGTCTCCTCTATCTCATAAAGGGTTGGTCTCATGTCTCTTCTATCTCATAAAGGGTTGGTCTCATGTCTCCTCTATCTCATAAAGGGTTGGTCTCATGTCTCTTCTATCTCATAAAGGGTTGGTCTCATGTCTCCACTATATCATAAAGGGTTGGTCTACCCTATATCAGAACTTTTTGTAAACATTTACCTTCCAGCTCGATGCCAGGGAAAAGCTGGAGTTTGGCGTGGCCTACTTCTGGTCCACATGGAGACAGGTGTTTCCTGTTGACGTGGCCTACTTCTGGTCCACATGGAGACAGGTGTTTCCTGTTGGCGTGGCCTACTTCTGGTCCACATGGAGACAGGTGTTTCCTGTTGGCGTGGCCTACTTCTGGTCCACATGGAGACAGGTGTTTCCTGTTGGCGTGGCCTACTTCTGGTCCACATGGAGACAGGTGTTTCCTGTTGGCGTGGCCTACTTCTGGTCCACATGGAGACAGGTGTTTCCTGTTGGCGTGGCCTACTTCTGGTCCACATGGAGACAGGTGTTTCCTGTTGGCGTTCTGGTCACAGTGGGATGAGCTCTAGGAGACAGATGGACACACATGCAGGAACGGATTTATTTCATTCAAGTCCCAGGTCATTTATAATCAAATGTATCATACTCAATGTATACTCAATGGGGAAAGCTTGCTCTATATAGGTAATCCTGTTCCTATGTGGGAACGGCTTGGTTCTATATAGGTAATCCTGTTCCTATGTAGGAACGGCTTGGTTCTATATAGGTAATCCTGTTCCTATGTGGGAACGGCTTGGTTCTATATAGGTAATCCTGTTCCTATGTAGGAACGGCTTGGTTCTATATAGGTAATCCTGTTCCTATGTAGGAACGGCTTGGTTCTATATAGGTAATCCTGTTCCTATGTGGGAACGGCTTGGTTCTATATAGGTAATCCTGTTCCTATGTGGGAACGGCTTGGCTCTATATAGGTAATCCTGTTCCTATGTGGGAACGGCTTGGTTCTATATAGGTAATCCTGTTCCTATGTGGGAACGGCTTGGTTCTATATAGGTAATCCTGTTCCTATGTAGGAACGGCTTGATTCTATATAGGTAATCCTGTTCCTATGTGGGAACGGCTTGGTTCTATATAGGTAATCCTGTTCCTATGTAGGAACGGCTTGGTTCTATATAGGTAATCCTGTTCCTATGTGGGAACGGCTTGGTTCTATATAGGTAATCCTGTTCCTATGTGGGAACGGCTTGGTTCTATATAGGTAATCCTGTTCCTATGTGGGAACGGCTTGGTTCTATATAGGTAATCCTGTTCCTATGTGGGAACGGCTTGGTTCTATATAGGTAATCCTGTTCCTATGTGGGAACGGCTTGGTTCTATATAGGTAATCCTGTTCCTATGTGGGAACGGCTTGGTTCTATATAGGTAATCCTGTTCCTATGTGGGAACGGCTTGGTTCTATATAGGTAATCCTGTTCCTATGTGGGAACGGCTTGGTTCTATATAGGTAATCCTGTTCCTATGTAGGAACGGCTTGGTTCTATATAGGTAATCCTGTTCCTATGTAGGAACGGCTTGGTTCTATATAGGTAATCCTGTTCCTATGTGGGAACGGCTTGGTTCTATATAGGTAATCCTGTTCCTATGTGGGAACGGCTTGATTCTATATAGGTAATCCTGTTCCTATGTAGGAACGGCTTGGTTCTATATAGGTAATCCTGTTCCTATGTGGGAACGGCTTGGTTCTATATAGGTAATCCTGTTCCTATGTGGGAACGGCTTGATTCTATATAGGTAATCCTGTTCCTATGTAGGAACGGCTTGGTTCTATATAGGTAATCCTGTTCCTATGTAGGAACGGCTTGGTTCTATATAGGTAATCCTGTTCCTATGTGGGAACGGCTTGATTCTATATAGGTAATCCTGTTCCTATGTAGGAACGGCTTGGTTCTATATAGGTAATCCTGTTCCTATGTGGGAACGGCTTGGTTCTATATAGGTAATCCTGTTCCTATGTGGGAACGGCTTGGTTCTATATAGGTAATCCTGTTCCTATGTGGGAACGGCTTGGTTCTATATAGGTAATCCTGTTCCTATGTAGGAACGGCTTGGTTCTATATAGGTAATCCTGTTCCTATGTGGGAACGGCTTGGTTCTATATAGGTAATCCTGTTCCTATGTGGGAACGGCTTGGTTCTATATAGGTAATCCTGTTCCTATGTGGGAACGGCTTGGTTCTATATAGGTAATCCTGTTCCTATGTGGGAACGGCTTGGTTCTATATAGGTAATCCTGTTCCTATGTGGGAACGGCTTGGTTCTATATAGGTAATCCTGTTCCTATGTGGGAACGGCTTGGTTCTATATAGGTAATCCTGTTCCTATGTGGGAACGGCTTGGTTCTATATAGGTAATCCTGTTCCTATGTGGGAACGGCTTGGTTCTATATAGGTAATCCTGTTCCTATGTGGGAACGGCTTGGTTCTATATAGGTAATCCTGTTCCTATGTGGGAACGGCTTGGTTCTATATAGGTAATCCTGTTCCTATGTAGGAACGGCTTGGTTCTATATAGGTAATCCTGTTCCTATGTGGGAACGGCTTGGTTCTATATAGGTAATCCTGTTCCTATGTGGGAACGGCTTGGTTCTATATAGGTAATCCTGTTCCTATGTGGGAACGGCTTGGTTCTATATAGGTAATCCTGTTCCTATGTGGGAACGGCTTGGTTCTATATAGGTAATCCTGTTCCTATGTAGGAACGGCTTGGTTCTATATAGGTAATCCTGTTCCTATGTGGGAACGGCTTGGTTCTATATAGGTAATCCTGTTCCTATGTGGGAACGGCTTGGTTCTATATAGGTAATCCTGTTCCTATGTGGGAACGGCTTGGTTCTATATAGGTAATCCTGTTCCTATGTAGGAACGGCTTGGTTCTATATAGGTAATCCTGTTCCTATGTGGGAACGGCTTGGTTCTATATAGGTAATCCTGTTCCTATGTAGGAACGGCTTGGTTCTATATAGGTAATCCTGTTCCTATGTGGGAACGGCTTGGTTCTATATAGGTAATCCTGTTCCTATGTGGGAACGGCTTGGTTCTATATAGGTAATCCTGTTCCTATGTAGGAACGGCTTGGTTCTATATAGGTAATCCTGTTCCTATGTGGGAACGGCTTGGTTCTATATAGGTAATCCTGTTCCTATGTGGGAACGGCTTGGTTCTATATAGGTAATCCTGTTCCTATGTAGGAACGGCTTGGTTCTATATAGGTAATCCTGTTCCTATGTGGGAACGGCTTGGTTCTATATAGGTAATCCTGTTCCTATGTAGGAACGGCTTGGTTCTATATAGGTAATCCTGTTCCTATGTAGGGAACGGCTTGGTTCTATATAGGTAATCCTGTTCCTATGTAGGAACGGCTTGGTTCTATATAGGTAATCCTGTTCCTATGTGGGAACGGCTTGGTTCTATATAGGTAATCCTGTTCCTATGTGGGAACGGCTTGGTTCTATATAGGTAATCCTGTTCCTATGTAGGAACGGCTTGGTTCTATATAGGTAATCCTGTTCCTATGTAGGGAACGGCTTGGTTCTATATAGGTAATCCTGTTCCTATGTGGAACGGCTTGGTTCTATATAGGTAATCCTGTTCCTATGTGGGAACGGCTTGGTTCTATATAGGTAATCCTGTTCCTATGTGGGAACGGCTTGGTTCTATATAGGTAATCCTGTTCCTATGTGGGAACGGCTTGGTTCTATATAGGTAATCCTGTTCCTATGTGGGAACGGCTTGGTTCTATATAGGTAATCCTGTTCCTATGTAGGAACGGCTTGGTTCTATATAGGTAATCCTGTTCCTATGTGGGAACGGCTTGGTTCTATATAGGTAATCCTGTTCCTATGTAGGAACGGCTTGGTTCTATATAGGTAATCCTGTTCCTATGTGGGAACGGCTTGGTTCTATATAGGTAATCCTGTTCCTATGTAGGAACGGCTTGGTTCTATATAGGTAATCCTGTTCCTATGTAGGAACGGCTTGGTTCTATTTAAATAATACTGTTCCTCCATGAGAACAGCTTGGTTCTATATGCATAATACTGTTCCTCCATGAGAACAGCATGGTTCTATATAAATAATACTGTTCCTCCATGAGAACAGCTTGGTTCTATATACATAATACTGTTCCTCCATGAGAACAGCTTGGTTCTATATAAATAATACTGTTCCTCCATGAGAACAGCTTGGTTCTATATACATAATACTGTTCCTCCATGAGAACAGCTTGGTTCTATATAAATAATACTGTTCCTCCATGAGAACAGCTTGGTTCTATATACATAATACTGTTCCTCCATGAGAACAGCTTGGTTCTATATAAATAATACTGTTCCTCCATGAGAACAGCTTGGTTCTATATAAATAATACTGTTCCTCCATGAGAACAGCTTGGTTCTATATACATAATACTGTTCCTCCATGAGAACAGCTTGGTTCTATATACATAATACTGTTCCTCCATGAGAACAGCTTGGTTCCATATAAATAATACTGTTCCTCCATGAGAACAGCTTGGTTCTATATACATAATACTGTTCCTCCATGAGAACAGCTTGGTTCTATATAAATAATACTGTTTCTCCATGAGAACAGCTTGGTTCTATATAAATAATACTGTTCCTCCATGAGAACAGCTTGGTTCTATATACATAATACTGTTCCTCCATGAGAACAGCTTGGTTCTATATACATAATACTGTTCCTCCATGAGAACCGCTTGGTTCTATATACATAATACTGTTCCTCCATGAGAACAGCTTGGTTCTATATAAATAATACTGTTCCTCCATGAGAACAGCTTGGTTCTATATACATAATACTGTTCCTCCATGAGAACAGCTTGGTTATATATAAATAATACTGTTCCTCCATGCAAACGGCTTGATTATACATCAATAAATATAAAATAAATATAGCCTTCAAATATATATCAAAATGAATCATAACAAGTTGCTTAATGTATCTCATCTTACGAAGTTCATGGTACTGCCGTGATCCATCAGGTCAAAGCACTGCTCGTCCCCACTGCAAACAATCAAACACATTACATATACAATAAATACTAGTACAATACTAGCACACAGCAACCCTAACCCTAAATACTTATACCAATACCATCACTCCTACATACTGCTAAGATATGTTCCTTATGACTCATTTCACAGATGGTTAACCAGACTGTGAACAACTTGTTGCCTAGTCTAAAAATAAAGAAAATGCAGAGAAATCTGCTCCTTATCACCAGTTGAACCATTAGGTGAATGTGTTCCTCACCAGTTGAATTGTTAGGTGAATGTGTTCATCACCAGTTGAACCATTAGGTGAACGTGTTCCTCACCAGTTGAACTGTAAGGTGAATGTGTTCATCACCAGTTGAACTGTTAAGTGAATGTGTTCATCACCAGTTGAACCATTAGGTGAACGTGTTCCTCACCAGTTGAACTGTTAGGTGAATGTGTTCCTCGCCAGTTGAACTGTTGGGTGAATGTGTTCCTCACCAGTTGAACTGTTAGGTGAATGTGTTCATCACCAGTTGAACTGTTAGGTGAATGTGTTCATCACCAGTTGAACTGTTAGGTGAATGTGTTCATCACCAGTTGAACCATTAGGTGAATGTGTTCCTCACCAGTTGAACCATTAGGTGAATGTGTTCCTCACCAGTTGAACTGTTAGGTGAATGTGTTCCTCACCAGTTGAACCATTAGGTGAATGTGTTCCTCACCAGTTGAACCATTAGGTGAATGTGTTCATCACCAGTTGAACCATTAGGTGGATGCGTTCTACTATAAGTATCCGAGAAGCTTAACCTTCTCTTGGACACCGCAGTCAACAGCTGCCAAGACAGAGCGATACACAACCACCGCGTCGCTGGTGTCCCTAGGTGGTGACGAACACGGGTATAAGAACAGACACTTAAGACCAAAAGACCGTTACCTGCGTTTGGAAGTGTTTTGAGGAGAATGGCAAAAACATAGGATTTCACTCCAGTTTTCTCTAAATTACGGTCTCGTTTTAGTGTCAAAATGATATAGATTAATACGTCCACGATCATATACGATCATTTGGGTTCAATTGCTCTTTAACCAACTAGTATTTCTGGTGGTCCTGAGCACCACGGACTAATCTAGAACATCATTAATACTGGTATTACTGGTACAATACCAATGATACTAATACTACTATAATAAAACATACTAAATAATAATAATGAATAAGAAGTATGGAAATAATTAATTGCATAAATATAGCACTTTTCAAGACACCAAAAGCGCTTTGCAAAGTGTGTGTGTGAGGGAAATATGACTTAGTTGGTTGGCCCACATTTAACTGGTGTAGTGCTGACCAATCAGCTATGACTTGGTTGGTTGGCCCACATTTAACTGGTGTAGTGCTGACCAATCAGCTATGACTTGGTTGGTTGGCCCACATTTAACTGGTGTAGTGCTGATCAATCAGCTATGCCAGTTTAACTTGGGAGTTAATGACTCAGAAGGACATAACGCTGTATTTGGATGGGTGTAGAGCGTGTATTTTAACAAATAACTAAATATGAACTGATCATAATTCACAATGAAAAGCTCTAACCTAAACAGATAATATATAAAGAATAACTATAATAACTAATAATAATATATAATGAATACCTATACTATTACATTTTTAAAATATATAATAATGAATGAATAATGAATATAACTAACTGATAATCTATCATAACTAAAATATTAACCAATAATATATTATAACCATAATATTAACTAATAATATATTATAACCATAATATTAACTAATAAAATATCATGTATAACTATGATAATTGCATAATAATAATAATATATAATTAATCAACATAATATTGACTCAAACTAATTATAACTAACTATATTACTAATTAAAGTACTAAATAGTAACAGTATTTGTGCGACCATTTGGCCCAATTGTATTTAACTAACTTAAACTAAGTCTGTTGTTAGTGAGCTAAGCTGGCGTAGCTGAGAGGCCAACAGTAATACCGTTACAACCAATCAGATGAGGTGTTCATATGTTATATTATTGTCATCATCCTCATCGTCACAATTATCATTACCTGGAAGGACGTCTATCATAAGGATGTTGTTATTATTAAAGTCATCTTCATCATCACCTGATGTTGGCATCTTGAAGATCTGTGTCCATACTGCTGTTGTCCTCTAGGGCGGCGCCAGAACCAACCTCCTCCTGGAACACCAGCCATGTAGGTAAATAGTAGTACTGTAGCAATTAAAAAAGTATTTTAACAAATACTTTTTATCATTATTTCTGGCCCACTTATTCTTTTTTTAAATGTATTTATGGGCAGGTCTACCACTGGTTAAGATCACGTTTATTTCAGGGGCTCACTTTTATAGTTTGCAGGAAGGGGGAAACAAGAATCAGGCTGGTCACATTATCACCGGTATGATAGTGAGCTCACACAGCTGTCATTATCTCCACATTGCTGTCATTATGTCCACACCAAGGTCATTATGTCCACACCAAGGTCATTATGTCCACACCAAGGTCATTATGTCCACACCAAGGTCATTATGTCCACACCAAGGTCATTATGTCCACACCAAGGCCATTATGTCCACACCAAGGCCATTATGTCCACACCAAGGTCATTATGTTCACACCAAGGTCATTATCTCCACACCAAGGTCATTATGTCCACACCAAGGTCATTATGTCCACCGCCATACTTCCACACACATATCAATATTATATACTGTCAATTCAGTCTTTTTTTCCATCCCGTTTCTCAACATTGAGAACTGTGTGGTGCCTAGGGCTTGGAGGGCCAGGGAGCTAGGTGTGGTGCCTAGGGCTTGGAGGGCCAGGGAGCTAGGTGTGGTGCCTAGGGCTTGGAGGGCCAGGGAGCTAGGTGTGGTGCCTAGGGCTTGGAGGGCCAGGGAGCTAGGTGTGGTGCCTAGGGCTTGGAGGGCCAGGGAGCTAGGTGTGGTGCCTAGGGCTTGGAGGGCCAGGGAGCTAGGTGTGGTGCCTAGGGCTTGGAGGGCCAGGGAGCTAGGTGTGACACTGGATGACCAGCTGTCCTTCAGAATCATGTTGTTTAACATCAGGACTGAAAAGTCATCTATTCAGACTGCATCTAAGGCCATGGAGAAATTAACTTTCTCTATCTCTTGTTTCTATAATGTAGCACTTCAAGCAGTTTACTTATATAATTCATTGTATGTACTCGCATGAATCTTGCAATTTCTGGGTAGTATCCTCATGTTTGAATGAATACGCTTTTGGATAAAAACGGCTAAATAAATGTAAAATGTACATGTAAATATTCTATATATTATATTCTCTATATCTACATTCAATATACTGACTAATGATATTATATATTGAGAATTGACGTGATTTATTGAATATAGATATAATATATTTAACATGTGATGTATTGAATATAGATTTAATAAATTCAATATAAATTGAGTATAGACATGATATATTGAATATAGACGTGATATATTGAGTATAGTATTATGTATTACCTATGTATAATTAATGTGTATAGTATTATGTAATACCTGTGTATAATTTATGTGTATAGTGTATTACCTGTGTATAATAATGTGTATAGTGTATTACCTGTGTATAATAATGTGTATAGTGTATTACCTGTGTATAATAATGTGTATAGTGTATTACCTGTGTATAATTTATGTGTATAGTGTATTACCTGTGTATAATAATGTGTATAGTATTGATTACCTGTGTATAATAATGTGTATAGTATTATAATTACCTGTGTATAATTTATGTGCATAGTGTATTACCTGTGTATAATTTATGTGTATAGTGTATTACCTGTGTATAATTTATAGATAGTATTATGCTTACCTGTGTATAATTTATATGTATAGTATTATGATTACCTGTTTACCTAACCCTAGTATTATGATTACCTGTTTACCTAACCCTAGTATTATGATTACCTGTTTACCTAACCCTAGTATTATGATTACCTGTTTACCTAACCCTAGTATTATGATTACCTGTTTACCTAACCCTAGTATTATGATTACCTGTTTACCTAACCCTAGTATTATGATTACCTGTTTACCTAACCCTAGTATTATGATTACCTGTTTACCTAACCCTAGTATTATGATTACCTGTTTACCTAACCCTAGTATTATGATTACCTGTTTACCTAACCCTAGTATTATGATTACCTGTTTACCTAACCCTAGTATTATGATTACCTGTTTACCTAACCCTAGTATTATGATTACCTGTTTACCTAACCCTAGTATTATGATTACCTGTTTACCTAACCCTAGTATTATGATTACCTGTTTACCTAACCCTAGTATTATGATTACCTGTTTACCTAACCCTAGTATTATTACCTGTTTACCTAACCCTAGTATTATTACCTGTTTACCTAACCCTAGTATTATGATTACCTGTTTACCTAACCCTAGTATTATGATTACCTGTTTACCTAACCCTAGTACTATGATTACCTGTTTACCTAACCCTAGTATTATGATTACCTGTTTACCTAACCCTAGTATTTTGATTACCTGTTTACCTAACCCTAGTATTATGATTACCTGTTTACCTAACCCTAGTATTATGATTACCTGTTTACCTAACCCTAGTATTATGATTACCTGTTTACCTAACCCTAGTATTATGATTACCTGTTTACCTAACCCTAGTATTATTACCTGTTTACCTAACCCTAGTATTATTACCTGTTTACCTAACCCTAGTATTATGATTACCTGTTTACCTAACCCTAGTATTATGATTACCTGTTTACCTAACCCTAGTACTATGATTACCTGTTTACCTAACCCTAGTATTATTACCTGTTTACCTAACCCTAGTATTATGATTACCTGTTTACCTAACCCTAGTATTATGATTACCTGTTTACCTAACCCTAGTATTATTACCTGTTTACCTAACCCTAGTATTATGATTACCTGTTTACCTAACCCTAGTATTATGATTACCTGTTTACCTAACCCTAGTATTATTACCTGTTTACCTAACCCTAGTATTATGATTACCTGTTTACCTAACCCTAGTATTATGATTACCTGTTTACCTAACCCTAGTATGATTACCTGTTTACCTAACCCTAGTATTATGATTACCTGTTTACCTAACCCTAGTATTATGATTACCTGTTTACCTAACCCTAGTATTATGATTACCTGTTTACCTAACCCTAGTATTATGATTACCTGTTTACCTAACCCTAGTATTATGATTACCTGTTTACCTAACCCTAGTATTATGATTACCTGTTTACCAAACCCTAGTATTATGATTACCTGTTTACCTAACCCTAGTATTATGATTACCTGTTTACCTAACCCTAGTATTATTACCTGTTTACCTAACCCTAGTATTATGATTACCTGTTTACCTAACCCTAGTATTATTACCTGTTTACCTAACCCTAGTATTATTACCTGTTTACCTAACCCTAGTATTATGATTACCTGTTTACCTAACCCTAGTATTATGATTACCTGTTTACCTAACCCTAGTATTATGATTACCTGTTTACCTAACCCTAGTATTATGATTACCTGTTTACCTAACCCTAGTATTATGATTACCTGTTTACCTAACCCTAGTATTATTACCTGTTTACCTAACCCTAGTATTATTACCTGTTTACCTAACCCTAGTATTATGATTACCTGTTTACCTAACCCTAGTATTATGATTACCTGTTTACCTAACCCTAGTACTATGATTACCTGTTTACCTAACCCTAGTATTATTACCTGTTTACCTAACCCTAGTATTATGATTACCTGTTTACCTAACCCTAGTATTATGATTACCTGTTTACCTAACCCTAGTATTATTACCTGTTTACCTAACCCTAGTATTATGATTACCTGTTTACCTAACCGTAGTATTATGATTACCTGTTTACCTAACCCTAGTATTATTACCTGTTTACCTAACCCTAGTATTATGATTACCTGTTTACCTAACCCTAGTATTATGATTACCTGTTTACCTAACCCTAGTATGATTACCTGTTTACCTAACCCTAGTATTATGATTACCTGTTTACCTAACCCTAGTATTATGATTACCTGTTTACCTAACCCTAGTATTATGATTACCTGTTTACCTAACCCTAGTATTATGATTACCTGTTTACCTAACCCTAGTATTATGATTACCTGTTTACCTAACCCTAGTATTATTACCTGTTTACCTAACCCTAGTACTATTACCTGTTTACCTAACCCTAGTATTATGATTACCTGTTTACCTAACCCTAGTATTATTACCTGTTTACCTAACCCTAGTACTATGATTACCTGTTTACCTAACCCTAGTATTATGATTACCTGTTTACCTAACCCTAGTATTATGATTACCTGTTTACCTAACCCTAGTATTATTACCTGTTTACCTAATCCTAGTATTATGATTACCTGTTTACCTAACCCTAGTATTATGATTACCTGTTTACCTAACCCTAGTATTATGATTACCTGTTTACCTAACCCTAGTATTATGATTACCTGTTTACCTAACCCTAGTATTATTACCTGTTTACCTAACCCTAGTATTATGATTACCTGTTTACCTAACCCTAGTATTATGATTACCTGTTTACCTAACCCTAGTATTATTACCTGTTTACCTAACCCTAGTATTATGATTACCTGTTTACCTAACCCTAGTATTATTACCTGTTTACCTAACCCTAGAATTATTACCTGTTTACCTAACCCTAGTATTATGATTACCTGTTTACCTAACCCTAGTATTATGATTACCTGTTTACCTAACCCTAGTATTATGATTACCTGTTTACCTAACCCTAGTATTATGATTACCTGTTTACCTAACCCTAGTATTATGATTACCTGTTTACCTAACCCTAGTATTATGATTACCTGTTTACCTAACCCTAGTATTATGATTACCTGTTTACCTAACCCTAGTATTATGATTACCTGTTTACCTAACCCTAGTATTATTACCTGTTTACCTAACCCTAGTATTATGATTACCTGCACCAGCAGGGTCTCCCCATCAACAGCACAGGGACCATCCTCTTCATCGCCATAGCAACTATGGGCCCTGGGAAATGAAGAGTCAGGTGTAAGGGAACCCACTGTTTCAGCTTAACTTGAACATTGAGATTTAAAAAATGTGAGAGTTCTAGGAAGGAGGGGGGCGTGTTATCCCCATGGTTACGACCAACGACAACTTTGTGATACTTTTTTAGTACCGTCGTTGTGTATGTATAATATTGTATATGAAATGCACCACACACCATAGCGTTATACTAGAAGTGTCTGAGAAGCTTCACCCTCTCCCGGACCCTGGGTTGGGGTTGGGGTTTGGGGGTGGGGGTGGGGGTTGGGGTTTGGGTTAGGGTTGGGGTTTGGGCTAACCCTAACCCTGATACTTGGGCGTCAACGTTTAAAAATAAATTGAATGGTTTTGGGCTCAGTGGCTCTTGAAATACAAATACCTGTTCCAAATAAGGAAACAAATTCTTCTTTCAGGCCAATCGTGTAGCTTGACTCTCAGAGCGACAGCTCATGGACTGACCAATCGGAGGCTGCCTGGTTAGATTGGTGTGTGCGTGTACCTCTTTCCACTGTGAAACATTTCCTCAGAGTCCCGAGGAAGGTCCTCCCCATGGCCATCATGTCTCTCATCCTCCTACACACACACACACACACACACACACACACACACACACACACACACACACACACACACACACACACACACACACACACACACACACACACACACACACACACACACACACACACACACACACACACAAACAAACACAAACACAGTTATGATTAAGGTGTTGCTATGTTTACCTAAATAAGATAAACCTTTTTTATTCTCTGGAGGGAAAGGCAGGTGTCATAGCAGCAACAGCAATGAGAATGAAACTCAGGAGAGGTAAGAGAACAGAACCAAACCAACATAGTAAGAATACAAATATAAACAGGAATAAAGGTAAAGTAAAACACTGAGCAGCTGGCCCCAAAATCTGTACTGGATCTCTGAAAGGGTGAAGGGTCCTTCAATAAATAGAAATATGTAACCTGTCTATCAATACATAGTATCCATCTATCAATGCTAAAACATGATGTCCTTCCGTCCACTGTAACAGCTAGACTTGAAATGAGCATCTATGTGACTAAAGAAGACCAGGGAAATGTATACGTAGTATGGCAGAGCAATACTTCTTGGACCAAAAACGTTGGAAGTAGAAGACGTGAAATAGAGAAAGAAGAAACAGGAAAGCTGCTAAAACAGCACGTCTCTCACTGCATCTCCAACTGGATGGAGCTGTAGTCAGTGGTGGAGGAGAGGCTAACACCATCAGGTGGCTACTGTAGCTACCTGCTCATTGATGGAGCTGTAGTCAGTGGTGGAGGAGAGGCTAACACCATCAGGTGGCTACTGTAGCTACCTGCTCATTGATGGAGCTGTAGTCAGTGGTGGAGGAGAGGCTAACACCATCAGGTGGCTACTGTAGCTACCTGCTCATTGATGGAGCTGTAGTCAGTGGTGGAGGAGAGGCTAACATCATCAGGTGGCTACTGTAGCTACCTGCTCATTGATGGAGCTGTAGTCAGTGGTGGAGGAGAGGTTAACACCATCAGGTGGCTACTGTAGCTACCTGCTCATTGATGGAGCTGTAGTCAGTGGTGGAGGAGAGGTTAACACCATCAGGTGGCTACTGTAGCTACCTGCTCATTGATGGAGCTGTAGTCAGTGGTGGAGGAGAGGCTAACACCATCAGGTGGCTACTGTAGCTACCTGCTCATTGATGGAGCTGTAGTCAGTGGTGGAGGAGAGGTTAACACCATCAGGTGGCTACTGTAGCTACCTGCTCATTGATGGAGCTGTAGTCAGTGGTGGAGGAGAGGCTAACACCATCAGGTGGCTACTGTAGCTACCTGCTCATTGATGGAGCTGTAGTCATTGATGGAGGAGAGGTCGTCATCAGAGTCAGAGTCAAACAGGCCTTCCTGGTTGTCCAGCAGGTCCGTCAGAACCCTAGTGACCGCCTCCTGGTCCCTGATGTCCTCGCCTCTAGTCCACAGACTGGAAAACACAGCACTGATAAGAAAACATGGCAGTAGGACACTATCTGGTCCTCACACTAATGGTTTAACTGGTCTTCACACTGGGACTAATGGTTGAACTGGTCAACACACTGGGACTAATGGTTTTACTGGTCCTAAAACTGGGACTGATGGTCTTACTGGTCCTAAAACTGGGACTGATGGTCTTACTGGTCCTAAAACTGGGACTGATGGTCTTACTGGTCCTAACACTGGGACTGATGGTTTTACTGGTCCTAACACTGGGAATGATGGTCTTACTGGTCCTAACACTGGGACTGATGGTCTTACTGGTCCTCACACTGGGACTGATGGTCTTACTGGTCCTCACACTGGGACTGATGGTCTTACTGGTCCTAACACTGGGACTGATGGTCTTACTGGTCCTAACACTGGGACTGATGGTCTTACTGGTCCTAACACTGGGACTGATGGTCTTACTGGTCCTAACATTGGGACTGATGGTCTTACTGGTCCTAACACTGGGACTGATGGTCTTACTGGTCCTAACACTGGGACTGATGGTCTTACTGGTCCTAACAATGGGACTGATGGTCTTACTGGTCCTAACACTGGGACTGATGGTCTTACTGGTCCTAACACTGGGACTGATGGTCTTACTGGTCCTAACACTGGGACTGATGGTCTTACTGGTCCTAACACTGGGACTGATGGTCTTACTGGAAGATATCAGGTCCAAAGACTGCAGCCAGGGACCCGGAGGACCAGCAGTCCGGCTGAACAGACGCTGCCCGGCTCAGGAAGCCACAGAGGAAGCGGAGGAGGCTGTAGCTCAGCTGTGGGAGCTGCTGGAGGAGAAACTTCATGTGGCGGTAGACCTCCTCCTCACTGCTGTAATCTGAAACAAACAAGTCTTCTGTAATCTGAAACAAGTCTTCTGTAATCTGAAACAAGTCTTCTGTAATCTGAAACAAACAAGTCTTCTGTAATCTGAAACAAGTCTTCTGTAATCTGAAACAAACAAGTCTTCTGTAATCTGAAACAAGTCTTCTGTAATCTGAAACAAGTCTTCTGTAATCTGAAACAAGTCTTCTGTAATCTGAAACAAACATGTCTTCATTAATCTGAAACAAGTCTTCTGTAATCTGAAACATGTCTTCTGTAATCTGAAACAAACATGTCTTCTGTAATCTGAAACATGTCTTCTGTAATCTGAAACAAACATGTCTTCATTCATCTGAAACAAGTCTTCTGTAGTCTGAAACAAACATGTCTTCTGTAATCTGAAACATGTCTTCTGTAATCTGAAACAAACATGTCTTCATTCATCTGAAACAAGTCTTCTGTAATTTGAAACAAGTCTTCTGTAGTCTGAAACAAACATGTCTTCTGTAATCTGAAACATGTCTTCTGTAATCTGAAACAAACATGTCTTCATTCATCTGAAACATGTCTTCAGTAGGTGTGTTTGTATATCCATGGGGATACAGACACAGGCAGGTGGACAGACAGGTAGAGAGAGACAGACAGGTGGACAGACAGGTAGAGAGTACCTTGGTACAGGTGCAGTAGGTGTGTTTGTATCTCCATGGGGATAAGAGGTTCAGGCAACTCCTGCAGGAAGAGTCTCAGCAGACTGACGGCCGATGCAAGGTCTCCCTCCTCCTCTAGCTCCACCCCTTCTCCGCTGTCATAGCGCTGCCGCAGCCAATCAACTCGCTCGGCGTTGCCATTGACTAGAAACAGTCCCTCCAAGTCCAGACGCCCTGGCAGGTGAGACAGACAATCAATAAACACCTGCACACCAACCAATATACACCTGCACATCAACCAATACACACCTGCACACCAACCAATATACACCTGCACACCAACCAATATACACCTGCACACCAACCAATATACACCTGCACACCAACCAATATACACCTGCACATCAACCAATATACACCTGCACATCAACCAATATACACCTGCACATCAACCAATATACACCTGCACATCAACCAATATACACCTGCACACCAACCAATATACACCTGCACATCAACCAATATACACCTGCACACCAACCAATATACACCTGCACATCAACCAATATACACCTGCACATCAACCAATATACACCTGCACACCAACCAATATAAGGTAAAGGTACTTTTATTGTCATATACACATACATATAGTGAAATTTTTCTTCTGCATTTAACCCATCCCTCAAGGGAGCAGTGGGCAGCCAATCACAGCGCCCGGGGAGCGGTTGGGGCTAAGTGTCTTGCTCAAGGACACCTCGACATAGTTAGGGTTGAAGTTGGGGCTCGAACTAGCAACCTTCCGATTTTTGCCAGCCGATTGCCAGTCCACCCGCCTTAACTCCTGAGCTAATGTCCCACACCTGCACACCAACCAATATACACCTGCACACCAACCAATATACACCTGCACACCAACCAATATACACCTGCACACCAACCAATATACACCTGCACATCAACCAATATACACCTGCACACCAACCAATATACACCTGCACACCAACCAATATACACCTGCACACCAACCAATATACACCTGCACACCAACCAATATACACCTGCACACCAACCAATATACACCTGCACACCAACCAATATACACCTGCACACCAACCAATATACACCTGCACACCAACCAATATACACCTGCACACCAACCAATATACACCTGCACGGGATTAGAGGGTTGGGTTAGGTTAGAGGGTTAGGGAGTTGGGTTTTACCGGTTAGGGTTAGGGTTAGGGTTAGGGTTAGGGAGTTGGGTTTTACCATGGTCCTCTATGTACTGTACGATGTGCTGGACCAGCAGGGGGACATCTTGGCCACACGATGTGCGCATTACCTCCTCCAGGGCAACGCCAAACACCTGCGTGGATGACGTACCACCCTCGTTGCCTGGCAACCAAGACACACTCTTCCTCATGGTGTCCTACTCCTCCTCACCACAACCCTAAGGAGACGTCTGGAGACACAGAATACACACACAGGTTGAGTGATCTCTTTGTGACCCTGTACAGTGGAACAGCTTCACTACTGGCTTAAGGTCTAAGGCAGGGGTTGGGAACCTTTAGTACTGGCTTAAGGTCTAAGGCAGGGGTTGGGAACCTTTAGTACTGGCTTAAGGTCTAAGGCAGGGGTTGGGAACCTTTAGTACTGGCTTAAGGTCTAAGGCAGGGGTTGGGAACCTTTAGTACTGGCTTAAGGTCTAAGGCAGGGGTTGGGAACCTTTAGTACTGGCTTAAGGTCTAAGGCAGGGGTTGGGAACCTTAAGTACTGGCTTAAGGTCTAAGGCAGGGGTTGGGAACCTTAAGTACTGGCTTATGGTCTAAGGTAGGTTTGAGAACCTTTAGTACTGGCTTAAAGTCTAAGGCAGGGGTTGGGAACCTTTAGTACTGGCTTAAAGTCTAAGGCAGGGGTTGGGAACCTTAAGTACTGGCTTAAGGTCTAAGGTAGGGTTGAGAACCTTTAGTACTGGCTTAAGGTCTAAGCCAGGGGCTGGGAACCTTTAGTATTGGCTTAAGGTCTAAGGTTAGCTTGATTAACATGGACTCAGAGACTCAATGCCGCCATCAAGTGGTCACTGTTCATGGTGTCAGAATGCCATTACATAATTTATGGATTATTAATTAATTACATATTTAATGACGATAATACAGCATATCTCAATATCGTCAATATGAAAATGAGATATTGAGCCAGCCCTATTGTGTGTGTGTGTGTGTGTGTGTGTGTGTGTGTGTGTGTGTGTGTGTGTGTGTGTGTGTGTGTGTGTGTGTGTGTGTGTGTGTGTGTGTGTGTGTGTGTGTATGTGTGTGTGTGTGTGTGTGTGTGTACCTTGTAACAGTAGTCAAGTGCTCCTAGGAGCAGGTCTATGGCTGCTTCAGGTTGTGGCAGAAGATGAGCCGGTAGTTCCTCATTGACAGACTGATAATCCTTCACAAGGACGCTCTCAACTAGACACACAGGTTAGAGAGACACACAGGTTAGAGAGACACACAGGTTAGAGAGACACACAGGTTAGAGACACAGGTGAGACACAGACAGGGGAGACACAAACTAAGAGAGAGCAAGAGACAGAAAGAGAGATAAGATCGAGCAAAAGAGCGGGAGAGAGACAGTCAGAGAGACAGAGAAAGAGAGACAAGAAGTGAGAGAGCAAGCAAGAGAGACAGTCAGACAGAGAGGGAGAAATAATGCAATCAGTCGCTTTGCTTGTGCATATGAATTCACTAAAGTGATTCTTGACTTTTTGGGGTCCATCTTCACTGCTGAATGCACTTACTGTGTCACTTTGCAATAACAGAAGCGTCTGCTAAACGAATGGAATGTAAATAGAGAGATTGGTTTCATCAGCAGGAACAAGTTTTAGATGTATTGTTTGTATGGCTCTCTGCATTTATCAGTGTATTTACAGTAAAGGCCTTGAATTAATCTCCAAAACCCTTTGCCAGTATCGTAATACGTTATTGTTCTTATAATACTTTTCCTGTATTGTTTACATTATCGTTCTTATAATAGTTTTCCTGTATTGTATACGTTATAATTCGTCTATATCTTATTAAACCAGATATTTAAATGAAGTCATTCAAGACCAATGACGTGATGGCAGAGCACTAGACACTGAGTGACTGGGGTGAAGATGAGGAATACGCTACTTGCTTGATTAAATACTTTGATGGATGATAAGAGGCACATGATCTGGGACTGTAGAAACATTACAATGTTGGACAACAGTAATCAAAATTATTTCTAATTATGTTATCAAGGTGCGGATTTAGCGTCACAAATAATGTTCCACGAAATCCATTGCGATCTCGGACCACAAAAATCCTGAGTATAGGAATTTGGTAAGTGTGTAGTGGATACAAATCTCGGGGCTAGGTACCAACAGTAGTAGAGAGGGTAACCAGTGAGCACTAATCAATAGGCTTCTTCAGAAATCTAAACAGGCCACACAGAACAACGACGACATCCCAGATTTCTCATGACAGACTCTGAGTCTGGGTATATATAATGACGTATAGCGTTTGGGTTAGAGATAGGTAATGCCCTGGTGCCCTCCATGCATACCATTTGTATCTTTAAGGTTAGCTTCGCTAATAGCTTAGGTAGTAGGGTAATGGGTACAAATAGGTTAGGTAGTAGGGTTAGGGTTACTAATAGGGTTTGTTTTAGGGTAAGGGTTACTTAAGGGGTTAGTAATAGGTTTAGGGCTACTAATAGTGTTAGCGTTAGGGCTACTTAAAGGGTTAGCTTTAGAGCTAGGGTAAGTATTGGGGTTAGGGTTGCTCATTTTAGTTTTAGTAAGGTTTAAGGTTTAGTAGTAAGGTTTAAGGTTTAGAAGTTGGGTCAGGGTTTAGAGATGAATTATGGGGTATAGGGTTAGGGTATTAAGGGATAGGTAATGAGGTATAGGGTTAGGGTTTAGAGATAGGTAATGAGGTATAGTTACGGTATAGAGATAGGTAATGAGGTTAGGGTATAGAGATAGGTAATGAGGTTAGGGTTTAGAGATAGGTAATGAGGTTAGGGTTTAGAGATAGGTAATGAGGTATAGGGTTTAGAGATAGGTAATGAGGTATAGGGTATAGAGATAGGTAATGAGGTATAGGGTATAGAGATAGGTAATGAGGTTAGGGTATTAAGGGATATGGGGTATCTGGAACATTCCAGTAGGAAGCAGACAATAGCAACAGACACTTGCATAAAATAAACGTTTCTCTGTGAAATTAATTGGGATCATTGCTGATTTCCCAATGAATATGTTGAATGCGAATTTGAATCATGATGTATTGCATTATATTTCTAATCAATGTGATGTAATTTTCTCAACTTTAAAAACCACGGCAACAGAACTGATGAAAGATAAAGAATCAAACATGTTTCTAATGGATATAGAAAAATCTAAAAGCATATGGATATAACATACATCAATACCATATTGATCTTATATCAATAGGTTATATTTAAAATGAGTCTGTAGCCTGCTAGCTACCGTTAGCTCCAAGTTAAAACGAGTGATACCTTATAAACCATTCAACGATGTGTATGTGTTGTAAAGAGCTCACTTAACCGATGCATGGTACCACGATGGCAATAATACTACGTTTTAAGTGAAGTACTTATAATAGTACAATATTAAAATTGAATACGGTAAGGTGTAGTTAGCATACCAGGTCAAATCCAACAAGATGGCTCAGCTTTAAGGCGACGTGGAGATCACAGTAGATAAGATGAGGACATAGCAGGATTATTTAATATAGACAGAGTAGAGAACATAGCAGGATAGTCTTATGTTTAACATAAAATATAGCAGTTCCTGTTTTTGCTCCGACAAGGATTCCGTCTGCAGGTCGTTGGGAGGACGTAACCACGACGTAATAACGTAACGATGATGTAGCGACGTTACGTCTAAGCGCTCTCCACGGCCCCACCCATCTCCACAACCTAGAGAGAAACCAAAACGTATAAAACCAAAAACCAAAACGTATACACGATATATATCTGTTGTATCTTACATGATATATATTAATAATAACACAATAATAATTCATCTATTCAGGCCATCAAATGTAACTTGTAATTGAAATGCCCTTACCCCAGAGGGAAACATATACTCCACTCTATATATTTCATTTTGTATATATATATATATATAAATATATATATATATAAATATATATATATAAATATATATATATATATAAATATATATATATATATATATATACATGGTGGTGGACCAGGGTGGAGGTAGACCAGGGTGGAGGTAGACCAGGGTGGAGGTGGACCAGGGTGGAGGTGGACCAGGGTGGAGGTGGACCAGGGTGAAGGCAGACCAGGGTGGAGGTAGACCAGAGGGAGGAGGACCAGGACAAATGTGGGGGAGTGGGACCAGGACCAGGGTGGAGGTGGACCAGGATGGAGGTGGATCAGGGTGGGGGTGGACCAGGATGGAGGTGGTGGAGGTTGATCAGGGTGGAGGTGGACCAGGATGGAGGTGGATCAGGGTGGGGGTGGACCAGGATGGAGGTGGTGGAGGTTGATCAGGGTGGAGGTGGACCAGGATGGAGGTGGATCAGGGTGGGGGTGGACCAGGATGGAGGTGGTGGAGGTTGATCAGGGTGGAGGTGGACCAGGATGGAGGTGGATCAGGGTGGGGGTGGACCAGGATGGAGGTGGTGGAGGTTGATCAGGGTGGAGGTGGACCAGGGTGAAGGTAGTGGAGGTTGACCGGGATGGAAGTGGGCCAGGGTGGAGGTGATGGAGGTGTACCAGGATGGAAGTGGGCCAGGGTTGAGGTTGACTGGGATGGAAGTGGGCCAGGGTGGAGCCAATCTCGGAACCAATCGGCTAAACCTTCAGTGAGTTGCTTCAGCCTCTGTGGGGAATCGAGCAGCATGTGGTAACCAGCTGTCCTGCTGTAGGTGGTAGCCAGCTGTCCTGCTGTAGGTGGTAACCAGCTGTCCTGCTGTAGGTGGTAACCAGCTGTCCTGCTGTAGGTGGTAACCAGCTGTCCTGCTGTAGGTGGTAACCAGCTGTCATGCTGTAGGTGGTAACCAGCTGTCCTGCTGTAGGTGGTAACCAGCTGTCCTGCTGTAGGTGGTAACCAGCTGTCCTGCTGTAGGTGGTAACCAGCTGTCCTGCTGTAGGTGGTAACCAGCTGTCCTTCCTCTTCCTCTAGGTCATTGTTACGTCATGTGAGAATGGAAGCAGAGATGACAGACCAAGTGTACAACACATCATATCTCACAAAGAAAGGAAAACTAGACATATATTTAATCAGACTCTTTACAGCCCCAGGAACCATGGCTAACGTTGTTTCTTCTTAGGTAATTGTGTAACCTGACTTTAGAGGCCAATACTTTATTTTGTTCAACATTTAATGGGCATTATATCCAAACGTTGATACTTTAGTTAATTTGTTTTACTCTTTAGTTACCCACACAAACCTTTCTGTCTGCACAAAACATCCTGTTGAAATAGCCGCCTACATTATACTAAACCGTGATTTGTATATTCTAGCAATGCAGACAGAAAATATTGCCTGTATGGGAAGATAGTACATGTTGATGCACGCTTTATTTACATGGTTATGTCAAACATGCCATTTCATATACTGTTATTAATTAGGGTGTGACAGATGCCATTACACATTCTGTTGTTATTAAGTTAGTGTGAATCAAACCAATGTTATTTCACATTCAGTTAGGTTATTAAGTTAGTGTGATTCAAACCAATGTTATTTCACATTGTTATTAAGTTAGTGTGATTCAAACCAATGTTATTTCACATTGTTATTAAGTTAGTGTGAATCAAACCAATGTTATTTCACATTGTTATTAAGTTAGTGTGAATCAAACCAATGTCGTTTCACATTCTGTTATTAGTGAGTTGTATTTCAACATCTTTGCCGACTACCTGACCACTTGTCTAAAAGAGCTTTCAAATAATGAGGTTTAACTTTCCAAAATATTCCTTTAAAGGTTTAGCTGGAAGCTTAAATTCAGAAGTCAAAGCACTGTAGGATTGATGTTTTTTTTTTTATGCTAACCCTTTTAACCAATGGCTGTGAAGACAGCTGGGGAGGCTGTGGGATGTCCATGAAACTGCTTACCTGTGCCAAGTGCAGGTTAACCCGTCACCACTGTGGCTGCCTGCTAGCATCTCCCAGTGGGGAAAACTCTGGGAGATGCTACGCTGTGCATATTTAGGCTGAATGCGTTGGAAATTACCAGACATATGGGAATGCCGCTACAAGACCAGGCATTTCTCAAGGATTTTGGGCTATTTTTTCAATGTCCCTCAGGGTTGAAAACTATGTGGAAGGGAATTGTTTAATTAAGGATGGACAAGGTGTATAGGAACACATTCAAGGCATTTTATTTAGTGTTATCTAAATGTATTACTTTTCTTTCTTGGATACAATACCCTGGGCTAGCCCTCAATTTTATACTAGAGAAAGTTGCATTCAAATAAAATATTTAAGCCTTTCATATGCTAAAGATCTAACATGCAACAGACATGGCAAAGCAGAGATGCTACAAGCTACGAGACAAAACAAGTGTTGGACTACATTTCAGACTACCTCTCAGCATTGGCTACACGTCCCCACTGTCTAACATTTGGTTTGTTGGGATCTGGGCACCCTACCTGCAAGAGAGGAACATGTTATGGACAACGGCCTAATTTGATGAAATTATACTGCCACCTTGTGGCGAAACTGGCGATAACGATGCCCTTTGTTGTCCTGCCGGGGCATTTCAAGGCCTGATGAGACGCACCGCACTACACACTTGCTACCAATAGCATTTAATGTTGCCTTCTTGTTCCGGTCTGAAGTGGCGAGTAAACTTTACTCCTGTGCCCCTGAGAACTGCCATGTATACAACTACATTTAAAAAGCCATTTGGGTAAATATAATGAAGAAACACGTGTAATTTTCGAAACATTAAAAACTTTAATAAAAGGCAATTATAATAAAACAATTGAATTGAACCAAAATTAACATCTTTGCTAAATGCAAAGTATACAAAAAGTAAAAGCTTAGGTGGAACGGGAAAAAATGACGACAGCTCAATTTACAAACAAAAACGCATTCAACAAAACGTGACAATTGTTAGAAACCCAGTCGAGAAGTTTTAAGACCAAGATACTAAAGCAGACTAAAGGCCCTGAGTTCACGATGCCCAAACAACAAGTTATCTGGTTACAAACATCTCCATTCTAAACGGACACTATCTTGATAACTGTCAAAAAAAATCCCACATTATAAATTACATCATTTTTTAGCAATTCTTGGTAGGCAAAGTCCACAATGTCTTCAACATATGAAAAGGGGTGGGGGTTGGGGGAGGGGGTTGCATGGAGTCATTCATTCTGCGTGTCGTTCCTCAAAGAAAATACCAGCGAAGCTGATCGACCCGCGCCTTGTGTGTAAATTCAGTTTATTGTGATCAAAATTTTCCCACGGACATGACGTCATTAATCTACTCAATAACCGCTAAAGTTGCCTCTTCCGTACGCGCCGCCGCCAGCGCCGCCGCCGCGGGGGTATGGAGCTGCGCTTCGGTTGGCATAGTTCCCCCCCTTCATCGCACCGTAAGCCGAGGACTGCTGTCCGTAATCACCGCCAAAGTCATTGTAGCCGTTACCGTATCCACCACCAGCACCTGCCATCTGACCATAACCTCCTGCGCCATAACCCCCCTGGCCATACCCTCCATTTCCGTAGCCGCCACCATAACCGCCGTCGTTGTATCCCCCGCCGTAGCCGCCGCCTCCTCCGCCGTAGCCTCCACACCCCCCTCTCCCGCCGCCATAGCCGTTGTACATGCCTCTTCCTCCACGGCCTCCTCTCCCGCCTCGGCCCCCGGCCGCCAGCACCTCCTGCTTGGTCAATGCTTTCTTCACCTCCACCTTGTGTCCGTTGATGGTGTGGTACTTGAGGAGCACGGCTTTGTCTGCGGAATCGTTGTCATCGAAGTAGACAAAGCCGAAGCCTCTCTTCTTCCCGGTTAATTTGTCGGAGATTATCTCGGCCTTCTCCACCATCCCGAATTGGCCGAAATATTCCAGTAGATGGCATTCCTCGGTTTCGTCTTTCAAACCACCGAGAAAAACCTTCTTTACTTTAGCGAGGGCTTCTGGTCGGCCGGCATCTTCTCGGGCCACGGCCCTCTTCACCTCCACGCTGTTCCCGTCCAACACATGTGGCCTAGCGGCCATTGCTGCGTCGGCCTCCTCGCCTGTAGAGTACGTGACGAAGCCGAAGCACCGGGACCTCTGCAGCTGGTGGTTGATCACCACGACGCAGTCGGTTATTGCACCGTACTGTTCAAAATGCTGGCGGAGGCCCTCTTCGGTGGTTTCCACGTTAAGTCCGCCGACAAAAAGCTTACAGAGTTGTTGAGTCGCCATGATTGAAACAGACAGAGAATGACGCGCTGCAGAGCAGTCCTTCTTCTTCAACTGAGACCCGCGGAGTCCAGCCAATGGGTGCTCTGGGTTGTTACTACGTAGCTGCCGCTGATTTGTTCAATCAAAAATGCCTCCGCCCATGGCTATATCAGCTCCACCCACACGAACGTCTCGAGACAAAATGGCCCCGAGACAGAACAAATCCATTATATTATAAAATACACATTATAATGTATTTGATAAAAAATTACTACGATCAATATATAGTCGATTCACTTATTGACTGTGTACATACCAAAGAATATACAATAAGACATTCATCCGTTTTTCTTTTTAAAATGTTACACATAAATCTGCAGCCAGTGTGGCCTACTTCTAAAAAGCTTCACCTCTCTAGCGAGCTATAGTGTACTTATAGAGCTTCGCTTCTAATCCTTTCGTAGCATATATATTCCTATAGAGCTTTACTTTTAATCATAGTATACTTCTATAGAGCTTTATTTCTAATCATAGTGTACCTCTATAGAGCTTTATTTATAACCATAGTGTACCTCTATAGAGCTTTATTTATAATCATAGTGTACCTCTATAGAGCTTTATTTATAATCAGTGTACCTCTATAGAGCTTTATTTATAATCAGTGTACCTCTATAGAGCTTTATTTATAATCATAGTGTACCTCTATAGAGCTTTATTTATAATCATAGTGTACCTCTATAGAGCTTAACTACTAATCAGTGTACTTCTATTTAACTTTATTTCTAATCAGTGTACTTCTATATAACTATTTCTAATCATAGTGTGCTTCTATAGCTTAAGGACTAATCAGTGTACTTCTATAGCTTTACTACTAATCATAGTGTACTTCTATAGCTTAAGGACTAATCATAGTGTACTTCTATATAACTATTTCTAATCAGTGTTCTTCTATAGCTTAAAGACTAATCATAGTGTACTTCTATATAACTATTTCTAATCAGTGTTCTTCTATAGCTTAGACTAATCATAGTGTACTTCTATAGCTTAAAGACTAAGTGTACTTCTATAGCTTAAGGACTAATCATAGTGTACTTCTATAGCGTAAGGACTATCATAGTGTACTTCTATAGCGTAAGGACTATCATAGTGTACTTCTATAGCTTTATTACTAATCATAGTGTACTTATATAGCGTAAGGACTAATAGTGTACTTCTATAGCTTTACTACTAATCATAGTGTACTTATATAGCGTAAGGACTAATCAGTGTTCTTCTATAGCTTTACTACTAATCATAGTGTACTTCTATAGCTTAAGGACTAATCAGTGTACTTCAACAGCTTTACTATTCAGTGTACTTCTATACAGCATTCCTTCTAATCAGTGTTCTTCTATAGCTTAAGGACTAATCATAGTGCACTTTTAAAGCTCTACTGATGTTATCACCATAGCACTTGTATAGAGCTTTACTTCTAATAAATGTGTAGCCAGTTTACTTCTATTGCATTACTTTTAAATCAGTGTACTTCAGAGCTTCACTTCTAATTTTGTAGCCATAGTGTACTTCTATAGCATTACTTTTAATCAGTGTACTTAGAGCTTTACTTCTAATTGTGTAGCCATAGTGTAACTTCATTACATTGGCAGTACCAGTTGTCCTAGTTGAGTTATGGCAGACTATACAATACATTTGTTGAGCTGTGCACCAGATTCTGAGACTCTTAGTTCAGGTACCATGTATGCTCATATCAGGTGATTTTGGCAATACATACTCCATTTGCAACCACCTATATTTTTAACATTTTATCTATGCCAGCGCATCCAAAAGTCAGCTTTATGTGTATGTACAGTAACTAAGTAAATTTAATCCATGCAGCTTTGTACTCAAAGTGTGGCTGAACAATTATAGCTGATGTGACATAATGGGCTAGACTGCTGACCTTTTTACCGCCAAAACCAAAGTGTTAACACTTGTTAAATTGAGTCTGCTGCAGCATACATTAACACAATGAGACCTCTGGTGCCAGTTGTGGACCTCATTTAAAAAGGGCACCATGAAGAATATAACTCGTCCCGGCTTTATACAAGTTAATATAATGCGTCAATAGTAATATAATTGACCTAGTGGTGAATGTTACTGAGGCGGTCTACCTCAGGTTTGATCATATTAGGAGGTTGCATAACAAGAACTACCAACAAGATATTAAAATATATATTTATTTCATTCTGTTAAAACTTTACATATTCCTGGGTATAAAAATATTGACAATTCAGGTTTTAGTGTTCCTGTAAGGAACGCTGCCTCGTCTCCTTCCTGTAAAGGAATGAAACTATTGTAAGCACTTCAACACAGCAGGGGGCTGATATAGCCATTTAAGTTATGGGTTCCTGGGTCAGAACCCTTGGGACACAGTTGGAAAATTAAGGATTTTGTCCATACATCCTTAAAAAAAACCAAATTAACATTAACCCAAATAACAAATTTACCAAAATAAGCAATACATGAACCTAAATGATCATTTAACCCAAGTAGTACATAATTTATACATTAACCGTTTGCCAGTTAATAAGATGCAAGCACAAAGCATCACAATGTCAGAAAGCTAATCAGAACACCTAAAACATAATTACTCATTATTAAACACTATGGTATTGAGAGTTATTCCAGCTACCATCATGTATGATCACCTGTGCTGGAAGAAGACCAATCACAACGTGGCAGGCCCGCATCCACCTGGCGAAGACCCGTCCATACTGTTACCATAACAACCTTGAGGACGGAGAGAAGAGAATGAGAAATGGGACATTGAACGGTTGAGGACAGACTCCCCCCTCAGAGCAGAAAAGAGCAAATGACTCATTTAATCTAGGAAAGAGCGACTGCCATAATCATCTAAGACACATCAGTTGTGTGCCATCTCATTAAATCCAAAAGGTGCAGCAACACAGAGAGAACATGTTTACATACCTAGTTTGCTGGAAGTGGTATCCTAAAGAGATATTTCAGTCCTACTGGTAATCAACAGGGTTCCTCATCAGCCTATAAACAAAGTGCTACGGCTAGCTTGGCTGGTTAGCCTACAGGGTTACAGTATGAACACCTAAATATAGGAATAATCAAAGATAAACAACACAGCCCTCAGATCCACATAGAAAATAAGGCAAATGAGGAATAAAACAATTAAAAAACCCTTCAGAGCCGCCATGCATGGGCTGCGGGTAGTTCGAGTCACCCACCTGAGGTATGCATCTAACAGGTAACTAATGCTGCGGTCATAAGGTCTTATTTACCTGTGAAACAACTTAAGGCATCCTGGTTAAATAAAATAAACTAACTAAGTTTGCACAACTTTTTTATTTAAAATGAACATACATAGGCATACCAAAATGTTCGAACAATAATTGGTTTTGATCTCAAGACATTAAAGTATACAATATACATGACATGTGAAAATAAATGGAAAGGGAGTGTATAATATGATCAATGGACTAAAGAAGAGTCCACACATTAACACTACAAAATGCTGGGAACAAAACTACTCTTAAAATACAAAGAAAGGAATGGGGATTTTCCAACAAACAGTCCTAACCCTAAGTAGGATAAAATAATGAGTGCAAATAAAAATTATATCCAACTTTATAACGACAGCTACACGCCCTCTATGTATACCGAGTCCTACAAGTAGAGTACTGAACATAAGCGAGTCTTAGGAGTACTGCGTCCTACAAGTATTGAGTTTTGACATAAGTATACCGCGTCCTAGAAGTATTGAGTCCTAGAAGTATTGAGTCCTAGAAGTATTGAGTCCTAGAAGTACTGCGTCCTAGAAGTACGGCATAGCAGGCTTTCAGGGAAGTGGTCTTCCTACCTGTAAGATTTTGAGGTCTTCATTTGATTTGGGGCTTTCACCGTGTTTCTGCTGGGCTTAATGGCAGAAAGCTCATGACTGAATTGGAGTGGAGGTATGGTGGAGGGTGTGCGGACAGTCTGGTGGAGGCATGGAGGGTGTGCGGACAGTGTCGTGGTTCCAGCTTTAGTAACCTCCGTTATACCCGCCTCTCTGGTAGCCTCCACCGCGGGCGTAGGGCGCCGCGCTGCGCTGCGCGCCGTAGCCGGGAGCAGCGCCCTTCATCGGGCCGTAGCCGGAGGGCTGCTGGTTGTATCCGCTGCCGAAGTCACTGTAGCCGTTTCCTCCGCCGTAGCCACACATCTGGTCTCCATATCCACCACCGTAACCCCCGTTATAGCCGGCCCCATAGCCGCCACTGTAGCCTCCGCCATAACCTCCACTGTACCCGCCGCCATAGCCGCCATCACCGCCACCGTAGCTGTTGTAGCCTCCTCCCCGGCCGAAGCCATTTTGATTTCCCCTCATCCCCCTCATGCCGCCACGGCCCCTCATCCTCCCGCCATTCTTATTTGCCGCATCGATCTCCTGCTTGGTTAGAGCCTTCTTCACCTCCACCTTGTGGCCCAGGATGGTGTGGTACTTCACCACCACAGACTTGTCTGCAGAGTCGTTGTCGGTGAAGTGAACAAAGCCGAAGCCCCTCTTCTTCCCGCTGGCCTTCTCGGAGATTACTTCGGCCTTCTCGATTTCACCGTAACGGGAGAAATACTCCGTAAGCGTTTCTTCTTCGATGTCATCTTTCAAACCCCCGACGAAAATTTTCTTGACCTTGGCGAGGGCTTCTGGGTTATTGGAGTCTTCCCGAGCCATGGCTCTCTTCAGCTCGGCCTGGGTGCCGTCGATGACATGCGGCCTAGCCGCCATGGCAGCGTCGGCCTCCTCAGCGGTGGAGAAGGTGACGAAGCCGAAGCAGCGGGATCGCTGCAGCTGCTTGTTCACCACCACCACGCAGTCGGTAAGCGTACCGAACTGCTCGAAATGTTTACGGAGGCCGTCGTCGTCCGTGTCTACGTTCAACCCACCGACAAACAGTTTACAGAGCTGGTCCGCCGCCATCTTAAGGATGATATTGTGAAGGACTTGGAGTTAAGCACTGGCACGTTGCAACAAAAGACTACAGTCTCTACATGAAGGCAGGGTGGAGTCTGTCGTATTTATACCATAGGCGTGACGACTTTGTGACGTTTGATCACATGTTCTCTGCCCAATGACTTCACGATATTACGACTTAATGACCGGAATAGAGCCCGACTACTGCACGTAAAACACACGTTTTACATATTTAATAATGTATTTAAGTCATTTCATCACATATTCAACCATGTATCCAAAATTCGTTCACTCCAATCATGCGCTACTCGTACTTCTAGTATCTCCTCTCCATTGTTACCAGACAGAGGGGGAGGTGGAAAAACAAAGGGTTGTTTCAATTGAATTATGCAAGGCTGTACTTTATAATATTAAAGTGCAGTTTATAGTATTAAAGTACAGTGTGTGTGTGTGTGTTGTGTACTATCATATTGTAATATATATATAGGACTATCATGAATATAATTGATTTACATCAGTATAATGTATATAAACACTATCATGGCCATAATTTATATAAACACTATCACGAATATAATTAAAACAAAAACGATCATGAATATAATTAAAACAAACACTATCATGAATATAAGGCCAGCTTCCAAAGGTCCACTGGCAAGTCTATATTTAAAGTAGTTTTTATTTGTATTAATCAATTACATTTGATTGAAATTCGAAAGAATAAACTTGAATATCACATATTGCTAGACCTACTCTTAGTGTTAGATGGGGCAGGATTTCTGTTTGCCAATTAAAGTACTCATTCAAAGGTAAAATCCACTCTCAACAAATACTCACGGCCCAGAATGCATAACGTTCAAAGCTGTTATTTGCATGTGAATGCCTCTGCATAGTGCTAGCCCTCAGCCTATAGAAACTATAGGCTGAGGTGTTGAGATTGCAGACGAAAACGTAGACAGGACTACACCGGGATAACCCTAAAGTTTCACTTTTAGTTGAGCCTAGATCTGTATAGAACAAAATACCATTCAACCCATTCAAATACACGGATCGGCACTGGCACTGGTAAACTGAACTAAAACAGATGATATTGTTATAGTCAGTATAGAACCTACAATATCTAATACAAGATCTAAATAGGGTTAGCTTATAGTTTGTACAGGGTGAGCTAGGGTTAATCCTAGTTTCCACTATACGGCCATATAGTATCTATGGCACTATACCCACAACACTAGCGCTCACTTTGTGCTAACCTCCAAACTATTCACCTTCCGTGAGCTTCAGGGGTCATGAACTTGGGTTGGGTTAGGGTCACCAAAACCCATATGATAGAACCCAGGATATAAGAGTCAGAGGTAGGGTTCTGTTCATCATTGTGAGCGCAATAGAAGTAAGTGAGTAGATAGATATCTACTGTATATCTATTGATATAGATCTGTATATAGTTAACTATATCTATATTATGAAACACATTGTCAACTACCATTTTTAGTGTACCACATTAAGTATTTTGTTAAGACAATGAAATGAACACATGTAAAGCAAGTAGATCAACTTAGCGATTAATATAAATCTAATATCCAATAGGACACTAGACACTTTTTCAAAATAAAAATAAAACTAAAGTATAAACACAAGTCATCTTTATTGTCATGTTTGTCATTGAAAAAAAGGAACTAGAAGACATTTACTGAGGGACATACCAAGGTCCCTAGAAGGAATCCACTGTCTTTGGGTGGTTGAGGATTAGATAGCTCAACTTAGCCCTGCAGGAAGACCACGACTCATTAAAAACAACAGATGGATAGTTGAGGATGCGTGGTTATTGTATAAGTACGTCATATTGACTACAAACCTGTTCCCTTAAAGAAGAGAAGCAGGACAACATAACTGTTTAGAGAGCCAAGCAAATTGTCCTTACAACCCTCAATCTGTACACAATACGTTGGATGCTCATCTAATATTTACATTTCTCTTCGAGGGAAAACTCAGCTTCACAGTCAAAATGGCTGCCACTCTCTGGGTGATCTCCATTCCTACATCACTAACACCAAAATGGTGACACTCCGAACAACACAAACATTGGGTAGGATGGGAGGTCACCACATGACCAACAGCTTTCTTCTTGTTGTACGTGATAGGATGGCAGCCACACGGAAACCAAACAGGAGGGGACAAGCTAGGCGTCTGGTCAAGAGGATCCTTCCAATCACAGCGGACCATTGAGATCACATGATGTACACCTTCTCAGCCTGAGAAAAACTGAAGACTTCTTTGGTTCGGGGGCAGACCACTTTGTCATCCTGGCGGATGGACAGCAGTGACTACCAGGAAATAGAATCACAGAACAATTGATCATTTATTCATTCAACACATACAGAGCACCAGTTCGGAACACGGCTGATGCTGGAGAATATTGCTAACGGTTTTCTATAAATTTCAAATAATGACATTTTGCGGTTCCAATAATAAATTGTGCATTTGTACATTTCTGCATGTCGTCGTTCAGAATTGTCCATTTTGCAGTAAACAAAAAGACTCCAGGACAATACTGGTCTGAATGCTCAAACCATTGCTAGCTAGTGGACCAGAGGGTGGAGATTACATAGTTACAATAACTAGTGGACCAGAGGGTGGAGGTGACATAGCTACACTAGCCTACACTAGGTAGTGGACCAGAGGGTGGAGGTGACATAGCTAGACTAGCCTACACTAGCTAGTGGACCAGAGGGTTGAGGTGACATAGCTAGACTAGCCTACACTAGCTAGTGGACCAGAGGGTGGAGGTGACATAGCTACACTAGCTAGCGGACCAGAGGGTGGAGGTGACATAGCTAGACTAGCCTACACTAGCTAGTGGACCAGAGGGTGGAGGTGACATAGCTAGACTAGCCTACACTAGCTAGTGGACCAGAGGGTTGAGGTGACATAGCTAGACTAGCCTACACTAGCTAGTGGACCAGAGGGTGGAGGTGACATAGCTACACTAGCTAGCGGACCAGAGGGTGGAGGTGACATAGCTAGACTAGACTACACTAGCTAGTGGACCAGAGGGTGGAGGTGACATAGCTACACTAGCTAGTGGACCAGAGGGTTGAGGTGACATAGCTAGACTAGCCTACACTAGCTAGTGGACCAGAGGGTGGAGGTGACATAGCTACACTAGCTAGCGGACCAGAGGGTGGAGGTGACATAGCTAGACTAGACTACACTAGCTAGTGGACCAGAGGGTGGAGGTGACATAGCTACACTAGCTAGTGGACCAGAGGGTGGAGGTGACATAGCTACACTAGCCTACACTAGCTAGCGGACCAGAGGGTGGAGGTGACATAGCTAGACTAGCCTACACTAGCTAGTGGACCAGAGGGTGGAGGTGACATAGCTAGACTAGCCTACACTAGCTAGTGGACCAGAGGGTGGAGGTGACATAGCTAGACTAGCCTACACTAGCTAGTGGACCAGAGGGTGGAGGTGACATAGCTACACTAGCTAGCGGACCAGAGGGTGGAGGTGACATAGCTAGACTAGCCTACACTAGCTAGTGGACCAGAGGGTGGAGGTGACATAGATAGACTAGCCTACACTAGCTAGTGGACCAGAGGATTGAGGTGACATAGCTAGACTAGCCTACACTAGCTAGTGGACCAGAGGGTGGAGGTGACATAGCTACACTAGCTAGCGGACCAGAGGGTGGAGGTGACATAGCTAGACTAGACTACACTAGCTAGTGGACCAGAGGGTGGAGGTGACATAGCTACACTAGCTAGTGGACCAGAGGGTGGAGGTGACATAGCTACACTAGCTAGTGGACCAGAGGGTGGAGGTGACATAGCTACACTAGCCTACACTAGCTAGTGGACCAGAGGGTGGAGGTGACATAGCTAGACTAGCCTACACTAGCTAGTGGACCAGAGGGTGGAGGTGACATAGCTAGACTAGCCTACACTAGCTAGTGGACCAGAGGGTGGAGGTGACATAGCTACACTAGCTAGTGGACCAGAGGGTGGAGGTGACATAGCTACACTAGCTAGTGTACCAGAGGGTGGAGGTGACATAGCTACACTAGCTAGTGGACCAGAGGGTGGAGGTGACATAGCTAGACTAGACCACACTAGCTAGTGGACCAGAGGGTGGAGGTGACATAGCTACACTAGCTAGTGGACCAGAGGGTGGAGGTGACATAGCTACACTAGCCTACACTAGCTAGTGGACCAGAGGGTGGAGGTGACATAGCTAGACTAGCCTACACTAGCTAGTGAACCAGAGGGTGGAGGCGACATAGCTAGACTAGCCTACACTAGCTAGTGGACCAGAGGGTGGAGGTGATATAGCTACACTAGCCTACACTAGCTAGTGGACCAGAGGGTGGAGGTGACATAGCTAGACTAGCCTACACTAGCTAGTGGACCAGAGGGTGGAGGTGACATAGCCTACACTAGCTAGTGGACCAGAGGGTGGAGGTGACATAGCTAGACTAGCCTACACTAGCTAGTGGACCAGAGGGTGGAGGTGACATAGCTACACTAGCCTACACTAGCTAGTGGACCAGAGGGTGGAGGTGACATAGCTACACTAGCCTACACTAGCTAGTGGACCAGAGGGTGGAGGTGACATAGCTAGACTAGCCTACACTAGCTAGTGGACCAGAGGGTGGAGGTGACATAGCTACACTAGCCTACACTAGCTAGTGGACCAGAGGGTGGAGGTGACATAGCTACACTAGCTAGTGGACCAGAGGTAGTGTAGTATGTTGCATATGATGTATATTGTTATTCACCATATGGTGTATATTGTTATTCACCATATGGTGTATAGGGTTATAGGGTTATATGGTGTATAGGGTTATATGGTGTATATTGTTAACTCACATTGTATCCGTAGACATGGCCGTTGGGCAGCATCATTGGAGGGTTGTTCTCATTCATGACCTCGCCTGAGATCTTGCACACCAGTCTGGAGTTAGCACAATGGGCCATGGGTAAGGGCTGGGCCAGCTTGTTCAGAGACTTACTGCACACTGGGCAGTCTGGGTTCTTAGAGGAGCCCTCCTCTTTGTAGCACTGACTGGAGGAAACACGATGGTTAAGGACCAACCAGCATACATATACATCTCCTACAGCATACATATACAGTATATCCCCTACAGCATCATACATAATCCTATATATATATATACTGTATATCCCTACAGCATCATACATAACCCTATAGATACAGCAGAGCGAGTGATACACATACACATTTATATTAGGGATGGAACTATTCACCAGTTTGAATGTTTACGATGTGAGTGCTAACCCTAACCGATCCATATGCAACATGCATCAGACAACCTACTGAAACGCCAGGAACAGCCGGTTCACTAACATTTAGTAGGAATGAGTGGAAATAGTGTCCTTCTAGTTTCTGCCTTTCAAAAAGGATCTTCACCTGCTCTGGAACTAACTGGTTAGCCCTAACTCTTATACCATGTGCTGTTCATTAAACCTTTATTTAACCAGGTAGTACTTTGAGTTCTTGGAATAATAAATGCAGTTTTCAGTTAACACAATAGTTAAAGTGCTGATTTTTGAAGAACACATTAGATAGAAAAATGAAAGTATGCTCAATATATTAAATCCAGCAATCCAAAAAGAACACATTTGCTGGTACATTTGGAAAGTAACTGAAACTGACTGATTAAAACTCTCCTGCACTTCCAAACAAAAAGGGCGAACTCTTTTTGTTCCGCATCCCAACACATACAAGGCAATAAATATAAATATTGAATCACATCGACCTAATACGCATCAATTTTCAAAAGGAATCGCACCGAATCGCTTCTAACTAAAGGCATCGTTGCTGTATCGTATTGGAGCTCATGTATCGATGCATGCTTGATGCACATCCCCTATACAGATGTAGATACCCTATACACATCCCCAATACAGATGTAGATACCCTATACACATCCCCAATACAGATCTAGATACCCTATACACACTCTGACCCTAACCCCAATATATATGTAAATACCCTATACACATCCCCAATACAGATGTAGATACCCTATACACACTCTGACCCTAACCCCAATATATATATGTAAATACCCTATACACATCCCCAATACAGATGTAGATACCCTATACACACTCTGACCCTAACCCCAATATATATATGTAAATACCCTACATACACACACTGTAACCCAAAACTATTCCTGATTCTGTGATGAAATCATCACATTCAATGATGTCAATTTAATCTAGATGAAACGTTACAAATACCTGTACAATGTACCACGCTCAGTCCTCCAAACCAGTACAATGTACCTTGACAGTTAATTGAGGCTAGCATTCAGAATGAGCCGGGCAAGCTCCATGCTAAGAGGCTACATCTCAGAATTAGCCAGGCTAGCTAGCAGGCTGCATCTCAGGCTAGCAATGGATGGGGGCTAGGAAGGATACGGCGTCTTGATGGCGGACAGCCCAGCTTGCAGGGTAATGGTGAAGACCGAGTTGTTGCCCAGCTGGTGGAGTCTGTAGTTGTCATATCGGAACTGCTGAATTAGCATTTTCCAGCGAGCTGGGTCCAACAGATCCTGCACACAAATGTTACTTTACTAGCAGTTACAGTAGCTTTAATTATTTTACTAGCAGTTACAGTAGCTTTAATTACTTTACTAGCAGTTACAGTAGCTATAGTTACTTTACTAGCAGTTACAGTAGCTTTAGTTACTTTACTAGCAGTTACAGTAGCTTTAATTACTTTACTAGCAGTTACAGTAGCTATAGTTACTTTACTAGCAGTTACAGTAGCTATAGTTACTTTACTAGCAGTTACAGTAGCTTTAATTACTTTACTAGCAGTTACAGTAGCTATAGTTACTTTACTAGCAGTTACAGTAGCTATAGTTACTTTACTAGCAGTTACAGTAGCAATAGTTACTTTACTAGCAGTTACAGTAGCTTTAATTACTTTACTAGCAGTTACAGTAGCTATAGTTACTTTACTAGCAGTTACAGTAGCTATAGTTACTTTACTACCAGTTACAGTAGCTTTAATTAGGGTTAGATTCCTGTTAAAACGTAGTAATTGGCTTGTGGTAACGGCTCTGGTGGCAGCGAACCGACTGATGGGCGTTTCTAGGGTGTCGCCTAGGGCACCTCGGCGGTCGCCTAGGCCACCGGCTGCAGGGGGTGGGCCGATTGGGCACCTGACCCCATATATATATATATATATATATATATATATATATATATATATATATTTGTATTATATATGATATATTTTCCCCTGAAGAAGGCGGGATCTCGTCCAGTGGGCCAGAATGGCAGGAAAGGCCATTGAACAGACCTCTACCAACACACTGAACAGACCTCTACCAACACACTGAACAGACCTCTACCAACACACTGAACAGACCTCTACCAACACACTGAACAGACCTCTACCAACACACTGAACAGACCTCTACCAACACACTGAACAGACCTCTACCAACACACCGAACAGACCTCTACCAACACACTGAACAGACCTCTACCAACACACTGAACAGACCTCTACCAACACACTGAACAGACCTCTACCAACACACTGAACAGACCTCTACCAACACACTGAACAGACCTCTACCAACACACTGAACAGACCTCTACCAACACACCGAACAGACCTCTACCAACACACTGAACAGACCTCTACCAACACACTGAACAGACCTCTACCAACACACTGAACAGACCTCTACCAACACACTGAACAGACCTCTACCAACACATTGACAGGTGTGGCTATTTTGTGGATTCAACTTGTATTTCACCTCGGATACTAAACTAACCCGCCGCCCTTGATAAGGACATCCATGCAAATCATCAGCATAACTTCAAATAGAAAATTCCGTTTCCTCACTGTTGTGTGACACAGAATCATAATAATAATAGGCATCGTACGAATGAGGCTAGGTTCTTTCTTCCTAAAACTCAACAGCAGTCTGTTTACGTTTTGATGAGCTCTGCAGCAAAAAGCTACTTTCTGATACTTGGCTACAGTGAGCGTGAGGCTATACCTTTGTATGCTTACCTTATAAGGAGAGATGTGTGTGTCTGAGGGAAAGGCCAGCATCCCCATCACCTGTCTGACCTCATCCAACTGGCCTCCCTCTGCCTGGCTGAAATGCTTCCTCGCATGTCTGACACACACACACACACATTCAATTGCTATTCAAGAATATTACACTATATTTTGACTATAACAATGTATTGACACAAAGAGTATGATGATTTGACTGAGGACTTACATCTCAGAGGGAGAGAGAGACATGTACCATGATAACACTGTGTGTGTGTGTTATACCTGACTCCATCCATGCGTTTGTTCTGTCTGATGAGCTCAATGAACTCCTGGATTCTTAGGCTGAACTCCAGATAACTCTAAAGACAGTAAATCAATGTATATATTTACATCATGGCATATAATCAAGGGAAATTTTGAAGGCTAAATTATTATCAGCCTGAAATGTTTGTCAAGCAGTGTTCCCACATGTCCTGGAAAACCTGGATTTAAAAAACGTTGTTTTGCAATCATGGAAAACGTTTGGAAAATGAGCCAATTGATCAAAGTCCTGGAAAGAACACAGGTTATTATTTGGTTAAGAAGACAAATAATAATAAAAAATATATTTTATTTTGATAGATGAGCCATGTGTTACTTTGCAAATCCTCATTGATGAAACGATACAAATAAAACGATGAATTAACGAGGCCATGTTGCTACATGTGGATTGTTTAATTAATCGTCCTACCCCAACTCCCAATATCCAAGCTGATCTGCCTAACCCTAACCCTACTACCTACATGCACAATACTAACCCTAACCCTACTACCTACATGCACAATACTAACCCTAACCCTACTACCTACATGCACAATACTAACCCTAACCCTACTACCTACATGCACAATACTAACCCTAACCCTACTACCTACATGCACAATACTAACCCTAACCCTACTACCTACATGCACAATACTAACCCTAACCCTACTACCTACATGCACAATACTAACCCTACTACCTACATGCACAATACTAACCCTAACCCTACTACCTACATGCACAATACTAACCCTAACCCTACTACCTACATGCACATTCACAATACTAACCTTCATTTTGCGGAGGCGGGATTTGTTGTCATGGCACCAAGCGAGACAGGTAGCCGTTTCCTGTCTCTCCAAAGACTCTTCTACCTCTTTAGCCGTCAGAAACATCTCGATGTTCACAAGATCCTATTATGACAGAATGTTGGTAGATCCATGGTAGTTACATGTTTGTAGTTTTCACATGTTAGTAGGTACTAGCTATCATGGTAGTTATCACATGTTGGCAGTTATGTGTCTGTTTATAACGTTCATAAGGTTTATAGTGAAGTCTGTTTATAACGTTCATAAGGTTTATAGTGAAGTCTGTTTATAACGTTCATAAGGTTTATAGCGCCCAGCCTAACAGTGTGAAGTCTGTTTATAACGTTCATAAGGTTTATAGTGAAGTCTGTTTATAACGTTCATAAGGTTTATAGTGAAGTCTGTTTATAACGTTCATAAGGTTTATAGTGAAGTCTGTTTATAACGTTCATAAGGTTTATAGTGAAGTCTGTTTATAACGTTCATAAGGTTTATATACACACCTCAATGCCGCTCTGTCGGGCCAGCTTGACAGCCGTGTTGTAGTATCCACATCGCAGCAGATGCTCCACCATCATGCGATCCATCCTCTTCTTCTTCCACAGGTTAACTGAGGCCAGCTGGTCGCTGCTGTGCTCCTTGAGGTGCTCAATGCGACGTTTACACAGTTTGGCGCTCTCGTCCTCAGCCTGGATGGACTCTGCAGCCTACAAGGAGAAGAGAGGTACTATAACGAGTAGACTATGTAGTGTATTATAACGAGTAGACTATGTAGTGTACTATAACGAGTAGACTATGTAGTGTACTATAATGAGTACAGACTATGTAGTATACTATAACGAGTAGACTATGTAGTATACTATAACGAGTAGACTATGTAGTGTACTATAACGAGTAGACTATGTAGTATACTATAACGAGTACAGACTATGTAGTGTACTATAACGAGTAGACTATGTAGTATACTATAACGAGTACAGACTATGTAGTGTACTATAACGAGTAGACTATGTAGTATACTATAATGAGTACAGACTACGTAGTGTACTATAATGAGTAGACTATGTAGTATACTATAATGAGTACAGACTATGTAGTATACTATAATGAGTAGACTATGTAGTGTACTATAATGAGTAGACTATGTAGTATACTATAATGAGTAGACTATGTAGTATACTATAACGAGTAGACTATGTAGTATACTATAATGAGTACAGACTATGTAGTATACTATGATGAGTACAGACTATGTAGTATACTATAATGAGTAGACTATGTAGTGTACTATAATGAGTACAGACTATGTAGTATACTATAATGAGTAGACTATGTAGTATACTATAATGAGTACAGACTATGTAGTATACTATAATGAGTACAGACTATGTAGTTTACTATAATGAGTAGACTATGTAGTGTACTATAATGAGTAGACTATGTAGTGTACTATAATGAGTAGACTATGTAGTATACTATAATGAGTAGACTATGTAGTATACTATAATGAGTACAGACTATGTAGTATACTATAATGAGTAGACTATGTAGTATACTATAACGAGTACAGACTATGTAGTATACTATAATGAGTACAGACTATGTAGTATACTATAATGAGTAGACTATGTAGTATACTATAACGAGTACAGACTATGTAGTGTACTATAATGAGTAGACTATGTAGTATACTATAATGAGTACAGACTATGTAGTTTACTATAATGAGTAGACTATGTAGTATACTATAATGAGTAGACTATGTAGTATACTATAATGAGTACAGACTATGTAGTATACTATAATGAGTAGACTATGTAGTATACTATAATGAGTACAGACTATGTAGTATACTATGATGAGTACAGACTATGTAGTATACTATAATGAGTAGACTATGTAGTGTACTATAATGAGTACAGACTATGTAGTGTACTATAATGAGTACAGACTATGTAGTGTACTATAATGAGTACAGACTATGTAGTATACTATAATGAGTACAGACTATGTAGTGTACTATAATGAGTACAGACTATGTAGTTTACTATAATGAGTACAGACTATGTAGTGTACTATAATGAGTAGACTATGTAGTATACTATAATGAGTACAGACTATGTAGTTTACTATAATGAGTACAGACTATGTAGTGTACTATAATGAGTAGACTATGTAGTATACTATAACGAGTACAGACTATGTAGTATACTATAATGAGTACAGACTATGTAGTATACTATAATGAGTACAGACTATGTAGTTTACTATAATGAGTACAGACTATGTAGCATACTATAATGAGTAGACTATGTAGTATACTATAATGAGTACAGACTATGTAGTATACTATAATGAGTAGACTATGTAGTATACTATAATGAGTACAGACTATGTAGTATACTATAATGAGTAGACTATGTAGTATACTATAATGAGTAGACTATGTAGTATACTATAATGAGTAGACTCTGTAGTTTACTATAATGAGTACAGACTATGTAGTATACTATAATGAGTAGACTATGTAGTATACTATAATGAGTACAGACTATGTAGTGTACTATAATGAGTACAGACTATGTAGTTTACTATAACGAGTACAGACTATGTAGTGTACTATAATGAGTAGACTATGTAGTGTACTATAAGTACAGACTATGTAGTTTACTATAATGAGTAGACTATGTAGTGTACTATGAGTACAGACTATGTAGTTTACTATAATGAGTACAGACTATGTAGTTTACTATAACGAGTACAGACAATGTAGTGTACTATAATGAGTACAGACTATGAAGGCATGCATTACCCTCACCTTCCTCTTGAGGGCGCTGAGCTTCTCCACTACGCCGTCCAGCAGAGACACCACAGAGTGAACGGCCGGGAAGCTGCTGAGCGTCTTCTCCAGCTCCGCCACCACCATGCTCACATGGCTGGTCTCTCGGTCAATGTTCTTCTGAGCTGCCCGGAACCGCTTGTTCAGGGTCTCATATGGGACCTGTCCACCCAGGAACACCAGAGGTTCAGGTGTCACTCAGCAGACCATTATGAACTGGGTTATACACCATACATCCAATGGGAAGCCAGAAAACGCTAAGCAACGCATCTAGGATTACCGTGTATTACCATGGTTACCAGAGTTCACTGAAATAAAGAAAGGGTCAGCAAGCCTGCCAACATTTAATGTGGGCTTTATGATACATTATCATTCTAGCTATAACTCTAATGTGGGCTTTATGATACATTATCATTCTAGATATAACTCTAATGTGGGCTTTATGATACAATATCATTCTAGATATAACTAATGTGGGGTTTATGATACATTATCATTCTAGATATAACTCTAATGTGGGCTTTATGATACAATATCATTCTAGCTATATCTCTAATGTGGGCTTTATGATACAATATCATTCTAGATATAACTCTAATGTGGGCTTTGATACAATATCATTCTAGATATAACTGTAACGGAAATGTAACATCAGATGATTAATAAATGTTACGTCAGATGATTAATTAATGTTACGTCAGATGATTAATAAATGTTACGTCAGATTATTAATAAATGTTACGTCAGATGATTAATTAACGAACGTCAGATCGTTGAAAATGTTACGTCAGGTCACATGGTTAAGGATAGCTACCGAACTAGCGTTGGTAGAGCAAGAGCTTCGTTTAATGGTTCATCTCGACACAACATCCGATTATTAAGTGTCGTTATTACTTTATTGTTCAAATCATACCTCTCTGACCATAAACCCTCTAAACGTGTTTCAACGTACAACATAGTGTCGATCCCTGCTGACTAGCACTAGTATATAGATAGGCCTATACTGGTTTTACTATTCAAAAAGAAGCTCGACATATTTCTGCCTAAACATCAACACAAGTATCAAGTAGCTCATTGAAAGCTGATCCTTTTATTTATCCCATTATCTTTATCTTTCTAGCCACCTCAGTGTGGCTCTCATGTTTAAACACATTTCAAATGATGGTTCTTAGTGTCCAACATACTGCCTAAAAACAAAATGTAGTCTGATGCTCGGTCCCCCGTCATGTAGCCCGGGTCTTTTATCCGTCCTCCCGTCAGACCCGGAGCTCTAGAGCAAGTCTTAGCTTCGGAGTCACATTGTCTACCGTTTTAGACTTGATCCACTTTGTGAGTGGGATATTTTATTACCTTTAGTGTCGGGTATTCCTGGACCTTCAGCGCCATGGAGAGCTGAGAAGCTGTCTCCTGCACCGCCATCTTGGGTTTCTGGTTGTTTTTTTTCCTGTCAATGTAGACCCACTACTGCCATCTAGTGGACTAAATACTGCCACCTAGTGGACTAAATACTGCCACCTAGTAAGCTAGTCTACCACCGCCACCTAGTGGACCAAATACTGCCACATAGTGGACTAGTTTAATACTGCCTTCTAGTGGACTATGCTATTTCACCCTAGTGAACTAACCTCATTATTATGGTCTGTAGAGTCACCGGCGCTATACATCAGAGTTTGTTCCAAATGAGGACCAGATATTGTACGTCATGTTCCGTTATTCCAATGACTTCACATGCATCTCAGTTAACATTTATTTATTATCGGTGAGTTGTCCCATGGTCACAAGGTATTTTGTTTAAGAACCCATGATTTAGAGACAACAGCAACGCCACATCGGAAACTAATTTCATTTGAGTATGATTGTATCCCAGTTGATGATGTCCTGGTGTCCAGCATCCAGGTGTTACATCTTACTGCTGCCATCAGGAGCATGTGAGGGAATGAATGTTATGACTCAAAATACAATTGCAGATTGTGATAAAGTATCTAATCGTACTCTGTTTTTAGTAACTAGTAACTAACCCCAACCCTATACGAGTTCTCTCTCTCTCGTACCTGCACTAGAGGAACTTCACAGGAACTATGTGTTCCCTAGAATACACTCACCACAAACCCAGCTGCATAGTTCTCGTCTACTGCAGATAAAAGTTTACAAGCAAACATCACAACCTATCATTTACTTTCAATGTTTAACACTTTTCCAACTGTAGACAACCAGCCGTTAACTTTAGGTTTTGGCTCTGACCCCATTGACCAGAGAATGAAGAACGATGACGGTAATCTTACATCAGATGTTTGTTGGAGCTGGAAGCAGCAGGAACATTCAGTGAGGTAAGGTTGTGAGTAGCTAAGGGGTGCAGGATATTTTAGGCCCTGAGGTTCTTTTTCTCCAAGTCCACATACTTATTTGGCAAAAAAGGACTAAATGTGTTGTTGAATGGTGAATGGCTCTTGATTGACCTACTATGGTCATTACATATGATGTTGATACATTGGTTACCAATGGCTCGGTTTGGATGAAACCAACCGAAGATACAAAACATTGAAAGCTTGTTTGAATCAAGCTAGACTAGTACATTTTCTGATGGGATGTTCATTCATCTCCCAAACACCACATCGGTTAGGGTTAGGGTTTAGCACACACACTAACACACTAACACACTAACACACTAACACACTAACACACTAACACACTAACACACTAACACACTAACACACTAACACGGTTCATCACCTCCTACACCGTGTCCCGCTTTAGCTGAATGTTGAGAACATTTACTGAAAATAATACCAAGGAGAATTTGGGGGATTTTCAAAGTTTATTCACGATCTGTACAACTTTCATAATAACATATGAACCAGCTACATCCTCAGAGCCCGTTCACAGACCTCCAGTGTTCCCACCTGCTTCACCTCTGACCTGATATCAGCCAGCTCCCCAACACAAAGCAGACGAGCGCTGAGTGAACATGAAGCCTGGTTCCCAGAGGAAGACACAATATGTACACTCTGATCCGTGATACTCAGGTCCAGAAAAACACAATAGTTGATGTTTATAAATGTTTAAAGTTTCTTCCCTCCATGAAATTCATTTGGTTTTGATATAGGTTTCTGTCTTTATTGGTCACATATCAAAATGAAATGATCCCTAAATATCTGGAGCTGGGAGTACAGGTGTCTGTTATGTGGGCTCCATCATCTGCCGGGCTAACCCTAACCATCTAACCCTAACCCTAGGGCTTACCCTAACCCTAACCATCTAACCCTAACCATCTAACCCTAACCCTAGGGCTTACCCTAACCCTAACCATCTAACCATAACCCTAAGGTTTACCCTAACCCTTTCCATCTAACCCTAACCATCTAACCTTAACCCTAGGGCTTACCCTAACCATCTAACCCTAACCCTAGGGCTTACCCTAACCATCTAACCCTAACCATCTAACCCTAACCCTGTGAAGCATGTGTGTGGAGACGGACATTAAAGGGTTAAACACAAAGCTTTGTTGTAAAGGTAAAGGTAAAGTAACTCCTGAGTAACTCCTGAGCTAATGTCCCACCCCGTGGCCGTGCGATTGACAGTTCCATGGGGTGGATTGTCTGAGGAGCATCTAGTCTGTAAACAATGAGGAGGGACCACTCCTCCAGTGAGGAGGTGATGGTGGCATGGTAACCATAGCAACGTTGAACAAGGAGCTTGTTCTACAAACATTCACTCCTTCGGCAGTTTCAAACATAATGAAGGTCTACCTTCATTACGTATTCTTATATGTACCTTCATTATGTATTATTATGTCTACCTTCATTATTTATAGATACACATAATGAAGGTAGATTTAATAATACATAATGAAGGTCTACCTTCATTATGTATTATTATGTCTACCTATATTATTTATATAACGAAGGTCTACCGCAGGAAAATATCAAAGAATAGAAAATGAAACTTAAAGCTAGGGTAGGCAATTTATTTTATAAGCATATTTTTGTCATATTTGTTTAAGTTCTCTTTACATCCCAACAGCAATCAGTAAATCAAATGCCCTGACAAAAAAAAAAAAAAAAAACGGATATCTGTGGCTGCACAGGGCTGTTTTTAGCCAGTCTAATCATTACATTCCTCCTGAATGAAATAATTGGACAGGCTACATGTCTGTCTACCTACTTATCCGGTTACCTGGCACACTCTGCCCGTGCGCTCATTGGACATGACCGGAGTCTTCCACAAGGCTAGCAGACCTGTGGCTAAAGCTAGCGAGCTAGTAACACATGACCGGAGTCTTCCACAAGACTAGCAGACCTGTTGCTAAAGCTAGCGAGCTAGTAACACATGACCGGAGTCTTCCACAAGACTAGCAGACCTGTTGCTAAAGCTAGCGAGCTAGTAACACATGACCGGAGTCTTCCACAAGACTAGCAGACCTGTTGCTAAAGCTAGCGAGCTAGTAACACATGACCGGAGTCTTCCACAAGACTAGCAGACCTGTTGCTAAAGCTAGCGAGCTAGTAACACATGACCGGAGTCTTCCACAAGACTAGCAGACCTGTTGCTAAAGCTAGCGAGCTAGTAACACATGACCGGAGTCTTCCACAAGACTAGCAGACCTGTTGCTAAAGCTAGCGAGCTGGTAACACATGACCGGAGTCTTCCACAAGGCTAGCAGACCTGTTGCTAAAGCTAGCGAGCTAGTAACACATGACCGGAGTCTTCCACAAGACTAGCAGACCTGTTGCTAAAGCTAGCGAGCTACTCATGTGTTTTGGTTGAGTGGCTTTGGAGGGAGGCCTGAAGGAAGGGGTGGGATTTATTTTCCGTTGAATACTTTTGAACTCGAGCCTACTCTGGCTGGTTTCTCCAAACTGGCTTTAAGAGTTGATCTGAGGGCTAGGATAAAAATAGAACTGGCCTTAAAAAGAAGCAAGTTGCTCACTTCAGTGAGCACTACAAAAGCAAAACTGATATGTTTTAGAGTTAGTCATCTTAACACAATATACTCAAGTGTTGTTAATGAATCAACTAATAAACCCTCTATAGGTGAAATGCGGGCGTTGTTAGCCCAACGCCATGCTCCAACACAAGTTTTAAAAGTCACGGTTTGTTTGAAATGTCCACTAGCAGGACAAACTTCTGGCTGTCATAGAACATTGTAAACATTGAGACTTGAACATTGAACAAAGAGCAGTATTTCTTTAACGTTGACTGTAATGAAATGACGCCGGGAACCAAAAGTTAGGTTTTTTTTTACTGACTGGTCGGTACGATGCGATCGGATCGTTCATCCGCAAAACAGGAAACAGGAAGTACTTTGGGAGGGTCCAGCAGCAGACATGAGGCGCATCCAGAGCAGGGGTGAAAGGTCACAACTCCTCACAGTTCACTGTGACCTTCCCTTGACCTTTCCAAAGGTAAAAAAAAAGAGTGAAATACTAGAGAAATAAAGAGATCCTGGAGGCAGTTGAGGCGCGGTAGAGAGCGAGAGCCTGGGCTGGAGTGGGGGGGGCTTTGCTGGGCTTTAATTGATTATGTTTGGTCTTTGATTGGAGGAGGGAGCAGAGAGACTTCCCGTGGTCTTCTTCTGTGGTAGACCTGGTTTATGGGGACGGTCAGTTTAGTTTAGGGTAAATATAGGTTTGGATCTGTTCATGCATCTATATGTGGTGATCATGAGACAAAAGTTTTTATTTTCCTGTTTCGTTCATTGTTTCAAGCTTTTATAACCATTCTTGTGTTAGGACTTTGAGTTCAGATAGAGTAATATTAGTGTAGTATTTTTTTCAGTAGAGCATTAGCAGAGCACGTATATTAGTGTATTTAGAAGTATACATTTTGCTTCATAAGTAAGTTGTAGCAAGTAAACAAACACTTAAGGAAGCTAGGTAGGGTCCTAGCTAGGGTTCTCTAATGTTCACTAAAGGGAGCTAGGTAGGGTCCTAGCTAGGGTTCTCTAATGTTCACTAAAGGGAGCTAGGTAGGGTCCTAGCTAGGGTTCTCTAATGTTCACTAAAGGGAGCTAGGTAGGGTCCTAGCTAGGGTTCTCTAATGTTCACTAAAGGGAGCTAGGTAGGGTCCTAGCTAGGGTTCTCTAATGTTCACTAAAGGGAGCTAGGTAGGGTCCTAGATAGGGTTCTCTAATGTGCACTAAAGGGAGCTAGGTAGGGTCCTAGCTAGGGTTCTCTAATGTTCACTAAAGGGAGCTAGGTAGGGTCCTAGCTAGGGTTCTCTAATGTTCACTAAAGGGAGCTAGGTAGGGTCCTAGCTAGGGTTCTCTAATGTTCACTAAAGGGAGCTAGGTAGGGTCCTAGCTAGGGTTCTCTAACGTGCACTAAAGAAGAGTGAATGAAAACAGACTCACGTTGTTTAGCTCCACCCTGCCAGGCCACTGGAGGGACAGGAAGTGATGCATTAGAGAAACAGGAAGAAGGAAGTGATGCATTAATGTACAAGTTGTGTGCAAGTGTTTAAACATGCAATATCTCGCACTGGGTACGGCTGCTTAGAATACACAAAGAAAATAAATATATTAGTACAATGAAAATAAGGCAGACAGTTAGAACATGCACATGCTAACAGGAGCTAATGCTTTAAAGAGCAACTAAACTAGCAATTCCTCCTGCTGATTGGCTAAGATTGTTTCCAGGGTTACCAGTGGGTAAAAGCTGTTGTTAAGTAACTCTTTAAGACATCTCTGATTTGAACAAACTTTATTTATAACAGGTGGGAGGACGAAGCGGGCTGTGGTGAGAAACGTGAATGCTTGTTAACGTTGACTTGAAAAGGTTTTTGTTTCGTTTGAAATGCAAAAAATGTCCATGAAAAAAATAAAAGACAAGCACAGAAAGTAGAACCAGCAGACAGTGGGAAGAGAGGCGGTCGTCATGGCGACAGGTGGACCAGATGAAAGCTGTTTGAAAGAAGGAGTAAGTGAAGTGCGATGGGGGGGGGGGGTTGGAAGGAGGAGAGATGAGGCCAGGTGGATTGTGGGAAATGGAGTACCTTTCTCTTCATCACCAGTCGATGTGCCTCGGGGGGGCGGAGGCACGGGGAAACCTGGTCATAGTGTCATAGGAAGGAATACTAACACACACACACACACAGTACACACACACACACACACACACACACACACACACACACACACACACACACACACACACACACACAGTACACACACACAGTACACACAGACAGACACACACACACACACAGTACACACACACACACACAGTACACACACACACACAGACACACACACACACACACACACACACACACACACACACACAGTACACACAGACAGACACACACACACACACACACAGTACACACACACACACACACACACACACACACACACAGTACACCCACACACACACACACAGTACAGACACACAGTACACACACACACAGTACAGACACACAGTACACACACACAGTACAGACACACAGTACACACAGTACAGACACACAGTACACACACACACAGTACAGACACACAGTACACACACACACACACATACACACACAGTACACACACACACACACACAGTACAGACACAGTACAGACACACACACACACAGTACAGACACACACACACACACACACGTACACACAGTACATACACACAGTCATACACGCACAGTACAGACACAAACAGTACAGACACATACACATAATACAGACACACACACACACACACACACACACACACACACACGGTCACAACAAGTTGTCCCTAAAGGCTCATCATTGGGTTAGCCAGGGAGGGTTAGCATCAGAGAGCAACACGCAGGAAGGCTTCAATGAAGCTGATTATCTCAACATCAATGGAATGGGTTCAAACACAAATCCTTGTCTAAAGGGCTTGGACATCAGCATGCATCATGCCATATTCTGTTGGTCATACTCCGCCATTTTGAGAGGATGCATGAGCAACGCTTTGGCAGTTTCCCACACAACAATGTCTCCCCATTATGACAAATCATTTCACGATTTCTTACTAAACAGTGGCCATAAAACCATGGCTACTAACTTAATAAACTAGCATCCAACGCTCCTATGCTTCCAAAATGGAGGCTGTCGTTGCAATGTGACGTTGCAATGTACAAGCCCAGTAGATGTAAATGTTTGGAAAATCTATTTTAGCCATCGCTAGTCACACATAGCTGGAGGCCGCATACGTTCATAACGTAGTGCTCTCCACTTTGATCAGAAAGCTTCTAAAACAACCAATCAATACATCAACCAATCAATGAATAGAGCATGCAGTAAACACGTGGTTAGAAGCGTCGGGTGGGCAGTCATGCAGTAGTGGGCGTGGTCATATCACACAGGGGGTGGGGCATGCTTGCCTGTCCTTCACTAAAATGACCAGGTGTACGTTGAGTGGGGGGCGATCTGATTGGGCGACTCTAAACGAGAGACAGGAAGAGAGTCACCACCGCTCTCGCTTTACGAGAGCGAGAGCGTCACCACCGCTCTCACTTTACGAGAGCGAGAGTCACCACCGCTCTCGCTTTACGAGAGCGAGAGTCACCACCGCTCTCGTAAAGCGAGAGCGAGAGAGGTTTGTCGGAGGGAAGATTCTCTAAAACGTGTCTGTGTTTATGCTTGTGTGTGTCTGTAGTGTGTAAAATCCAGGTCTGTCCAGTAGGGGGAGCATGCCTTCATGCAACAGAATCAAGTCTCAGTTTTACCTGTGAAGTCGTCTCAGCGCCACCATGTTACTCTCTATGATAACCATTACTACCGCAACAAAACCAACTACATGTAGAAACCATGATGCAACCTGAAGGCTGGCATGCACATCAATACTCAATACAAAACGTTTCTTTGCAAGTTCACAAAAGTTCAAAGTCGCTACAACACTCAATTGTGAATTAAGACTTGGTCAGGGGGGCGTATCTAAAATGGGTTAGTGAGGTCATGTTTCAGAGCCCTTGATATGAATAGGGATCTTAACACCCCAGGGAGCCACACCAGCACCCATAGCTTCACACACCTCCACCAGCACCAAGAGAAGCCAACAGTTCCCAGTTAAACCAATGAAACCAGTAAAACTACTGAAACCAAATCAACTGTAGAAAAGCAGGAGATTAAAGGCGGGAGAAGGACACAGAACAACAAAGACACAGGAGAAAGGAATTCTGGGAATAATAACTCTTACGTTTTCATGGGGATTGGGTCAATGCTACGAAGACAAAAAACAGAACAGATGTAAACCACAGGCTGATGTAAACAACCGCTCAGTCACGTAGCAACCCTTCAGTAAAGGCTTGAGGCCAAACTAAAGCAGCTCTTCTTAAAGTGCAGAGTGCTTAACGGAGGAGGGAGAACAGAGAGGAAGGACGACCTGTAGGAATGGTTATCAGAGAGTAAAGTGCCAGGTTCCAGAGACAGAGGAGCTGCAGGAAGTAGGGAGGAGAGATTCACATGTTAAACAACTAGAACACATCCTACAAAACATCTCAACTTCAGCTCAGCTTTACATTGAAGGAGGAAACCTAGATGAGCCTCCAGACGTTCCCCGTGTTCTTCATGACCTGAGAGGCCTGTGTGAGCTACTCACTCGTCGTAAACATCCTCCGTCTCCATGCGGCGGTAGAACTTGGCCAGCTTCACCGCCAGGATGATGCTAGGCAGGAGGAAGAGGGTGCTGCAGCCCAGACCCATCCAGAATGTGTTCTGTTGAAGAGCGGCAGCTTAGAACCACACAGAACCAACACCAAACAAACTAAACACAGCTTAAAACTACACAGAACCAACACCACTGTCAACGCCAACCACCTCAACACAGAACCCAATAAACAGAACCACTACCAACCACCTCAACACAGAACCCAATAAACAGAACCACTACCAACCACCTCAACACAGAACCCAATAAACAGAACCACTACCAACCACCTCAACACAGAACCCAATAAACAGAACCACTACCAACCACCTCAACACAGAACCCAATAAACAGAACCACTACCAACCACCTCAACACAGAACCCAATAAACAGAACCAACACACCAGGCAGACCAGATCCCCACCAAACAGAACCAACACAAACCAAACCACACTAAGCTAAGTTACTCACAACCACATCTCACCACCTCCACACCAAACCTGGCCCTAAAAACACACACACCCACACACCCACACACACACACACACACACACACACACACACACACACACACACACACAAGCATGCACACGCGCGCACACGCACCCACACACACACGCACCCACACACACACATGCACACATACACTCACACACGCGCGCACACACACGCACGCACACACACATACACGCGTGTTACCATGGCGTCCAGCAGGAAGCTGCAGGTGAGGATGTGGGCGGTGTCCACCATGTTGCTCAAGGGCTTACAGGTCGCCACCTCCAACGCCAGCTGAACAGGAAACAGGAAATGACATCATCCCATTATAGAAACTGTAGTGCTCTGGTTCCGTCGTTTATCTGCAGATGTACTAAAACAAAATGTCCGCTTGGAGACTGCAACACAAGATCGCACATTTAAAGACGGTTTGACATTTTCCAACATACTAAACTTTATTTGTTTGGAAACCAAAGGCCCACATGGTCAATTCCTGGGATTTTTAGAGTGTGTAAATGACATCTTTGTCCACTCTATGTCTAAACCCTGAATCTGCTAACTTTGTGTCTAACACAAAACGCTCTTCAAAAACACAAACCTCCCAAAGCATTTGGTTTGAGACAGATGGTTGTTTTTCTGTCATAAAACATAATGCCACACTGCGAAGGTATTTCAACAGTAAACCGCACATACAGACAGACAAACAGACGTACGGAGGTTTTCAGCCACTCCATGTACTGGTGGAAGTAGCCAACGATCGCATCCTTGTATTTCTCCGTTTCCTGGAATGGATTAGGGAGGATGGCAACATTTCAGTTCAAACCAAAACGAGGGAAGAGTGAGGAAGATGATCTCGTTGTTGCCTGGTTACCTGATTGATCAGGTGTGTTGCATTCTGGGAGATTAGGTATTGGGCTTCACCGATGGCGTTTAAAACGGCCAATATTTTGTTCTGTAAAACAAGACATCATCTCGTCTAGTACACTGGTGGTTTCTAGAGGTTAAAGGTTACTGGTGGGGTGTAAGGGTCAGAGGTCAAAGCTTAGAGTACTCACTGGCAAGTCGGAGGCCGTGCGCTCCAGGAACCTCATGCTCTGGTTCAACGCACTCTGGAGTTACGGAAGAAGAATCAGAAGGTCAAAGGTCACCAACACAGGAGAGGGTATGTCACCAAGCCAACTCCAACAGACAGAAAACAACACTACGAAATGTGTGACACCATATTATATCATATCTGCCCTAAAGCACAAACACACATGCATGCATCCGCGTGCATGTGCTCGAGACCTGGATCTGAACCGTAGCCTGTAGGAGATTCTGCAGGGGAGGGAGGACTACACACACACTTCTTATATTAACGAATGGGTTCAACATGGGCAGCTTACCCTGGCTCGAACATATTTCTGCATGACGAAAGAAAAACAACAGGAAACAACAGACTCAGTCACAGTGCATCATGGGTAACCTGGAACCTCAGATTGCTAATCAATAGCTATTTGTAAACGATACGAGTCTTCAGAGAAATAAGAATGTAACATATATTTTTATATTCTCCAGGCTCAATGATCATTAATGGAGAGGGTTGAAAAGGTTTGGACTTATGTCCATCATTAGTCATTTATCAGAAACTTTTACTAAAGTGACCAAGAATACCTTGCTCTCAGATGTTTACAGGTGGACTGACCTGGGGATTGAACCTGTGAGTCCAACCCCCTACCCCCTAGACTGGAGTACTTCCTGTAGAGCAGGGGCCGGGCCCCCACAGTGTGGCTCAGGATGCTAACAGCTATGCTAACAGGATGCTACATCATCCTGCTACATCATCCTGCTACATCATCCTGCTACAGCATCCTGCTACAGCATCCTGTTACATCATCCTGTTACATCATCCTGCTACAGCATCCTGCTACAGTATCCTGCTACAGCATCCTGCTACAGCATCCTGCTACAGCATCCTGCTACAGTATCCTGCTACAGCATCCTGTTACATCATCCTGCTACATCATCCTGCTACATCATCCTGCTACATCATCCTGTTACAGCATCCTGCTACAGCATCCTGTTACATCATCCTGCTACAGCATCCTGCTACAGCATCCTGCTACATCATCCTGCTACATCATCCTGTTACAGCATCCTGCTACAGCATCCTGCTACATCATCCTGTTACAGCATCCTGCTACAGCATCCTGTTACATCATCCTGCTACAGCATCCTGTTACATCATCCTGCTACAGCATCCTGCTACAGCATCCTGCTACAGCATCCTGCTACAGCATCCTGCTACAGCATCCTGCTACAGCATCCTGCTACAGCATCCTGCTACAGCATCCTGCTACAGCATCCTGTTACATCATCCTGCTACAGCATCCTGCTACAGCATCCTGCTACAGCATCCTGCTACAGCATCCTGCTACATCATCCTGCTACAGCATCCTGCTACAGCATCCTGCTACAGCATCCTACTACAGCATCCTGCTACAGCATCCTGCTACAGCATCCTGCTACATCATCCTGCTACATCATCCTGCTACATCATCCTGCTACAGCATCCTGCTACATCATCCTGCTACATCATCCTGCTACAGCATCCTGCTACAGCATCCTGCTACATCATCCTGCTACAGCATCCTGCTACATCATCCTGCTACAGCATCCTGCTACATCATCCTGCTACAGCATCCTGCTACAGCATCCTGCTACAGCATCCTGCTACAGCATCCTGCTACATCATCCTGCTACATCATCCTGCTACAGCATCCTGTTACAGCATCCTGCTACAGCATCCTGCTACATCATCCTGCTACAGCATCCTGCTACAGCATCCTGCTACAGCATCCTGCTACAGCATCCTGCTACAGCATCCTGCTACATCATCCTGCTACATCATCCTGCTACAGCATCCTGCTACATCATCCTGCTACAGCATCCTGCTACAGCATCCTGCTACAGCATCCTGCTACAGCATCCTGCTACAGCATCCTGCTACATCATCCTGCTACATCATCCTGCTACAGCATCCTGCTACATCATCCTGCTACAGCATCCTGCTACAGTATCCTGCTACAGCATCCTGCTACAGCATCCTGCTACAGCATCCTGCTACAGCATCCTGCTACAGCATCCTGCTACAGCATCCTGCTACAGCATCCTGCTACAGCATCCTGCTACAGCATCCTGCTACAGCATCCTGTTACATCATCCTGCTACAGCATCCTGCTACAGCATCCTGCTACAGCATCCTGCTACAGCATCCTGCTACAGCATCCTGCTACATCATCCTGCTACAGCATCCTGCTACAGCATCCTGTTACATCATCCTGCTACAGCATCCTGCTACATCATCCTGCTACAGCATCCTGCTACAGCATCCTGTTACATCATCCTGCTACAGCATCCTGTTACATCATCCTGCTACATCATCCTGCTACAGCATCCTGCTACATCATCCTGCTACAGCATCCTGCTACAGTATCCTGCTACATCATCCTGCTACAGCATCCTGCTACAGCATCCTGCTACAGCATCCTGCTACAGCATCCTGCTACAGCATCCTGCTACAGCATCCTGCTACAGCATCCTGCTACAAGGTTAGCGGTGATGTTTGTATCCCTGCTTGCTTTGGGAGCGTACTGTATACCAGTTAGATCAACCCTGGACTAGATGGGGGACATGATGGGACCATACCAGTTAGATCAACCCTGGACTAGATGAGGGACATGATGGGACCATACCAGTTAGATCAACTCTGGACTAGATGGGGGACATGATGGGACCATACCAGTTAGATCAACCCTGGACTAGATGAGGGACATGATGGGACTGTAATGTAAATGTGGCCACAGAGAGCTGAACACAGTACTTATACCACAGAGTAACAGAAGAACTCAGGCAGAACTAGAAGATCTCAGATCAATACAGACATTAGTAGCTGGGAGAGACAGAGATATGTAGAGAAAGAGCGAGAGGGATGGTTATATAATGATAGTGAGAGAGAGAGGGAGTTAGAGACAGACAGCCAGAGAGGGTGAGAGAGAGAGTGAGTTAGAGACAGACAGCCAGAGAGGGTGAGAGAGAGAGAGGGAGTTAGAGACAGACAGCCAGAGAGGGTGAGAGAGAGAGAGGGAGTTAGAGACAGACAGCCAGAGAGGGTGAGAGAGAGAGAGGGAGTTAGAGACAGACAGCCAGAGAGGGTGAGAGAGAGAGAGGGAGTTAGAGACAGACAGCCAGAGAGGGTGAGAGAGAGAGAGGGAGTTAGAGACAGACAGCCAGAGAGGGTGAGAGAGAGAGAGGGAGTTAGAGACAGACAGCCAGAGAGGGTGAGAGAGAGAGGGAGTTAGAGACAGACAGCCAGAGAGGGTGAGAGAGAGAGGGAGTTAGAGACCGAGTGACAGACAGACAGAGTGACAGACAGACAGACAGTATATACCCTACCATGGCCTGCTCCAGAGGGACCACCTGCTGGCTGTGGATCTGTCTCAGGGTGCTGGTGTGGCCCTTCAGAGCAGTCTGGAGGGGGCCCTCGGACTGTACACACACACATGCACACACCACACACACAAACACAGCCACACACACACATAAACACACCCACACCACACATGCGCGCGCACACACACACACACACACACACACACACACACACACACACACACAAAGAGTTGTATTTAAGTATAAAAACCAACATGTTAAGGTAGAGACAGAAGATAGAGGTAGATAGAGAGGTAGAGAGAGAAAAGAGGTAGATAGAGAGGTAGAGAGAGAAAAGAGAGGTAGATAGAGGTAGAGAGAGAAAAGAGGTAGATAGAGAGGTAGAGAGAGAAAAGAGAGGTAGATAGAGGTAGAGAGAGAAAAGAGGTAGATAGAGAGGTAGAGAGAGAAAAGAGAGGTAGATAGAGGTAGAGAGAGAAAAGAGGTAGCTAGAGAGGTAGAGAGAGAAAAGAGAGAGGTAGATAGAGAAAAGAGAGAGGTAGATAGAGAGGTAGAGAGAGAAAAGAGAGAGGTAGATAGAGAAGTAGAGAGAGAAAAGAGGTAGATAGAGAGGTAGAGAGAGAAAAGAGAGGTAGATAGAGAGGTAGAGAGAGAAAAGAGGTAGATAGAGAGGTAGAGAGAGAGGTAGATAGAGAGGTAGAGAGAGAAAAGAGAGAGGTAGATAGAGAGGTAGAGAGAGAAAAGAGGTAGATAGAGAGGTAGAGAGAGAAAAGAGAGGTAGATAGAGAGGTAGAGAGAGAAAAGAGGTAGATAGAGAGGTAGAGAGAGAAGATAGAGTGAGGTAGACAGAGAGGTAGAGAGAGAAGATGTAGAGAGAGAAGATAGAGAGGTAGAAAGAGGATAGAGAGAGGTAGATAGAGAGAAGATAGAAGCTGTGTTCCTACCATTAGGTCCGTCTGGGCCTCCAGCTGGCTGGTATAGGTCAGAAGGTCTTCCACAGTCACACCTTTATTCACCTGAGAGCAGCACAAGAACCTCACCTTTATTCACCTGAGAGCAGCACAAGAACCTCACCTTTATTCACCTGAGAGCAACACAAGAACCACACCTTTATTCACCTGAGAGCAACACAAGAACCTCACCTTTATTCACCTGAGAGCAACACAAGGAGCTCAGCTCAGCCAGCCTCTGAACCTGCTCTCGACCATCACAGCCATCTAAATATTTTGAATCAATGGCTGAGCGTTTTAAATGGGAGGTGGTCTCAATATGATCAATAAAGTAATAAGCTATCCCTAAAAACCAGGGATTAAGAAAGCACCACTTGATCAAATGATCTTCTGCTGTGATTAGGGCAGTTCAATGAACAGGACCAGGAGTGCACCTCCAGGTAGAGTGTGTGTGTGTGTACCTCCTCCAGGTACTGTGTGTGTGTGTGTGTGTGTGTGTGTGTGTGTGTGTGTGTGTGTGTGTGTGTGTGTGTACCTCCTCCAGGTACTGTGTGTGTGTGTGTGTGTGTGTGTACCTCCTCCAGATACTGGGCGTAGTTAATCTCTGACAGGCCGGAGTCCGAGAAGTCCAAAAGGTTCTGCTTCCCCTCTGGCTGCATCAGCACCACTCCCCCCAGGTCCAGCCTGACCCCATCCAGCACAGACACCACCTCCCTGGTGAACTACACACACACACACACACACACACACACACACACACACACACACACACACACACACACACACACACACACACACACACACACACACACACACACACACACACACACACACACACACACACACACACACAAATAAAATAATATACATGTTTTTAAACTCTACATTTCCTATGAAGATGTTAGCTAATGCTAACCATCTATGTAGCTCACAGCTAACTAGCTCTAACTATCTCTAACCCTATAAAACTGTATTCTAACACTAGCTTGGTTATTTTGCTTCAATAATCATTTCTTATTAACTTCAGAGGAAAAACATTTCTTCTGATCTTTACTCTTTCGGTAAAACAATGGTTTTATTACCAGACAAATATTATTTCATAGTAAAAAAGGGAACATTAGTAGCATCACAAGGCTAACATGACAGGCTACACGGTGGACAGATACCATTTGAGTGGACGAGAGTAGGGTTAGGGTTAGAGAGCAGGGTTAGGGTTAGAGAGTAGGGTTGGGGTTAGAGAGTAGGGTTGGGGTTAGAGAGTAGGGTTAGGGTTAGAGAGTAGGGTTGGGGTTAGAGAGTAGGGTTGGGGTTAGAGAGCAGGGTTGGGGTTAGAGAGTAGGGTTGGGGTTAGAGAGTAGGGTTAGGGTTAGAGAGTAGGGTTAGGGTTAGAGAGTAGGGCTGGGGTTAGAGAGTAGGGCTGGGGTTAGAGAGTAGGGTTGGGGTTAGAGAGTAGGGTTAGGGTTAGAGAGTAGGGTTAGGGTTAGAGAGTAGGGTTAGGGTTAGAGAGTAGGGTTAGGGTTAGAGAGTAGGGTTGGGGTTAGAGAGTAGGGTTAGGGTTAGAGAGTAGGGTTAGGGTTAGAGAGTAGGGTTGGGGTTAGAGAGTAGGGTTGGGGTTAGAGAGTAGGGTTAGGGTTAGAGAGTAGGGTTAGGGTTAGAGAGTAGGGTTGGGGTTAGAGAGTAGGGTTAGGGTTAGAGAGTAGGGTTAGGGTTAGAGAGCAGGGTTGGGGTTAGAGAGTAGGGTTAGGGTTAGAGAGTAGGGTTAGGGTTAGAGAGTAGGGTTAGGGTTAGAGAGTAGGGTTGGGGTTAGAGAGTAGGGTTGGGGTTAGAGAGTAGGGTTAGGGTTAGAGAGTAGGGTTGGGGTTAGAGAGTAGGGTTAGGGTTAGAGAGTAGGGTTGGGGTTAGAGAGTAGGGTTGGGGTTAGAGAGTAGGGTTGGGGTTAGAGAGTAGGGTTGGGGTTAGAGAGTAGGGTTGGGGTTAGAGAGTAGGGTTAGGGTTAGAGAGTAGGGTTAGGGTTAGAGAGTAGGGTTGGGGTTAGAGAGTAGGGTTAGGGTTAGAGAGTAGGGTTAGGGTTAGAGAGCAGGGTTGGGGTTAGAGAGTAGGGTTAGGGTTAGAGAGTAGGGTTAGGGTTAGAGAGTAGGGTTAGGGTTAGAGAGTAGGGTTGGGGTTAGAGAGTAGGGTTGGGGTTAGAGAGTAGGGTTAGGGTTAGAGAGTAGGGTTGGGGTTAGAGAGCAGGGTTGGGGTTAGAGAGTAGGGTTGGGGTTAGAGAGTAGGGTTGGGGTTAGAGAGTAGGGTTGGGTTAGAGAGTAGGGTTGGGTTAGAGAGTAGGGTTGGGGTTAGAGAGTAGGGTTAGGGTTAGAGAGTAGGGTTGGGGTTAGAGAGTAGGGTTGGGGTTAGAGAGTAGGGTTGGGGTTAGAGAGTAGGGTTAGGGTTAGAGAGTAGGGTTGGGGTTAGAGAGTAGGGTTGGGGTTAGAGAGTAGGGTTGGGGTTAGAGAGTAGGGTTGGGGTTAGAGAGTAGGGTTGGGTTAGAGAGTAGGGTTGGGTTAGAGAGTAGGGTTGGGGTTAGAGAGTAGGGTTAGGGTTAGAGAGTAGGGTTAGGGTTAGAGAGTAGGGTTGGGGTTAGAGAGTAGGGTTGGGTTAGAGAGTAGGGTTGGGGTTAGAGAGTAGGGTTGGGGTTAGAGAGTAGGGTTGGGTTAGAGAGTAGGGTTGGGGTTAGAGAGTAGGGTTGGGTTAGAGAGTAGGGTTGGGGTTAGAGAGTAGGGTTGGGTTAGAGAGTAGGGTTGGGGTTAGAGAGTAGGGTTAGGGTTAGAGAGTAGGGTTGGGGTTAGAGAGTACGATGGTGAAATGAGGTTAGGGCGGTAGAAAGTACCGGCAACAGAACCGGAGACGGCGTTGCTGTCTTGTTACGTATGCTAACCCTCCCCCTCCCCCTCCCCCTAACCCTCCCCCTCCCCCTAACCCTCCCCCCTAACCCTCACCCTCCCCCTCCCCCTAACCCTCACCCTCCCCCTCCCCCTAACCCTCCCCCTAACCCTCCCCCTAACCCTCACCCTCCCCCTCCCCCTAACCCTAACCCTCCCCCTCACCCTCCCCCTAACCCTCACCCTCCCCCTCCCCCTAACCCTAACCCTCCCCCTCACCCTCCCCCTAACCCTCACCCTCCCCCTCCCCCTCCCCCTAACCCTCCCCCTCACCCTCCCCCTAACCCTCACCCTCCCCCTCACCCTCCCCCTCACTCAAGGAGAAAATCAACAGCGGTCTGAGTCCATAACGTCTGAGTTCATGTGAACGCAGCATAACGTCTGAGTCCATTACGTCTGAGTCCATAACGTCTGAGTCCATAACGTCTGAGTCCATAACGTCTGAGTCCATAACGTCTGAGTCCATTACGTCTGAGTCCATAACGTCTGAGTCCATAACGTCTGAGTCCATTACGTCTGAGTCCATAACGTCTGAGTCCATTACGTCTGAGTCCATAACGTCTGAGTCCATTACGTCTGAGTCCATAACGTCTGAGTCCATAACGTCTGAGTCCATAACGTCTGAGTCCGTAACGTCTGAGTCCATTACGTCTGAGTCCGTAACGTCTGAGTCCATTACGTCTGAGTCCATAACGTCTGAGTCCATAACGTCTGAGTCCATTACGTCTGAGTCCATAACGTCTGAGTCCATAACGTCTGAGTCCATAACGTCTGAGTTCATGTGAACGCAGCATAACGTCTGAGTCCATAACGTCTGAGTCCATAACGTCTGAGTCCATAACGTCTGAGTTCATAACGTCTGAGTTCATGTGAACGCAGCATAACGTCTGAGTTCATAACGTCTGAGTTCATGTGAACGCAGCATAACGTCTGAGTCCATAACGTCTGAGTCCATAACGTCTGAGTTCATAACGTCTGAGTTCATGTGAACGCAGCATAACGTCTGAGTTCATAACGTCTGAGTTCATGTGAACGCAGCATAATGTATGTTTGTTGAAGACTCCTCATAACCTTTGTGTTTACGCTATGATTTATTTACTAAATAATATTGACAGTTTGTATTTTTAGTAGTGTTGTTTGTGTCCTTTAGCTGTCCTCCTGGTTCCCCTTTACGTTGGAATGATAAGCAGGTGTTTATAATGATGTGTTGACCATGGTGCTTAAGTCTGTCTCTCGTCTGATGCTCAGTGTCGTTCGTCTCTCTGTTCTGATCACCGGATGTTGCAAGGGCCCCGTTAGTTTATTTTGTGAGTTCATGCCAGTTCTTTTGAACTATTGTTTTTGTTCCTGTTTTTTGGCTTGAGTTCTTAAGTTAATACTTTTATTTTTACATCTGTGTTTGGGTCCGATTCTGAAACGGGTTGAATATAAACTATATCATATAAACTGGTAGTACTATATTTTCGTATGATAAAACATATTAGTTAATTGATTATGTTATAATACTCTAATGTTCAGAATAATTAGTGTGTAACCAAACATAAATATATCATACTATGTCTGCAATATAAAAAATATGTTGTCAAGTAAAATCCAGACATAGCTTGACAGATAAAGCCAGTTGGTTCAGGGTCAGAGCTAGGGAACGCTATCGTTAGCAAGCTTGTTTAGGTTAGGGTTAGGGTTATGCTAAGCACCATATTTAGCTAACAGTATATCTGGATTCATTTACAAAAAATATTATTCAAGTTGTGCTATCAGACATGCAAGAGTGACTCAAAGGTACACTTTATAACAGCGTTAAATAGATTGAATCGATCAAAACAGATCTTTCTGACACTCAAATCATGACCACATTGAATTATTATTTTATTTGACATTTCAAACTTAATCTGTTACTTCTTGTGATAGTTATAATGTGAAGTAACATGTTTGTTTTCTATATATATTGTGATCTATGTGTGTTTATGTTGCCTCCTATCACTGCGTGCCTGGACAGAGGACGAGCAGTGTACTTATGGACGGACAGATGGTGGAGACTGACCAGGGTGGTGTTGAGGAAAGCTGTGATGTTGAAGATCTTGTCCAGACGCATCGCCGTGTAGATACCTCTGTTCTCCTTACAGTTACTGCCACGCACACACACACACACACACACACACACACACACACACACACACACACACACACACACACACACACACACACACACACACACACACACACACACACACACACACACACACACACACACACACACACACAATATTAAAAACTTCCACACACACTCAGCCTTAGCTTCTAAAGGATTTGTTGCATCACACATCACAGGCTCTCTGCGCTGTGTTTGGGAGGTCAACGGCTGTAGTCCTACCTGTAGAGGTTCTCCACTGTGAGGTCCAGGTCCGAGTCGTTGTACATGAACCCCGGGATGAAGTTCCTCCACTTAGGGTCCACCATGTACGGTGTGTCCAGAAGCTGCAGATCCACAACATGTCAGACCTGCTCTGTCTTCAACCAGAGGGGCCGCTCTGGACCTCCCAGATCCCACCAGATGGCACCCCCCAGACCCCTACCCACCAGACTGTACCCCCCAGACTGTAACCCCCAGACTGTACCCCATAGACTGTAACCCCCAGACTGTACCCCATAGACTGTACCCCATAGACTGTATGCCCCAGGCCCCTACCCACCAGACCCCTACCCACCAGACTGTACCCCCCAGACCCCTACCCACCAGACTGTACCCCCCAGACTGTAACCCCCAGACTGTACCCCATAGACTGTACCCCATAGACTGTATGCCCCAGGCCCCTACCCACCAGACCCCTACCCACCAGACTGTACCCCCCAGACCCCTACCCACCAGACTGTACCCCCCAGACCCCTACCCACCAGACTGTACCCCCCAGACTGTACCCCCCAGACTGTAACCCCCAGACTGTACCCCATAGACTGTATGCCCCAGGCCCCTACCCACCAGACTGTACCCCCCAGACCCCTACCCACCAGACTGTACCCCCCAGACTGTACCCCCCAGACCCCTACCCACCAGACTACCCACCAAACTGTACCCAGCAGGTACAGGACTAGGTGAGGTTAGACCAGGTGAGGTTGGGACTAGGTGAGGTTAGACCAGGTGAGGTTAGACTAGGAGGGGTTAGACCAGGTGAGGTTGGGACTAGGTGAGGTTAGACCAGGTCAGGCTGGGAACAGGTGAGGTTAGACCAGGTGAGGTTAGACTAGGAGGGGTTAGACCAGGTGAGGTTGGACTAGGAGGGGTTAGACCAGGTGAGGTTGGACTAGGAGGGGTTAGACCAGGTGAGGTTGGGACCAGGTGAGGTTGGGCTAGGAGGGGTTAGACCAGGTGAGGTTAGACCAGGTGAGGTTGGACTAGGAGGGGTTAGACCAGGTGAGGTTGGGCTAGGAGGGGTTAGACCAGGTGAGGTTAGACCAGGTGAGGTTGGACTAGGAGGGGTTAGACCAAGTGAGGTTGGGACCAGGTGAGGTTGGGCTAGGAGGGGTTAGACCAAGTGAGGTTGGGACCAGGTGAGGTTGGGCTAGGAGGGGTTAGACCAAGTGAGGTTGGGCTAGGAGGGGTTAGACCAGGTGAGGTTGGGACCAGGTGAGGTTGGGCTAGGAGGGGTTAGACCAGGTGAGGTTAGACCAGGTGAGGTTGGACTAGGAGGGGTTAGACCAAGTGAGGTTGGGCTAGGAGGGGTTAGACCAGGTGAGGTTGGGACCAGGTGAGGTTGGGCTAGGAGGGGTTAGACCAGGTGAGGTTGGGACCAGGTGAGGTTGGGTGCTACATACCTGGAAGAGCTCCTTGGTGTGGTAGGGCTCACAGAGCAGCTTCTCCATGTTTCCTCCGACCAGGAATGTGGCGGTCACAACCCCCATGAGCAGCCAGGAGAACAGGAAGCTGAAGCCCACCCCCCTGGAGAGAGGAACGCAGGGGCCTTACTCACCTAGCCGCCATCTTGGTTCTGAACGCTAGCTGGGTCTGGAACTGAGTGGAACCAAGATGGCCACTTGGAGGATAAAGCCTGCAGTGCTCCTTCACAAAAGGACCTAGGTAGACCTTTGGTGTCTAGCTGCTACCAGTGAAACACCTGTTACATTCAATAAAAATGGTCAGGTGGCACGTGTACTATTGAGTCATTTAGCTAACTCTAACTAACTAACCCTATCCAATTGAGCTAAGCTCTAACCCTTTTGTCCAAAGCTTACAGTGAAATTACATCCAGGTCATGAAGGAGCAGGTAGGGGTCAGGGGTCATCCTGCATCCTAAGTAAGAATCACACCCCAAGACCGACTCACGCCATGAGAAGAGTCCCCCCGGTGTTGGAGATGCAGCCGCGGGTGGTGGGCGAGGCGTGTTTGTCGTAGCCCAGTGTTCCACACAGCAGACCCAGGTAGTTGAAGGCCAGGACCAGAACCACCATGCAGCACAGAGCAATGCAGCCGGTCCACCTGCAGGGGGCAGACATGCACAACTCAATCCCTGATGGTGAAGACATCCCATAGTGTGGCTATGCCACGCCCACCTCATGCACGATGAAGACATCCCATAGTGTGGCTAAGCCACGCCCACCTCATGCACGATGAAGACATCCCATAGTGTGGCTAAGCCACGCCCACCTCATGCAACATGTTTGAGGTGCATTTGAAAGGTTTTTAAAGATTTTAGTTTTACTTATGGGTCTGTTTTTGGGTGGCTTCATTGTTATGGTAAAATCACAAACCTCAGCAAAAAAAAGAAGAAGAAAGAATACAATATTATACACTTTACATTTCAATCTGAACCTCCATGAAATATTCCTTGCAGGGTTTTTCTCAATCAAAATATTTTTTTACATCAAGAATTGCGTAATTTGTTGAAAAAGACTAACGCCAGTGGACATTAGGGCTGGAGAAACATAGCAGAGTAAAGTCTGTGTCTTCATATAGGATATGTGTGCGATGATACTAGCCTACTATCGTCCACTCAGAACAATTCAATCATACAGAAAGGTCCAATACTGTGTGAATTAAACATATATAATTAAACATAAACTGTCTGAACAGTTTTGTAACCCCAACTTCTTATATTTCTAGCCATCTCTCTCATCACACATCATTCTAACCCTTGAAACACCGTTGGCTCGTAATATCAATGTTAGTGTAGTAATCAGTAATAGCTTGTGATTAAGCACTTTGTTTGTAAATAAAGGACCTTCAAACGATCTTTCAAACTTTTTATTTTACTTATTCTTTTATTTTACTTATTTATCAAAAATGCCCCACCAAGTGTCCCGACCACAAATTTGGGAAACCCTGCTTTAAGCATAACTATAGACATTCAATTACATTAAACCCATTCAAGGTCTAACCCTGACCTGTAGAAGTCCATCTGGTCCAGCAGGGGGTAGTGGTCTTCGATGGAGGAGTGGGCATGGTTGATGAAGATGGTGAAGTTGGCCAGACTGCTTTGGACCGGGAAGTCCTTGGAGAAGCTGCTGATGTTGGAGCCGATGCCGTCCAACAGCCCTCTCACCCCTAAGAAGAGGCAGTAGGATAGCAGGTACCAGAGGCAGTACGATAGCAGGTAGCAGAGGCAGTAAGATAGCAGGTAGCAGAGGCAGTAAGATAGCAGGTAGCAGAGGCAGTAAGATAGCAGGTAGCAGAGGCAGTAAGATAGCAGGTAGCAGAGGCAGTACGATAGCAGGTAGCAGAGGCAGTAAGATAGCAGGTAGCAGAGGCAGTACGATAGCAGGTAGCAGAGGCAGTAAGATAGCAGGTAGCAGAGGCAGTAAGATAGCAGGTAGCAGAGGCAGTAAGATAGCAGGTAGCAGAGGCAGTAAGATAGCAGGTAGCAGAGGCAGTAAGATAGCAGGTACCAGAGGCAGTAAGATAGCAGGTAGCAGAGGCAGTAAGATAGCAGGTAGCAGAGGCAGTAAGATAGCAGGTAGCAGAGGCAGTAAGATAGCAGGTACCAGAGGCAGTAAGATAGCAGGTAGCAGAGGCAGTACGATAGCAGGTAGCAGAGGCAGTAAGATAGCAGGTAGCAGAGGCAGTACGATAGCAGGTAGCAGAGGCAGTAAGATAGCAGGTAGCAGAGGCAGTAAGATAGCAGGTACCAGAGGCAGTAAGATAGCAGGTAGCAGAGGCAGTAAGATAGCAGGTAGCAGAGGCAGTAAGATAGCAGGTACCAGAGGCAGTAAGATAGCAGGTACCAGAGGCAGTAAGATAGCAGGTAGCAGAGGCAGTAAGATAGCAGGTAGCAGAGGCAGTAAGATAGCAGGTAGCAGAGGCAGTAAGATAGCAGGTAGCAGAGGCAGTAAGATAGCAGGTAGCAGAGGCAGTAAGATAGCAGGTAGCAGAGGCAGTAAGATAGCAGGTAGCAGAGGCAGTAAGATAGCAGGTAGCAGAGGCAGTAAGATAGCAGGTACCAGAGGCAGTAAGATAGCAGGTACCAGAGGCAGTAAGATAGCAGGTAGCAGAGGCAGTAAGATAGCAGGTAGCAGAGGCAGTAAGATAGCAGGTACCAGAGGCAGTAAGATAGCAGGTAGCAGAGGCAGTAAGATATCAGGTAGCAGAGGCAGTAAGATAGCAGGTAGCAGAGGCAGTAAGATAGCAGGTACCAGAGGCAGTAAGATAGCAGGTACCAGAGGCAGTAAGATAGCAGGTACCAGAGGCAGTAAGATAGCAGGTACCAGAGGCAGTAAGATAGCAGGTACCAGAGGCAGTAAGATAGCAGGTAGCAGAGGCAGTAAGATAGCAGGTACCAGAGTCAATAGCAGTAGGACTCATTCATATGAAGCAGCAGGAACTAACCCTCCACTGCAGACGTGGTCTGCTCCACCACCATGGACGGAGTATTGTTCAGAGACGAGTAGCCCTGCAATACACAGCACAGGGTTACTACATAGTACTACATAGTATTTCAGTATTATAATACTACAACACACTGCCCGTTTTAGAGTACAGTAGAGTATTAAGGTACAACAGTAGTACTAGAGTAGAACAGTACAGTGTATAATAATAGTATCAGAGAACCAGAGTACTATAGGGTCAGATTATTGAAGTACAAGAGTAATATAGTGTAGTATTGTCTCACCCTCTGGATGATGGCTTTCAAGTCTGTCTGCAGAACCTGGTTCATCTTCTCCAGCTGAGGGTTCACACTGGCCAGCTGAAACCAGATCAGAACCAGATTAAACCATCTGAAACCAGATTAAACCAATTTAAACCAGAACAATACAAAACAACAATAACAACAAATATGTTATGATTTTACTCCTCTCTTCAAAAACAACAACAAAGCAACAGATGGAGTTTAATGAACCTCCTGGACAGAGGTTTACCCTGAGGAACACCACCCCCTCTGGTCAATACTGGTTATTACCAACGCTCCTTCTGATTTTTGATTGGTTCTTTACTGTACCAGTACACATGAACATAAGTCTGCTAGATGAACACTTGAGTTATAGAGGACCTCTAGATGAAGGACCTCTAGAGGAACACAGGACCTCTAGAGGAACACAGGACCTCTAGAGGAACACAGGACCTCTAGATGAACACAGGACCTCTAGATGAAGGACCTCTAGAGGAACACAGGACCTCTAGAGGAACACAGGACCTCTAGATGAAGGACCTCTAGATGAACACAGGACCTCTAGATGAACACAGGACCTCTAGAGGAACACAGGACCTCTAGATGAACACAGGACCTCTAGATGAACACAGGACCTCTAGATGAACACAGGACCTCTAGATGAAGGACCTCTGGATGAAGGACCTCTAGATGAACACAGGACCTCTAGATGAACACAGGACCTCTAGAGGAACACAGGACCTCTAGAGGAACACAGGACCTCTAGAGGAACACAGGACCTCTAGAGGAACACAGGACCTCTAGATGAACACAGGACCTCTAAATGAACACAGGACCTCTAGAGGAACACAGGACCTCTAGATGAAGGACCTCTAGATGAACACAGGACCTCTAGATGAAGGACCTCTAGATGAACACAGGACCTCTAGAGGAACACAGGACCTCTAGATGAACACAGGACCTCTAGATGAAGGACCTCTAGATGAACACAGGACCTCTAGAGGAACACAGGACCTCTAGATGAACACAGGACCTCTAGAGGAACACAGGACCTCTAGATGAAGGACCTCTAGATGAAGGACCTCTAGATGAACACAGGACCTCTAGATGAAGGACCTCTAGATGAACACAGGACCTCTAGATGAAGGACCTCTAGAGGAACACAGGACCTCTACATGAACACAGGACCTCTAGATGAAGGACCTCTAGATGAAGGACCTCTAGATGAACACAGGACCTCTAGATGAAGGACCTCTAGAGGAACACAGGACCTCTAGATGAACACAGGACCTCTAGATGAAGGACCTCTAGAGGAACACAGGACCTCTACATGAACACAGGACCTCTAGATGAAGGACCTCTAGATGAAGGACCTCTAGATGAACACAGGACCTCTAGATGAAGGACCTCTAGAGGAACACAGGACCTCTAGATGAAGGACCTCTAGAGGAACACAGGACCTCTAGATGAAGGACCTCTAGATGAACACAGGACCTCTAGAGGAACACAGGACCTCTACATGAACACAGGACCTCTAGAGGAACACAGGACCTCTAGATGAAGGACCTCTAGATGAACACGGTACCCTGGAGTAGTTGGCGTGTAGGTTCAGGTGGCTGAGGGACATCTGGATGGCGTTGCAGAGCTGGGCCGAGGTGGGCTGGTTCTTGGGGTCCCGGCAGGCCGGATCGTCCAGGCTGCGGTTCAAACTGCTCCTCATCAGACTCAGACTGAAGGCCAGCTTCCCACTGCCCTCCTGGAGGACCTCCAGAGACACACTGGCATTCTCCAGGGCCTCCCTGGTCTCTCGCATCGCTTGGGGGGAGACGGGTTGGAGAGAGAGAGAGAGAGAGAGAGAGAGAGAGAGAGAGAGAGAGAGAGAGAGAGAGAGAGAGAGAGAGAGAGAGAGAGAGAGAGAGAGAGAGAGAGAGAGAGAGAGAGAGAGAGAGAGAGAGAACCAACAACTTTTAGCTCCTGTCTAAATTAAACATGTTCAATACAAATGTGTGTGTGTATATACAGTATATACACACGTACATCTGTGTAGCAGGAGAATGAGGTAGCAGGAATATCAGGGAACGGCAGAATGAGGTGTGTAACAGAATAAAAGGAGTAATAGGAGAAAGCAGGAGAGGGAAGATACTGAATAGCTTGAATTGTATTTCTGAGTGCTGTCAATGATTCTTAAAGTGAAACTTGATTCTTTTTTATTGAAGCCAAATCCCAGGAGAGGGAGTACTGTTGTACTGAATATCAGCATGGCTGTGATTGGGTCGTAGGCATGAAGCTGTTGGCTGAGTGAGTCTGGTGATCGTTGCTTTAGTGGCTTGTGTGAGATGAGCTTACGACTGTTCATGTAATTAAGGGTTGTTCAAAACACCTGTAAAGCTGAGTGATGCATGTGTAACGTCCCAGGGCTGTTATACTCAGCACTCATGCCTCTTGTCCAATCAAATGTCTTACTCTGAACTAAATGTTGTATAAACTACCATATCAGCACTGCACAAAAGTGAATGTCCAAATGTGGATGGGGTTACACAAGCAAAACACAAACATGAACACATAAAAACATAGAAACATTTGGTGTCACTACGGAGTCTAAATCACGATGGGCTGAAAACCTTCGTCTTAATGTTGCATTAAGACGGCATTCTGCCCCCTGATTGGTCCAAATGTTCAAGGAAGGCAAAGGGGAACCAATCACTGGGATCACGACAGTGTCAGAGGTCACAGGGTTAAAGGTCACAGGGTTGCAGACTACTGTTACCTTTCAGGGCTCTTTCGATTTTCACTTCAAAACAAAAACAAAAAGAAAGAAATATACACCGATTCCTCTGACTTTCTTTAAGTACACCTTGTCAAATGCTTACATTGAAGTTTAAATGTGCAATAGTATATGGTAATTATTAACTAACTAATAAGATGGCTACCTGCTAGTTAGTTTGTCATTTTCATTCAACAGTTTAAACGTGAGTTCAAGCTAACACGCCAAGTCGATATTTGATCTTTGGGGGAGTGGATGTGAAAGAAACAGAGAGTCTACCTCCAGCTAGACTGAGTGCTCCGTCCATGGCAGGCCGAACCTCCTTCCCTAGCTGCCCATGTATCCTTCCACCAAGTAGAGGACCTATATCTGGAGAGTCAAGATTACAGTATAAAGTTAGTGTCTAGAACACTGAGAGGAAAGTTACATTAAGATATTAACGTCTAGAACAGAGTAAAGGTACATTAAGACCTTACTGTCTAGAACTCAGAGAGTAAAGTTACATTAATACCTTACTGTCTAGAACAGAGTAAAGTTACATTAAGACCTTACTGTCTAGAACAGAGTAAAGTTACATTAAGACCTTACTGTCTAGAACAGAGTAAAGTTACATTAAGACCTTACTGTCTAGAACTCAGAGAGTAAAGTTACATTAATACCTTACTGTCTAAAACAGAGTAAAGTTACATTAAGACCTTACTGTCTAGAACAGAGTAAAGTTACATTAAGACCTTACTGTCTAGAACTCAGAGAGTAAAGTTACATTAAGACCTTACTGTCTAGAACAGAGTAAAGTTACATTAAGACCTTACTGTCTAGAACAGAGGAAAGTTACATTAAGACCTTACTGTCTAGAACAGAGTAAAGTTACATTAAGACCTTACTGTCTAGAACTCAGAGAGTAAAGTTACATTAATACCTTACTGTCTAAAACAGAGTAAAGTTACATTAAGACCTTACTGTCTAGAACAGAGTAAAGTTACATTAAGACCTTACTGTCTAGAACTCAGAGAGTAAAGTTACATTAAGACCTTACTGTCTAGAACAGAGTAAAGTTACATTAAGACCTTACTGTCTAGAACAGAGTAAAGTTACATTAAGACCTTACTGTCAAGAACAGAGTAAAGTTACATTAATACCTTACCGTCTAGAACTCAGAGAGTAAAGTCACATTAAGATATTAACGTCTAGAACAGAGTAAAGTTACATTAAGACCTTACTGTCTAGAACAGAAAGAGTAAAGTTACATTAATACCTTACTGTCAAGAACAGAGTAAAGTTACATTAATACCTTACTGTCAAGAACAGAGTAAAGTTACATTAATACCTTACCGTCTAGAACTCAGAGAGTAAAGTCACATTAAGATATTAACGTCTAGAACAGAGTAAAGTTACATTAAGACCTTACTGTCTAGAACTCAGAGTAAAGTTACATTAAGACCTTACTGTCTAGAACTCAGAGAGTAAAGTTACATTAAGACCTTACTGTCTAGAACAGAGTAAAGTTACATTAAGACCTTACTGTCTAGAACTCAGAGAGTAAAGTTACATTAAGACCTTACTGTCTAGAACAGAGTAAAGTTACATTAAGACCTTACTGTCTAGAACTCAGAGAGTAAAGTTACATTAAGACCTTACTGTCTAGAACAGAGTAAAGTTACATTAAGACCTTACTGTCTAGAACTCAGAGTAAAGTTACATTAAGACCTTACTGTCTAGAACAGAGTAAAGTTACATTAAGACCTTACTGTCTAGAACTCAGAGTAAAGTTACATTAAGACCTTACTGTCTAGAACTCATAGAGTAAAGTTACATTAAGACCTTACTGTCTAGAACAGAGTAAAGTTACATTAAGACCTTACTGTCTAGAACTCAGAGTAAAGTTACATTAAGACCATACTGTCTAGAACTCAGAGAGTAAAGTTACATTAAGACCTTACTGTCTAGAACTCAGAGTAAAGTTACATTAAGACCTTACTGTCTAGAACTCATAGAGTAAAGTTACATTAAGACCATACTGTCTAGAACTCATAGAGTAAAGTTACATTAAGACCTTACTGTCTAGAACTCAGAGAGTAAAGTTACATTAAGACCTTACTGTCTAGAACAGAGTACTCTTGTAGTTAATAGTATGGAGTATCTTACTGTCTAGAACAGAGTACTCTTGTAGTAAATAGTATGCAGTATCTTACTGTTGAGGTCGTACAGAACTTTGCCCTTAGCAGTAGAGTACTGGGAGACGAGGTAGTCGATTTGCTGGAAAACAACATAAAGTCAGTCAGTTACCATAGCTGTTATAATACAGACAGTCAGTCAGTTACCATAGCTGTTATAATACAGACAGTCAGTCAGTCAGTCAAACAGATTAAAAAACACAGTCAGTCAGTTACCATAGCTGTTATAATACAGACAGTCAGTCAGTTACCATAGCTGTTATAATACAGTGTCAGTCAGTTACCATAGCTGTTATAATACAGACAGTCAGTCAGTCAGTCAAACAGATTAAAAAACACAGTCAGTCAGTTACCATAGCTGTTATAATACAGACAGTCAGTCAGTTACCATAGCTGTTATAATACAGAGTCAGTCAGTTACCATAGCTGTTATAATACAGACAGTCAGTCAGTCAAACAGATTAAAAAACACAGTCAGTCAGTTACCATAGCTGTTATAATACAGACAGTCAGTCAGTTACCATAGCTGTTATAATACAGAGTCAGTCAGTTACCATAGCTGTTATAATACAGACAGTCAGTCAGTCAAACAGATTAAAAAACACAGTCAGTCAGTTACCATAGCTGTTATAATACAGACAGTCAGTCAGTCAGACAGATTAAAAAACACAGTCAGTCAGTTTCCACAGCTGTTTCAATACAGACACAGTCAGACAGATTAAACAACATCCAGTCAGTCAGTTACTACAGCTGTTATAATACAGACAATCAGTCAGTCAGACAGTTTAAACAATATACAGTCAGTCAGTTACCACACCTTTTCAATACAAACAGAGACAGAATAAACAACATACAGTCAGTCAGTTACCACACCTGTTATAATACAGACAGTCAGTCAGACAGACAGAATAAATAACATACAGTCAGTCAGTTACCACAACCTTTCAATAGGAAGAGACAGAAAGACAAGACAGACATAAGTAAAACAGACAAACGAGCAGACAGTCAGACAGACAGGCAGAGAGACAGACAGAGAGACAGACAGAAAGGTACCGTGGGCGTGTCGTTGACGAAGGTGTGCAGGTCCCTCATGTTGCTGTTGACCAATCGCCTGACGTTCTTCACCTGAGAGCTCAGCGTCTGATTGGCTGTGTAGGCACACAGCACACCGATGCTGTCGCCAAGCAACAGCAAACCACATGTCAATCACACATATACTTATTTATTCGACTGTATAACTAAAGACATTTAGAAATATTAACTTATATATACATTTATATCTAATGCTTATAATAGATGTTAATAAATAGATGCATTCATTCCTTTAAATGTCTAAATGATAGTCGATTTCACACATGCATTAACAGATAATATGTAATGACACGTGTCCACCAGTAGAGGTCAGTGTACTCCATGTTTATTACATTTTTGGACATACATCAAATTACTCAGCTTTTTTAACAACATTACACTAACATTAAGACCAGCGGAACAGCAGCTGTGTGTGTGTGTGTGTGCGTGTGACAGTGTGTGCGGATGAGAGCGTATGCGTGTGTGAGTGTATGCGTGTGTGTGAGTGTGTGTATGCGTGTGTATGTATGCGAGTGTGTATGTGTGTGTGTGTGTGTATGTGTGTGTATGCGTGTGTGTATGTGTGTGTATGCGTGTGTATGTATGCGTGTGTGTATGTGTGTGTGTGTGTGTGTGTGTGTGTATGCGTGTGTGTATGTATGTGTGTGTATGTGTGTGTATGCGTGTGTGTATGTGTGTGTATGCGTGTGTGTGTATGCGTGTGTGTGTGTATGTGTGTGTATGCGTGTGTGTATGTGTGTGTATGCGTGTGTGTATATGTGTGTATGTATGCGTGTGTGTATGTGTGTGTATGCGTGTGCGTGCGAAAGCAGAGCAAACTAAAGTGAACATGAGTCAACCGTGATCTCTCTTCAGCTCCTCAATCTGAACCAATCACACGCCATCTGATGTAATACACCGCACATTTAATCTATTTGTGTGAGGGAGGGGCGTGGTTTAGGGTGTCTCAGCTACGTCAGTACATGATGTAGCTGTGTGTCTCAGCTACGTCAGTACATGATGTAGCTGTGTGTCTCAGCTACGTCACTACATGATGTAGCTGTGTGTCTCAGCTACGTTACTACATGATGTAGCTGTGTGTCTCAGCTACATCAGTACATGATGTAGCTGTGTGTCTCAGCTACGTCACTACATGATGTAGCTGTGTGTCTCAGCTACGTCAGTACATGATGTAGCTGTGTGTCTCAGCTACGTCACTACATGATGTAGCTGTGTGTCTCAGCTACGTCACTACATGATGTAGCTGTGTGTCTCAGCTACGTCACTACATGATGTAGCTGTGTGTCTCAGCTACATCACTACATCATGTTGCACCAACACTGCTCCACTGCTAATGAACAAGAACCCTATAAATACGTCTGCTCTATTCATCAACAAGAGAGTAAAAAACAGCCAGTCAGCAAGTCAGCCAGTGACGGGAAAGTGGAGTGAGTCTAAAGTGGAGCTGGACTGAATGACTGGACTCTACAGTCAAGTGGAGCTGGACTGAATGACTGGACTCTACAGTCAAGTGGAGCTGTCTCGCCCGGAGAGAGAACCAAAATGGTTCCTTCACAACAAAAGCGTATTGTTGAAGTTCCTCTCCGTCTACACTGCTGCTTTCTGTAACAAACACAAAGAAACCACTCTCTCTCTCCCGCTATCTGTCCCTGTCCAACTACTCTCCCTCTCTCTGTCTACTCTCTCTCCCTCCCCCTACCATGTCCCTTTTCCCCCCATCTCCCCCCTCCTCACTTTCTATCTAGGTGGGTGGATTCTGCAGTCAACAAAGGCCTGTGGATCCTCATTGAGCATGCACACACACACACACACACACACACACACACACACACACACACACACACACACACACACACACACACACACACACACACACACACACACACACACACACACACACACACACACACACACTGACAGAGTGACAGGAGATTAAGTTGGGGAGGAAGGTGGAGGATAGGAAGTAGAAGAGGAGGATAGGAAGTAGAAGAGGAGGTTAGGAGAGGATGCAGGATGCATAGCTCAGTCTGTTGGTGGAACAAAGGTCCTCATTCAGCAAATGAGGACCTCACCCAGCGAGCAGAAAACCACTCGCTGGGCTGCTCAGCCAGCAGGCCCACAACCCCAACCCCGTCCCTAACCCCAACCCCAACCCCGTCCCTAACCCCAACCCCGTCCCTAACCCCAACCCCGTCCCTAACCCCAACCCCAACCCCAACCCCAACCCCGTCCCTAACCCCAACCCCGTCCCTAACCCCAACCCCGTCCCTAACACCAACACCAACCCCGTCCCCAACCCCAACCCCGTCCCTAACCCCAACCCCAACCCCGTCCCTAACCCCAACCCCGTCCCTAACACCAACACCAACCCCAACCCCAACCCCGTCCCTAACCCCAACCCCAACCCCAACCCCGTCCCTAACCCACATGGAGGTCAGACCGTCCCCAACCCCAACCCCAACCCCGTCCCTAACCCCAACCCCAACCCCGTCCCTAACCCCAACCCCAACCCTAACCCCAACCCCGTCCCTAACCCCAACCCCGTCCCTAACCCACATGGAGGTCAGACCGTCCCTAACCCCAACCCCGTCCCTAACCCACATGAAGGTCAGACCGTCCCTAACCCTAGCCTTAACCCCTGACCCTAACCCACATGAAGGTCAGACCGTCCCTAACCCTAGCCTTAACCCCTGACCCTAACCCACATGAAGGTCAGACCGTCCCTAACCCTAGCCTTAACCCCCGACCCTAACCCACATGAAGGTCAGACCGTCCCTAACCCTAGCCTTAACCCCCGTCCCTAACCCACATGAAGGTCAGACCGTCCCTAACCCTAGCCTTAACCCCTGACCCTAACCCACATGAAGGTCAGACCGTCCCTAACCCTAGCCTTAACCCCTGACCCTAACCCACATGAAGGTCAGACCGTCCCTAACCCTAGCCTTAACCCCTGACCCTAACCCACATGAAGGTCAGACCGTCCCTAACCCTAGCCTTAACCCCTGACCCTAACCCACATGAAGGTCAGACCGTCCCTAACCCTAGCCTTAACCCCCGACCCTAACCCACATGCAGGTCAGACCGTCCCTAACCCTAGCCTTAACCCCTGACCCTAACCCACATGAAGGTCAGACCGTCCCTAACCCTAGCCTTAACCCCTGACCCTAACCCACATGAAGGTCAGACCGTCCCTAACCCTAGCCTTAACCCCTGACCCTAACCCACATGCAGGTCAGACCGTCCCTAACCCTAGCCTTAACCCCCGACCCTAACCCACATGAAGGTCAGACCGTCCATACCCACGCACGCACGCGTGGGTATGAAGACATATTTTGTAGTTGTTAATTACAATATATACACACTGTTAATTATTTACCACAATACAACAACCAGGCATCTTAAAACAGCACCCTGTGACCTATGAACTACGACCTCCGGAGAATAGCAAAACATTATCCAACAGCACAGGGAGCCAATCAGAGCTGAGCATTGGAGAGAGAACATTAAATAAGTCTTCTCAGAGTTTGACATCAGGGCACAGCGTTCATAGCAAGTGTTCCTAAGAGGATTTATCAAAGTGAGGAATTTCCATTAGTGCCATTCCAGACAGGCATTGTGTGGAGCTTTGTGTTGATGGGAGCGCTGAAATGCATGCTGGGAAACAGCGTGAGGCAAGGGTCACCCTGATACACATCTTCTGAATGTCATCTCCTGATGAGACAAGAGGAGCGCTCACACACACACTTCAACACCTACCACAGATCTCCTAATGATGTGAAGAGACTCTCCTCCCTACCCTCTCTCCCCTCCTCCTCTCCCTTTGCTCCCTCTCCTCACTCCCTCTCTCTCCTCCTCTCCCTTTGCTCCCTCTCCTCACTCCCTCGCTCCCTCTCTCCTCCCTCTCTCTCCTCCTCTCCCTTTGCTCCCTCTCCTCACTCCCTCTCTCCTCCTCTCCCTTTGCTCCCTCTCCTCACTCCCTCGCTCCCTCTCTCCTCCCTCTCTCTCCTCCTCTCCCTTTGCTCCCTCTCCTCACTCCCTCTCTCTCTCTCCTCCTCTCCCTTGCTCCCTCTCTCCTCCCTCCCTCTCTCCTCCCCTCTCTTGCGCCCTCGCTCTCCTCCTTTCCTTTGCTCCCTCTCTCCCCACCCTTTTTCTCTCCTCCCCTCCCTCCCCCTCTACCACCACACTACAGAACATGTGTGTGAGCATCAACCAAGTCATGCTCAGTGGATCACATAAGATGAGGGGTGGTCACATGGTGTCCTCTCCCAGAGCTCCCCCCCCCCCTCCCCCCCACTGAGCATGTCAGGATGTGGAGAACATGAGGAGCTCATGTCTCAGGCCCTCAACAGACAGAACACATCAGGAACATAGAACAGGAACATCTGCGGTTATCTGAATCATTTGGTGACTCACACCAAACCCCACCCACCACCTTCACCAGTCCTTAGTGATAGCTCATCATAAAGTCCTTAGTGATGGAGACAGATGTAGAGATAGAGAGATGCATGGGTCGTAACCATGGGGATAACAGGTAACCTCTTCCTAGAACTCTTCGCCCAAGACGCATTGTTTTAAATCTCATAGCTCGAGTACGAGCTGAAAGCTCTTACACTTAAACCTTCTGAACAAAACAACAAAACAAACCATTCCCCCATTAAACAGTCACTCTTCTGCCAGCTGGACAGGGACATTGTGTGTTTGATGTGTTGTGTTCTAGTGGCACCACGTTAAAAACAATATTCTGTCACTGTCTTTGGACAGTGAGTGAATCTGAGTGACTAATGAGTTCAGCTCAGAGTTGTTATGTTTCCTCTGAAAGCAGCTGCACCCTGCTGGGATGCAGGAAAACACGGTATCCATGGAAACCACAGCATCATCACATCCCTTGGTGGATTCCCTCTCTCCCTTGCCACCCTCCTCCTCCTCTTCCTCATCTCTCTGCTACCCCTTCTCAGCCAATCAGAAGCCTTCGATCTGAGCAGCTTCAAAGTGGCCCCGTGGGAGAAACAGGAGAGAGCAGGAGGAGGAGAACAGGAGGATGAGGAGGAGGTGGAGGAGGATCAGGAGAGAGCAGGAGGAGGAGAGCAGGAGGATCAGGAGGATCAGGAGAGAGCAAGAGGAGGAGAGCAGGAAGAGGAGGTAAAGGAAGAGGGTGAGGAGGAGGTGGAGGAGGAGCAGGAGAGAGCAAGAGGAGGAGAGAAGAAGAGAAGGTAAAGGAAGAGGATGAGGAGGAGGTGGAGGGTAAAGGAAGAGGAGGAGGTGGAGGAGAAGCAGGAGAGAGCAATAGGAGGAGAGAAGAAGAAGAGGCGGTAAAGGAAGCCGAGGAGGAGCAGGAGAGACCAGGAGGAGATGAGGTAAAGGAAGAGGAGGAGGAGAAGAGGGAGTAAAGGAAGAGGAGAAGGAGGAGGAGTAGAGGACAGGAGAGAGCAGGAGGAGGAGCAGGGGAGAGGACTTGGTAGTGCGCTCCTGAGGAACGTCTCATCATGTCTGCCGTGCGAACCCACGTGCACACAGCAGCCACGTGCACTCAGCAGCCACGTGCACACAGCAGCCACGTGCACTCAGCAGCCACGTGCACACAGCAGCCACGTGCACTCAGCAGCCACGTGCACTCAGCAGCCACGTGCACTCAGCAGCCACGTGCACACAGCAGCCACGTGCACTCAGCAGCCACGTGCACTCAGCAGCCACGTGCACTCAGCAGCCACGTGCACACAGCAGCCACGTGCACTCAGCAGCCACGTGCACACAGCAGCCACGTGCACTCAGCAGCCACGTGCACTCAGCAGCCACGTGCACTCAGCAGCCACGTGCACACAGCAGCCACGTGCACTCAGCAGCCACGTGCACTCAGCAGCCACGTGCACACAGCAGCCACGTGCACATGCACACACAGCAGGGCCAGGTCCTGAGTTAGTCCTTTTTTATCAATGGACACGGTCCCTGAGCAAGGCTCTTAACCCTATAACTCACCCTAGTCAGTCAGTGGACGGGGACAGTCCAGTGGTCAGGGTGTTGGAAGGTTCTGGGTTTGATGCCCAGTGTCCCCAGTCTACCTGTAGGCATCCTGGAGCAAGATGACCCCTAACCCCTACCTGCTGGTGATGACAGTCCAGGGTAGGCCTGTGTTTGTACCAGTCCAGGGTAGGCCTGTGTTTGTACCAGTCCAGGGTAGGCCTGTGTTTGTACCAGTCCAGGGTAGGCCTGTGTTTGTACCAGTCCAGGGTAGGCCTGTGTTTGTACCAGTCCAGGGTAGGCCTGTGTTTGTACCAGTCCAGGGTAGGCCTGTGTTTGTACCAGTCCAGGGTAGGCCTGTGTTTGTACCAGTCCAGGGTAGGCCTGTGTTTGTACCAGTCCAGGGTAGGCCTGTGTTTGTACCAGCAGACAGGTGCGTGCAGGTGGGTCCCTTGACTCTCCCAGCCCATGGTTAGTGTGAGAACTAAGGATAACATGTTATCACTCATCACACAGCTATATATAGACCAGTGTGTGTGTGTGTGTGTGTGTGTGTGTGTGTGTGTGTGTGTGTGTGTGTGTGTGTGTGTGTGTGTGTGTGTGTGTGTGTGTGTGTGTGTGTGTCCCACCTGATGACCAGTGAGGTGGTGAACAGCAGAGTTCCCAGAAGGCCGCGCTGGCAGTCTGCGTTCTTGCGCTGCCGCTGGTGCATCTCGCCTCCACAGTTGTCACAGCAACGGCAGACACAGAGAAGGAGGCCGGCAAGGGGGAGGAGCACCAGAAAGACCACGCCCACTGCCGCACACAGCAGGAAGCCTAGCTCATAGTAGAGCACCTGGGGGAGGGAGAGAGAGAGAGAGAGAGAGAGAGAGAGAGAGAGAGAGAGAGAGAGAGAGAGAGAGAGAGAGAGAGAGAGAGAGAGAGAGAGAGAGAGAGAGAGAGAGAGAGAGATTTGATTTTTAAAAGCTCTTTATTTGTTACAGATTTTCTTCTCTACAGTAACATACAACACATTTCTTAATTCAAAAAATATTAATATACATACAAATATACAACTTAGAATAGAACATATATATACAAAGCAACAACAACAAAGAATACTAACACACATACATTACATTAAGCCAAAAGATCAGAGAGAGAGACAGAGAGATGGGAGAGAGTAAATTGATTACTACAAGTAGAAGAACTTCGTACAGGGTTTCTACCGCTACAATCTAGAGCCTGATCTTTTACTGCGGGTGACATTAGGATAATGGATAATGATGTACAGGGTGTAAAGTTTCTAACCTGACTCTGATCCTACTGAAAGCTCTTTGGCCTAC
>JACYXH010000232.1:1677500-1727500 GCA_026745465.1 Lota lota
GACTATGTTTTCTGGCTGAGGAGAGCCAGGAGACATCAGATGAGGACATGCAGAGACGAAAGCGCCACAGAATCAGTGCACAGAACATCAGAGCCACAGATCCAATGAAGCAACCCACTCATGTGTGTCAGAAGGCCACAGACCCAGTGACAGGTCTGGGCCACTGAGAGTACCTTCCATGAAGCACATGAACCTCTCGTGTTTCTTTTAGCCATGACAGAGCCAGCTACGTGTTCAAAGCTCTCGGAGCTTCACAATCAACTATCTGAAATGCTCTTGTTGTGTTTTATGTCTTCTGGGAAGATCATACCAATGTAAATCTAACATCCTCGATAAACACAAAGTAATTTGTGTTTCCATAGAGCAGAATGGTGGGCTAGGTTCAGAAGGCATTCATAACATTTGTATCGTTATTCATATGAATAACGTCATATGTTTTACAGTTCATAAAGCAATACCTACAATTGGAAAATATAACGCATTGCCTTTAATAAACACAAAACATAATCAAAGAACTCCTACTAAAATCAGATAAGATGTAATGGGGAAACAGCAGAAAGTACAGGGCAGTACAAAAGAAATAAAACAATAAAATAACAAACCATTTCTTTGTATAAAAGTACACCGTTACCTTCTGATACTCCATCTGAGATGCTCCGAACTTCTCCTTCACCAGTTTTACGATGAGATCTGAGAACATTAAACACATGAACAGTAAACCCAGACGACTCTCTGATTGGCCTGCAGACTATGGAGGAAGCATTGATTGGGTGTTTCCTTCATGCTGTCATGAATTGATTTTTATCTTGTTTTTCCTTCTTTTTCTCTTGATGTTGTGAAATATATTTAATATTTCAAATATTATGTTTCTGCCTTCATCACAGAAATCTGTGTAAACGAGATTCATTTGAAATGTTAAACACCTGAAGAAACACACCTTGTGACAAACATCATTTCTATTATAATATGTGAGCAGGAGATTAGCCAAGGCAATAAACAGGAGGCATCAGCCTGCTGCTCCATATCGTTTATGATCTCGCTCAAATATAACTCACAGAGCAACATTGAAGAGGACAGGAGAATGAAATGAGGACACATTTATACTATACAGGATATCTGACCTGGTTTCACAGGAAGCTTCAAAATCAGACACACAGGAGGCATCACAAGGTTTATCTAGTTATTCACTTTAATGAAAGTACTGAACCATAAAGTTCACAACCAACCAGCCTACACAAACACTACAGCACACAACCAGTATCGTAACACAACCAGAAAGTAATTTCAGTCATCATCAAGTAGCTTGATGCCAGAGGATTGCTCTTGATTCTTCACCAAAGCAGGTCGAAGCACAGAAACACCATAACCCATAACCCAACCTAACCCTAACCCATAGCCCAACCTAACCCTAACCCATAACCCAATCTGTAAATCCGTGTTTGCCTGCCTCACCCACAGTTGTTTATTTCCAAATTCCTCATTGTGCGTTCAGGAGGGGAGTTCCTGGGTTAGCATTTGCTTTCCATTAGCCGCTTCCATTGACTGTTGATTATTGTTGTGTTGTTCCACGCACTCGTTTTGAATGAGCAACTATTCGGAACACACTGAAAATAATTGGAAAGTAATTAAAAGGGTTTCCCCTCACATGACTAGGAGCTAGGGTACTGTATCTGCAAGTCAACGGAAGAGGCTAACGGAAAGCAAATGCTAACCCAGCGAACTCCCCTTCTGGACACACAATGAGGAATTAGGACTGGATACAAGTCGTCTGGATCTGTGTAAGTCGGGCAAACACCGATTTATAGATATCTTGGCGTATCCCTTTAAAGACAACAGGTGTTCTGATCTCATATTCAGGTACTTTATCCCACCAGAGCTGAAACCAAGACTCATATTTCTGTTAGGAAGCTAAAGCTCAGCTAGCTAGCCAAAGTTCTACTAGTGAGCTAAAGTTCTGCTAGTCAGCTAAAGTTCTGCTAGCCAGCTAAAGTTCTGATTAGCATCCTGATGCTGGGTGCCATGCCCTGCGGCTAACCCCTAGCAGGCTTCATTGTTAGCTTGAGGTCAGGTGTAAAGTGAGACACTTGCTGGCAGGAGGAGGAAAGCTTTTCTCTGGTGGATCAGTTTTCTCTTCTAATGCACCTTTACAGTGTGTGTGTGTGTGTGTGTGTGTGTGTGTGTGTGTGTGTGTGTGTGTGTGTGTGTGTGTGTGTGTGTGTGTGTGTGTGTGTGTGTGTGTGTGTGTGTGTGTGTGTGTGTGTGTGTGTGTGTCAAACAGGAATAGCAGCCATATTTGGGGTAGATGAGAAAGGAGAGAAGGAAACTGAAAGATAGCATACATAGAACAGATGAGGAATAAATTACATACAAAGACCCAACCCTCGCTAACAGTTAGATGGCTAACCCTCGCTAATGGTTAGATGGCTAACCCTCGCTAACGGTTAGATGGCTAACCCTCGCTAACAGTTAGATGGCTAACCCTCGCTAATGATTAGATGGCTAACCCTCGCTAATGGTTAGATGGCTAACCCTCGCTAACAGTTAGATGGCTAACCCTCGCTAATGGTTAGATGGCTAACCCTCGCTAACAGTTAGATGGCTAACCCTCGCTAACGGTTAGATGGCTAACCCTCGCTAACAGTTAGATGGCTAACCCTCGCTAACGGTTAGATGGCTAACCCTCGTTAACAGTTAGATGGCCAACTCACATTTAGTAATTTATCTGATATACTGCCGTCTAGGTTGACAGACTCTGTAGTTTTAGTTTAAGTGGTTAAGTGCCTTGCTCATGTCAATGTCTCATGGGAAATACTAAGCCGAATATTGATTTGACCGGAGACATTAGGCTCGAGGACGACTCTGTAGTCTAGCAAGGCACTAAGACATCCCCCTAATGCTAGGCACTAGGAGGGTGTCTGGCTAGGTGCTCAGCATTAGATGCTACCGCTAGGCGGTCTCGCTAGATGCTCAGCATTAGATGCTACCGCTAGGCGGTCTCGCTAGATGCTCAGCAATAGATGCTACCGCTAGGCGGTCTCGCTAGATGCTCAGCAATAGATGCTACCGCTAGGCGGTCTCGCTAGATGCTCAGCAATAGATGCTACCGCTAGGCGGTCTCGCTAGATACTCAGCAATAGATGCTACCGCTAGGCGGTCTCGCTAGATGCTCAGCAATAGATGCTACCGCTAGGCGGTCTCGCTAGATGCTCAGCATTAGATGCTACCGCTAGGCGGTCTCGCTAGATGCTCAGCAATAGATGCTACCGCTAGGCGGTCTCGCTAGATGCTCAGCAATAGATGCTACCGCTAGGCGGTCTCGCTAGATACTCAGCAATAGATGCTACCGCTAGGCGGTCTCGCTAGATGCTCAGCATTAGATGCTACCGCTAGGCGGTCTCGCTAGATGCTCAGCAATAGATGCTACCGCTAGGCGGTCTCGCTAGATACTCAGCAATAGATGCTACCGCTAGGCGGTCTCGCTAGATGCTCAGCATTAGATCGCTAACGCATCTGTTGGTGACCCCATCGGAGCGCGTCCACTTCCTGTTCCACCCAGAGATAGAGCTTTGAGCAAGTCTACCGCACAAAGAACCAGAGAACGCATGACTGAGTGTCAGACATTCAGCCCACACACACACACACACACACACACACACACACACACACACACACACACACACACACACACACACACACACACACACACACACACACACACACACACACACACACACACACAGCTGAATAGCTTGACCCAGATAAGAGGCCCAAACATAGCTTGGACGCACACTTCGCTACGTCGCTAAGCGTTTCTGTGGTTTGCAGCCTATATCTTCTACTCCACCTCCTCCTCCAGTTCTCCATCTCCACTGCTAGTTCTCCTCTACCTCCATCTCCTCCTCCATCTCCACTAGTTCTCCTCCTCCTGCATCTCCTCCTCTAGTTCACCATCATCTCCTCCTCTCGTTCTCCTCTGTCTCCTCCTCTCGGTCTCCTCTGTCTCCTCCTCTAGTTCTCCTCTGTCTCCTCCTCTGTCTCCTCCACCTCCTCCTCTAGTTCACTGCTGTCTCCTCCTCTAGTTCTCATCCTCCTCCTCTGTTCTGTTCAGATTGCAGGGTATATTCTATCTACTCAGCAGGATCCTCAGCGAGAGCTCAGCAGCTTTATGACAGAACCCTAAACCATCGAACTGAATTCCACATCTTCTCACGACTCTTCTTTAAAGCCGGGTTATATTTTCATTTGAATAATAAGACATCAATGGTCTCTAGCTCATAAAGGTTACCATGACTACTGGGATCAAAGTGAGGCAGCAGACATACTGAAAGAGGAAAGTGTTTCGTATACTTGAGGTGGTTTAACCACCAGGCGTATTAACAGTTTGGGTTAGTGGGGTTAGTTCTGAATCACTTACATAGTCCAAACTTTAATAATACCAAACATATTGCTGTTTCTGTGGCAGTCATCATCCTTAAGCCTTGTAGAAACCACCGGGTATTCTCTCCCTCCCAGAGAAACCAAGAGAGGAGGAGGAGAGACCATGTGAGGAGAGGAAAGGATGTGAGGAGAGGAGGGTGTGAGGAGAGGAAAGGATGTGAGGAGATGAAAGGATGTGAGGAGAGGAGGGTGTGAGGAGAGGAAAGGATGTGAGGAGAGGAAAGGATGTGAGGAGAGGAGAGGAGAGGAGGGTGTGGAGAAGAGGGTGTGAGGAGAGGAGAGGAGGGTGTGAGGAGAGGGGGGAGAGGAGAGGAGGGTGTGAGGAGGGGAGGATGTGAGGAGGGAAGGAGAGGAGGATGTGAGGAGTGTGTGAGGATGGGAGGAGGGAAGGAGAGCAGGACATTCCAGGAGATCCTCCCATAGTCTTAAGGGGCTTGAGGTGGCAAGCGAGGAGTTAAGTCATGATCCTTCTTTTGTGTTGCCATTACACTGCAGTCTGCTCTCTCAAAGAACCTGATGTAGAGGAGGTTGCTGGTTTGAATCCCAAACGGAGAGCTCAGTGGACCAGGAGAATTCCTCATTAAGAACTGCCATGGAGCCAGAAGGCAAAGCACTTTACCCATAATGCTGTGCAGAGAACCAGTCGTATTAATATATAAGATATAAACCTCAGACTGAATTCTGGGTAATGTATTGTGGATACTGTCCGCATTCATCAGATGGCTGTTGGGGGCCGTTGACCAGTCCGATTAGGGGCCGCATGCCTGAGTGATTGGCATTCTGCTCAGCCAATGAGACGCAAGAGTTGGCCGCGTGCCTGACTGGCGTTCTGCTTCGAGAGTGAGATGGAGAGTGAGATGGAGAGTGAGATGGAGAGTGAGATGGAGAGTGAGATGGAGGGGCCTGAAGCTCCGTCCTGCCAATGTGGTGTCATCGTCACAGTGACAGGACAGAATGTGACAGCTGAGACACGCAGCAGTCTTTTTTACACCACTACACCTTTAAAATACACTACTACTAATACTACACCTTTAAAATACACCACTACACCTTTAAAATACACTACTACTAATACTACAGCTTTAAAATACACCACTACTAATACTACAGCTTTAAAATACACCACTACACCTTTAAAATACACTACTACTAATACTACACCTTTAAAATACACCACTACACCTTTAAAATACACCACTACTAATACTACACCTTTAAAATACCCCACTACTAATACTACACCTTTAAAATACACCACTACATCTTTAAAATACACCACTACTAATACTACAGCTTTAAAATACACCACTACTAATACTACAGCTTTAAAATACACCACTACTAATACTACAGCTTTAAAATACACCACTACTAATACTACAGCTTTAAAATACCCCACTACTAATACTACAGCTTTAAAATACACCACTACTAATACTACAGCTTTAAAATACCCCACTACTAATACTACAGTTTTAAAATACATCATTACCAATACTACAGCTATTAAATTGACTAGTAATACTAGATCTATATAGAAGACATCACTAGTAATACTAGATCTATATAGAAGATACTAGATCTATATAGAAGACATCACTAGTAATACTAGATCTATATAGAAGACGTCACTAGTAATACTAGATCTATATAGAAGACGTCACTAGTAATACTAGATCTATATGTAAGACATCACTAGTAATACTAGATCTATATAGAAGACGTCACTAGTAATACTAGATCTATATAGAAGACATCACTAGTAATACTAGATCTATATAGAAGATACTAGATCTATATAGAAGACGTCACTAGTAATACTAGATCTATATAGAAGACATCACTAGTAATACTAGATCTATATAGAATACATCACTAGTGAAGACTCATTACTAGGAGTTGAAACAGATCCAATAAAATGATTCTTCCTCCTTCACACATCATTCCCACCTCCTCATTTGTCACATCATATTGTTAATGAGCACATGAACCCTGTCCAGTGTAGTGTGTAGTGTAGCGCAGTAGCGTAGCGCAGTAGCGTAGCTTGCTGAACTGCCCTAGCGTAGAGACATACAGAGACATATGTAGGGCAGGGAGGTGGCCACGGGTGAATTAGCCACCAGGATGCTGTCCTCTGGTTACCCTGGCGACCGCCTCTTGTGCCCAACCGATGTGCTTTCACCACCTGACTGAATACTTCAGGCAGAGAAAGTCGAGAACAGATACTTCCTGACGGAGGTGGACCAATCAGAAGCCGGTATCGGACTGCTGAACTTCCTGGGGTAACAGTGTATATAGCAACAGATCCAAGACAGATTCACCTCCTCCGCCTGCTGGAGCGCCCTCCAGCAAGGCACTAACCCTCCAGCAAGGCACTAACCCTCCAGCAAGGCACTAACCCTAACCCTCCAGCAAGGCACTAACCTTAACCCTCCAGCAAGGCACTAACCCTAACCCTCCAGCAAGGCACTAACCTTAACCCTCCAGCAAGGCACTAACCCTAACCCTCCAGCAAGGCACTAACCCTAACCCTCCAGCAAGGCACTAACCCTAACCCTCCAGCAAGGCACTAACCCTAACCACTACATGAACATGAAGGGTTGGTGTTAACTAGAGCAGAACAAAGATGTGATTTAATAACACTGAGTGGAACATGTGGGAGGCTGGAATGAGTGCAGATCAGTGACTCTCTAAGGTCTTTAGCTAGTCTCTCTATATCTAGTCTATGTTTAAGACCTGTCCCTGTAGGACCTGTCCCTGTAGGACCTGTCCCTGTATACAGAGTCCCTGTAGAGAGCAGTAATAACCTCTCCAGCGGTTAGTAGTGTCCCTTCCTCCATAAAGCTGCTTGGCTTGCTCTGGGCTCAGTTATTTAATGTGTGGTGATATGTTGAAGATAATCATTCTACCCACATAACTGCAGAAGAACACAGTTCTGAGATATGTGTTTAGTCGTTTATGTGGTCCTAGCTCTGGTCCTAGCAGTGGTCCTAGCAGTGGTCCCAGCAGAGGTCCTAGCTCTGGTCCTAGCTCTGGTCCTAGCTCTGGTCCTAGCAGTGGTCCTAGCTCTGGTCCTAGCAGAGGTCCTAGCTCTGGTCCTAGCTCTGGTCCTAGCTCTGGTCCCAGCAGAGGTCCTAGCTCTGGTCCCTAGCTCTGGTCCTAGCTCTGGTCCTAGCTCTGGTCCTAGCTCTGGTCCTAGCTCTGGTCCTAGCTCTGGTCCTAGCAGTGGTCCTAGCAGTGGTCCTAGCTCTGGTCCTAGCTCTGGTCCTAGCTCTGGTCCTAGCTCTGGTCCTAGCAGAGGTCCTAGCTCTGGTCCTAGCTCTGGTCCTAGCTCTGGTCCCTAGCTCTGGTCCTAGCTCTGGTCCTAGCAGTGGTCCTAGCAGAGGTCCCAGCAGAGGTCCTAGCTCTGGTCCTAGCTCTGGTCCTAGCAGAGGTCCTAGCTCTGGTCCTAGCTCTGGTCCTAGCTCTGGTCCTAGCAGTGGTCCTAGCAGAGGTCCTAGCTTTGGTCCTAGCAGTGGTCCTAGCAGAGGTCCTAGCAGTGGTCCTAGCTCTGGTCCTAGCTCTGGTCCTAGCAGTGGTCCTAGCAGTGGTCCTAGCTCTGGTCCTAGCAGTGGTCCTAGCTCTGGTCCTAGCAGTGGTCCTAGCTTTGGTCCTAGCAGTGGTCCTAGCAGTGGTCCTAGCTCTGGTCCTAGCAGTGGTCCTAGCAGTGGTCCTAGCTCTGGTCCTAGCAGTGGTCCTAGCAGTGGTCCTAGCAGTGGTCCCTAGCTCTGGTCCTAGCAGTGGTCCTAGCTCTGGTCCTAGCTCTGGTCCTAGCAGTGGTCCTAGCAGTGGTCCTAGCAGTGGTCCTAGCTCTGGTCCTAGCAGTGGTCCTAGCTTTGGTCCTAGCTCTGGTCCTAGCAGAGGTCCTAGCTTTGGTCCTAGCAGTGGTCCTAGCAGAGGTCCTAGCAGTGGTCCTAGCTCTGGTCCTAGCTCTGGTCCTAGCAGTGGTCCTAGCAGTGGTCCTAGCTCTGGTCCTAGCTCTGGTCCTAGCAGTGGTCCTAGCAGAGGTCCTAGCTCTGGTCCTAGCTCTGGTCCTAGCAGTGGTCCTAGCAGAGGTCCTAGCTCTGGTCCTAGCTCTGGTCCTAGCAGTGGTCCTAGCAGTGGTCCTAGCTCTGGTCCTAGCAGAGGTCCTAGCTCTGGTCCTAGCAGTGGTCCTAGCTCTGGTCCTAGCTCTGGTCCTAGCTCTGGTCCTAGCAGAGGTCATAGCTCTGGTCCTAGCAGAGGTCCTAGCTCTGGTCCTAGCTCTGGTCCTAGCAGTGGTCCTAGCAGAGGTCCTAGCTCTGGTCCTAGCTCTGGTCCTAGCAGTGGTCCTAGCAGTGGTCCTAGCTCTGGTCCTAGCAGAGGTCCTAGCTCTGGTCCTAGCAGTGGTCCTAGCTCTGGTCCTAGCTCTGGTCCTAGCTCTGGTCCTAGCAGAGGTCATAGCTCTGGTCCTAGCAGTGGTCCTAGCTCTGGTGCTAGCTCCAGTCCTAGCAGTAGTGTGGTCCCTAGAGGTGTGTCTCCTCTGATCAGAGCGGCCAGCAGTGGCTACTAAGAATAGTTCTGATGCAGAGCAGGGCATCATGGGTAATTAGACAACATTAAAACATGAAGACTCCCCCTGGAGGAGAAACACAGGGTCGCTTACTCATTCCGTGTTTGGTCTGCAGTGACCAGTTTCACTAATCCAATCATGTTCAACTGGGTGGTGATCTCTCCTCTAGAAGGGGCGGCGGGACGAGGTGCTCAATAGACGCTCTGCAGCAGATGGCCAAAGCCGAGGAGCTTATCTAATCAACACGAGGTTATCCCAACTACCACCAGCCCTCTGACGTGTTTGGGCAATACATCTCGCCATCCATTGGCTAATTAAATGCATACTGCCTTGTCTAAGCAGCAGCCTACTATAATAGCATTATATGCTAGTGTGCAGGGCTATGCACCTGTCGATCGTTGGTGTCGTCTGAACACACCCGCGACCCTTCCCTCACCAAAGTACCGCTCGTTACACGGATCACAACGCGCACGAATGTTGTGAAGTCCACGCAGACAACAGCATTATGCAGAGATAAAGGGTTCCGGGGAGCGGCGTGACCACAACATCACCCTAAACTGACTTATGGGTTGCTGATTATTATAGGATGTATTTAATAGAAATGTATAGGAGAGCGACACGGTCTTGTTAGTGACCAACAATCTGGAAATGACTGCAGTCTACTCCAGCTGGACCATCCTGTCATCATAGGGACAATCAAACGACTCTTACGCAAATATTACTCCGAACTTTAAATAAGAACTAAAGAGTACCGTGGGCAGGTGTAGAGAACGGGATGTCTTTCCAATCAGCTATCGATCTCGTGAGTTTGCACTACTAAGGGAATTCCTTCACCTACCTTGGGGGAAGGGGTTGGGCTGGACCACGTACAGGAAGGCGTGCACGAGGTGGAACAGGATCCCGATCGGACCCGGTTCGTAGTGGGCCAGGGTCTCGTAACCCCCCGCCGGAACGTAACCAAAGTCCAACTTCTCCGACGGCGGGTGTCTCTTCGGCTCCGTCTCCGGCTGCAGCTCGCATGCGGCGAAGAGTCCGCACAGGAGCAGCAGGAGGCCGGGCTTCCACATCGCGCGTCCCGGTGACTCGACTCGACAGCACCGGGATGAACACACCGGGGACGAACCCGAGGAGAGCGATGATGGAGCGAGCGTCTCGGATCCACAGATAGGCGCTTCTAGACAGCAGGGAGGGAGCTACGCGGAGGGGGGAGAGGGAACGGGCTAGGTTAGGTCTTGGGGTCGGGGTGAAAGGTCAGTAGAGTCATGGTTCCAGCGGTCGTAAATTGGCAGATTTCCCCACTCCGTCCCTTGGTCAGCTCAGCTCCGACAAGACGAGATCGGTCTGGCTCCGGCGCGTCTCCGCTGCGATGCTAGGGGTTGCGCGCACGGTTGTATGGAAGGCGCGCGTCCGTTGGGGAAAGTGTTGTCGTGAAGCGCCCCTCGTGTCCGGTAAAGAACCGAACGCCACCGGAGAGATCCTCTGTAAAGAACACAATGTGATCACAGCCCCAGTGTTGATCTGGTGGTTTAGAGGCAGCCAGGAAAGTTAAATACTGTTTAAAGAAGAACCACATCAGCCTACTGTTCGGTCCATGGACCATCGAGTTCCAGTCCTACCTAGCCGAGTGTACGTGTGTGTATAATCCTTGTATAGTGTATATTGTTTATAATCTACTATCCAAGTCTACTATCCAATTCTGGATATTTTAGTCTGGTAACACAACAGCAGTGTTTACTCCAGCCCTCAGACCCTGTTGTTATCGGCTCTACTCAAGGGAAGATACCCCCCCCCCCCCCCCCCCCTTTCATTACCTCATTACGTCACCGGCCAACAAGCCTGCAACCAATGACACAATTATAACTAACGAAGTGATTTCATTTTGAATGAATAATCAATCACTCTAGTCGATCTTTTATTTGTAGTATTTGTCTTATAGGTAGGTCTACGTTTTTGTCTTCTAAATACATTTGTATTCCGGATATAAGAAGTGAGAGCCTGTCTGAGACCCTAAGGAGCTTACACACTAAGACCAGAAGAGCTGTAGGTCTACCCTACCTCACAGAAACAATACCGTCTGTAGGCCTACTACACCTCAGTCTGTAGGCCTACTACACCTCAGTCTGTAGGCCTACTACAGCTGTCTGTAGGTCTACTACACCTCAGTCTGTAGGCCTACTACACCTCAGTCTGTAGGCCTACTACAGCTGTCTGTAGGTTTACTACACCACAGTCTGTAGGCCTACTACAGCTCTCTGTAGGTCTACTACAGCTGTCTGTAGGTCTACTACACCTCACAGCCTGTAGGCCTACTACACCTCAGTCTGTAGGTCTACTACACCTCAGTCTGTAGGCCTACTACACCTCAGTCTGTAGGTCTACTACACCTCAGTCTGTAGGCCTACTACACCTCAGTCTGTAGGTCTACTACACCTCAGTCTGTAGGCCTACTACACCTCAGTCTGTAGGCCTACTACACCTCAGTCTGTAGGTCTACTACACCTCAGTCTGTAGGCCTACTACACCTCAGTCTGTAGGTCTACTACACCTCAGTCTGTAGGCCTACTACACCTCAGTCTGTAGGCCTAGTACACCTGTTAGAACCGGACACTTCAGAAATAATAAATACACTTTAGAAAACATGTCTTAGTAAAATCTGCTTTTATTAATTCAAATTAGTGCAGTTTACACAATATAAAAACAACAAATTACTGTCCAAGCAGCTGAAATAAAGATGGCAGTGTACAGATCAGTATATATATTTTTCTCTCTCTCTCTCTCTCTCTCTCTCTCTCTCTCTCTCTCTCTCTCTCTCTCTCTCTCTCTCTCTCTCTCTCTCTCTCTCTCTCTCTCTCTCTCTCTCTCTCTCTCTCTCTCTCTCTCTCTCTCTCTCTCTCTCTCTCTCTCTCTCTCTCTCTCTCTCTCTCTCTCTCTCTCTCTCGCTCTCTCGCTCTCTCTCTCGCTCTCTCGCTCTCTCTCTCTCTCTAATACAACCATCTTCATTATTAGGCTAAAGTGGAAGTAAATATTAAAAACAAATCCCAAAATAAAAATAGACAATTCGATGTTTATAAGTCAGCCAGAAATTACAGCACACTTCCTCTGTGACAGAGACCACCATGGCAACAACTTAGAAAATATGCAAGTAATGGCAACAAAAAATACTTTAATTTCTTCTAAATGATCATGGGCAACGTATTGAATAAGATACTTCAACAAACAAACAACTCTGGTTCCCGGATTCTCCCGTTCATGGTCCCTTTAAAGTCTCTAGATATAAAACTACATCCGTGTTGTCTGTATAAAAGTGATTCTGTATGGTGGAACATCGCCCCCTGCAGGAAGGCTAAAGTGCTACATCTGGCCTGAGCAGCAAACCTGACATCAAACATTAGTTTACGACTTTTAGCTGCAACTCTTCCACACTTTAAATATTAAAATCACACACATTTGATAAATTATACTCCATATATTGCTTTCCATTTGTACGTGTGAACTCTGCACCAGGGAGAGACCACCGTGAGTAGAATAAAGAATGGGGCAGTAGGTTAAGTAACGGGAAAGCAGTGTGCGCGGCCATTCTGCGAGATAAACAGGAACCAGGTGAGATAACAGGTAAAGCCTTCTCCTCCTGCATTCAGGACTTCAGACCGTCAGTGGAGCCACTGAGTAGAACCCAATCCTTCCCCTGGTTACAGTGAATCAGTACTGGGGAGGAACTTAGCTGAAGTGCACATTGAATGAGGTCATCCACATGGGGTCCAGGTTAAGGCTGTTTAGATTAGAAAACGAAGGTCTGTCAACAGACTGAATGTTCTGGAGATGCACCAGCAATCGCTTGTTCTGAGAAAAGAGGTTCCTGTTGAAATTAGAAATATGGAACCCATTGAAGTGGTTTTTGGATCCCAGTCATACCCCAGAGAGAACCAGTGACAGATTTTCAGAACCAGCAATACCAGAGTGGTCCCGGATGCTGCTGTTTCTTCTTGGTTCTGTGGCCCCAGAACCAGTCAGGGTACCATCAACAGCCCGGTCAGGCATGCTTGGTCCACACCGCTGCAGGCCCGGGATTAAACGCTGTGCCCCCCAGGTGTAGCTCCCCCAGGTGGAGCCCCCCCAGGTGGAGCCCCCCCAGGTGTAGCTCCCCCAGGTGTAGCTCCCCCAGGTGGGGCCCCCCCAGGTGGAGCCCCCCCAGGTGGGGCCGGGGGCTCTGGGTGGAGCCCCCCCCAGGTGGAGCCCCCCCAGGTGGAGCCCCCCCAGGTGGGGCCGGGGGCTCTGGGTGGTCCGGCTCTAGTCGATGCGGTTCCCACAGATGGTGAAGCGGTCGATCTCCAGCAGGTCCTTCTTAGCTCCTCTGAGTTCTGGTCCTCCCTCCTCGCCGGGCGGGGCCGGGCCCTCAGTCTCTGGGGGAGGAGGAGCAGGCCGGGGGGGCGCGTCGCTGGCCAGGGAGGGGGTGGGGTCGGGTGTAGAGAAGATTGTGGAGGTGGTGGTGGTAGTGGTGGAGGTGGAGGAGGTAGGGGGGGGGAGGAGGTCAGTCCTGGGGGGGGGCTGGGTTGTCACTGAGGAAGAGGTGCAGGAGGAGGTAGATGTTGCTCTGCAGGAAGTAGCTGGGGTCTTCTCCACACCTGGAGAACCACAACACCAAAGAGCTCAACATCACAGAGATACCCCTGGATAGACACTGGCCAGGTTACCTGAAGGGGTGGGGCCAGGCTACCTGAAGGGGTGGGGCCAGGCTACCTGAAGGGGTGGGGCCAGGCTACCTGAACAGGTGGGGCTAGGTTACATGAGGGGGCGGGGCTTGGTTACCTGAAGGGGTGGGGCTAGGTTGCCTGAGGGGGCGGGGCTATGTTACCTGAGGGGGCGGGGTTATGTTACCTGAAGGGGTTGGGCTAGGTTACCTGAGGGGGCGGGGCTTGGTTACCTGAAGGGGCGGGGCTTGGCTCCTGGTCTGCTCTGCTGGGGGGCTTTCTGGGGGGCGCGGTGCGGTCAAACAGTTTGTCCTCCATGTTGGCTCTCTTGACGTAGACGCAGGACTTTCCCAGCAACACGATGCTGTTCAGCACCTTGAGAGACACCAGGCTGGCAGGAAGACAAACTAAACTGTGGTGTATATTTACACATGGGATACACTAAAGCAACCCTAACTAAACTGTGGTGTATATTTACACATGGGATACACTAAAGCAACCCTAACTAAACTGTGGTGTATATTTACACATGGGATACACTAAAGCAACCCTAACTAAACTGTGGTGTATATTTACACATGGGATACACTAAAGCAACTCCCCTAACTAAACTGTGGTGTATATTTACACATGGGATACACTAAAGCAACCCTAACTAAACTGTGGTGTATATTTACACATGGGATACACTAAAGCAACCCTAACTAAACTGTGGTGTATATTTACACATGGGATACACTAAAGCAACCCTAACTAAACTGTGGTGTATATTTACACATGGGATACACTAAAGCAACTCTAACTAAACTGTGGTGTATATTTACACATGGGATACACTAAAGCAACCCTAACTAAACTGTGGTGTATATTTACACATGGGATACACTAAAGCAACTCTAACTAAACTGTGGTGTATATTTACACATGGGATACACTAAAGCAACTCTAACTAAACTGTGGTGTATATTTACACATGGGATACACTAAAGCAACTCTAACTAAACTGTGGTGTATATTTACACATGGGATACACTAAAGCAACTCTAACTAAACTGTGGTGTATATTTACACATGGGATACACTAAAGCAACTCTAACTAAACTGTGGTGTATATTTACACATGGGATACACTAAAGCAACTCTAACTAAACTGTGGTGTATATTTACACATGGGATACACTAAAGCAACCCTAACTAAACTGTGGTGTATATTTACACATGGGATACACTAAAGCAACCCTAACTAAACTGTGGTGTATATTTACACATGGGATACACTAAAGCAACCCTAACTAAACTGTGGTGTATATTTACACATGGGATACACTAAAGCAACCCTAACTAAACTGTGGTGTATATTTACACATGGGATACACTAAAGCAACTCTAACTAAACTGTGGTGTATATTTACACATGGGATACACTAAAGCAACCCTAACTAAACTGTGGTGTATATTTACACATGGGATACACTAAAGCAACCCTAACTAAACTGTGGTGTATATTTACACATGGGATACACTAAAGCAACCCTAACTAAACTGTGGTGTATATTTACACATGGGATACACTAAAGCAACCCTAACTAAACTGTGGTGTATATTTACACATGGGATACACTAAAGCAACCCTAACTAAACTGTGGTGTATATTTACACATGGGATACACTAAAGCAACTCTGTAACTAAACTGTGGTGTATATTTACACATGGGATACACTAAAGCAACCCTAACTAAACTGTGGTGTATATTTACACATGGGATACACTAAAGCAACTCTAACTAAACTGTGGTGTATATTTACACATGGGATACACTAAAGCAACCCTAACTAAACTGTGGTGTATATTTACACATGGGATACACTAAAGCAACCCTAACTAAACTGTGGTGTATATTTACACATGGGATACACTAAAGCAACTCTGTAACTAAACTGTGGTGTATATTTACACATGGGATACACTAAAGCAACCCTAACTAAACTGTGGTGTATATTTACACATGGGATACACTAAAGCAACCCTAACTAAACTGTGGTGTATATTTACACATGGGATACACTAAAGCAACTCTGTAACTAAACTGTGGTGTATATTTACACATGGGATACACTAAAGCAACCCTAACTAAACTGTGGTGTATATTTACACATGGGATACACTAAAGCAACTCTGAAAATGCTGAAATGTTCAACAGGTAAAGGGTTTCAGCTCAAGTCCTTGCATTCAATATTTCCTGGGTTCTTCTGTTCTTAAATATTTCCTGGGTTCTTTGTTCTTAAATGTTTCCTGGGTTCTTTGTTCTTAAATATTTCCTGGGTTCTTTGTTCTTAAATATTTCCTGGGTTCTTTATTCTTAAATATTTCCTGGGTTCTTTGTTCTTAAATGTTTCCTGGGTTCTTTGTTCTTAAATATTTCCTGGGTTCTTTGTTCTTAAATGTTTCCTGGGTTCTTGTCTTTAAAGCAGCAGTAGAAGGTTCTAAAAGGCTGTCTTACCCGAGGTAGCAGAGGAAGACGCAGCAGTAGGCTAGGGCCCCTTGCACCTTCAGAGAACTCATCACCACCCGGATCAGCTGACAGAACATAGAGAACAGAGCACTAGAACTCACCACGGATCAGCTGACAGAACAGAGCACTAGAACTCACCACGGATCAGCTGACAGAACAGAGCACTAGAACTCACCACGGATCAGCTGACAGAACAGAGCACTAGAACTCATCACGGATCAGCTGACAGAACAGAGAACAGAGCACTAGGGGTCATGAAGGAGAGGATCAGTTATGATGGGTCTGTCCCACTATCACAGCACACATACACCTGGATGCTCGGACGCCATATTGGAGAGGGCTAGTCTGTTTATCAGGATTAGAACAACATTTACCCATACGGTCTTCCTGTATGGGTCTTCATATCTGGGCGGGGTTTCATATCTGGGCGGGGCTACATGTGTGATTGACGGGTTAGAGTTGTTTCTCACCAGAACAGCGAGAGGGAGAGGGATGAAGCCCATCCTCCTGGCTACAGAGTCACTGTAGTCTGTGTAGGCCTACACACACACACACACACACACACACACACACACACACACACACACACACACACACACACACACACACAAATGAGATGCAGTGCAGTACGATGAAGATGGTGTAGTGATGAGGAGGATGAAGGACACCTACGTTCTTCTGCCGGCTGCTGACCAGTTCGAAGGCCAGACTGGCCCGGTACTCACTGTACACCTGGGAGGAAGAGGAAGAGGAAGAGGAGAGAACCATGTGAACATCAAGTGTGAAAATAGAGCTGTGAAGGGATCACTCAGGGCGTGGCAGCGAGGGGGCGTGACAGCAGGGGGTGTGGCCACAGGGGGGTGTGGCCACAGGGGGTGTGGCCACAGGGGGGTGTGGCCACAGGGGGCGTGGCCGCAGGGGGCGTGGATTAGAAACTGATCGTACTGATGTTAACATCAACTGATGTGTTGAGGGATCTTAATTCTGTCAATAAATGAGCCAGTGGCTCCACCAGTAAATGGGCCAGTGGCTCCACCAGTAAATGGGCCAGTGGCTCCACCAGTAAATGGGCCAGTGGCTCCACCAGTAAATGGGCCAGTGGCTCCACCAGTAAATGAGCTAGTGGCTCCACCAGTAAATGGGCCAGTGGCTCCACCAGTAAATGGGCCAGTGGCTCCACCAGTAAATGGGCCAGTGGCTCCACCAGTAAATGGGCCAGTGGCTCCACCAGTAAATGAGCCAGTGGCTCCACCAGTAAATGGGCCAGTGGCTCCACCAGTAAATGGGCCAGTGGCTCCACCAGTAAATGGGCCAGTGGCTCCACCAGTAAATGGGCCAGTGGCTCCACCAGTCTTACGTCGGCGGTGATGTCATTGAACTTGGTGATGAAGGCGTGTTTGATGATGTCGACGGCCACCTCCGAGGTGATCACCATGACAACGTCGGGACACAGCACCCACAGGTGCTCTGGAAGGAGACAACACATTAACAATATTTTAACTCTTAATTATATTATTACCAATTTGTTATTAAGTAGACGCTTTCATCCAGAGTTCAGAGTCATTAAGGAGCAGGTAGGGCTTAGGGGTCACCTTGCTCTATCCTAGGATGCCTACAGGTAGACTGGACATTGGGGATCGATCCCAGAACCTTTCGGCTGCAGTCATACCCTAACCACAAGTCCCTAACCCTAACCCTGGACCTCTAGCTGAGAGGCGAGGTACCTCTGGACCTCTAGCTAAGAGGCGAGGTACCTCTGGACCTCTAGCTGAGAGGCGAGGTACCTCTGGACCTCTAGCTGAGAGGCGAGGTACCTCTGGATCTCTAGCTGAGAGGCGAGGTACCTCTGGACCTCTAGCTGAGAGGCTAGGTACCTCTGGACCTCTAGCTGAGAGGCTAGGTACCTCTGGACCTCTAGCTGAGAGGCGAGGTACCTCTGGACCTCTAGCTGAGAGGCTAGGTACCTCTGGACCTCTAGCTGAGAGGCGAGGTACCTCTGGATCTCTAGCTGAGAGGCGAGGTACCTCTGGACCTCTAGCTGAGAGGCGAGGTACCTCTGGACCTCTAGCTGAGAGGCGAGGTACCTCTGGACCTCTAGCTGAGAGGCGAGGTACCTCTGGACCTCTAGCTGAGAGGCGAGGTACCTCTGGACCTCTAGCTGAGAGGCGAGGTACCTCTGGACCTCTAGCTGAGAGGCGAGGTACCTCTGGACCTCTAGCTGAGAGGCGAGGTACCTCTGGACCTCTAGCTGAGAGGCGAGGTACCTCTGGACCTCTAGCTGAGAGGCGAGGTACCTCTGGACCTCTAGCTGAGAGGCGAGGTACCTCTGGACCTCTAGCTGAGAGGCTAGGTTCCAGGAGAACTGCTCCATGTTCCTAGCTGAGAGGCGGGTACCTGGGTTCCAGGAGAACTGCTCCATGTTCCTCAGACAGACGATGAGCAACAGAACGTAGTTGGTGAAGCGCTCCTTGATATCTAGCAGGAAGGGGGCAGCAGCAGACACAAGAATCACACAGGGGTACATGGGGCTAGCTGGCTAGCTTCATGAACCCTTCAGCACTATGCTCAGAGGCCTGAGTAGAGGACCTCTCTGTCTCTGGAGGTATCTCACCACTGTTGGACATCTGGAAGAGGTTGTTCTTCTCAAACTTCTTGAACACGCTTCCTTTGATCTCCACAAACTGAACATGAGCAGGAAACACACATCGTCATCATCATCTTCATCATCAATTACATACTGTGTGTGTAATATATTAGTATTTAAAAAAATTTATATTAATAAACATAGCAAATATTGTATGAATGTTGTCAGACATTTTGATGGGAAACAGGTACTTGTTGTATATATATATATATATATACACTATATAGCCATCCATCCACCGATAGCTATATCTATTAGTGCAGTAGTATATATATGTGTAGTACTATATCTATATCTATATATCTATATATATGTGTAGTAGTATATCTATTTGTGTAGTAGTATATCTATGTGTAGTAGTATATCTATATGTGTTGTAGTATATCTATGTGTAGTAGTATATCTATATGTGTAGTAGTATATATGTGTAGTAGTATATCTATATGTGTAGTAGTATATATGTGTAGTAGTATATCTATATGTGTAGTAGTATCTATGTGTAGTAGTATATCTATATGTGTAGTAGTATATCTATATGTGTAGTAGTATATCTATATGTGTAGTAGTATCTATGTGTAGTAGTATATCTATATGTGTAGTAGTATATATGTGTAGTAGTATATCTATATGTGTAGTAGTATATCTATATGTGTAGTAGTATATCTATATGTGTAGTAGTATATCTATATGTGTAGTAGTATATATGTGTAGTAGTATATATGTGTAGTAGTATATATGTGTAGTAGTATATCTATATGTGTAGTAGTATATATGTGTAGTAGTATATCTATATGTGTAGTACTACATATGTGTTGTAGTGTGATCAACACTAACATTGTTGGACATCATGATGGTCAGCAGAGACTTGTTGTGAGAGTTGAAGGCTACGTTGAGTGTGGAGGCCTGGACCATGATGAGGATGGCATGGAGGACTGACTACGCTCAGGAATATCATATTGATAATGACTCAGTACACACACACACACACACACACACACACACACACACACACACACACACACACACACACACACACACACACACACACACACACACACACACACACACACACACACACACACACACACACACACACACACACACACACACGTTTACCAGCTCATTCTAATCCTAGCTAACACACTCAACTCCTAATCCTAACTAATACTTACACACAAACTAACCCTACACAATACACTGAACAACTACTGGAGCATAGGACTTACTACTTAGTCATTTAGCAGATACCTTGACCCAAAGTGACATTAGATTAAGGAGTAGGGGTTGGACAGTACAGAGACAGGTCATTAAGGAGCAGGTAGGGGTTAGACAGTACAGAGACAGGTCATTAAGGAGCAGGTAGGGGTTAGACAGTACAGAGACAGGTCATTAAGGAGCAGGTAGGGGTTAGACAGTACAGAGACAGGTCATTAAGGAGCAGGTAGGGGTTAGACAGTACAGAGACAGGTCATTAAGGAGCAGGTAGGGGTTAGACAGTACAGAGACAGGTCATTAAGGAGCAGGTAGGGGTTAGACAGTACAGAGACAGGTCATTAAGGAGCAGGTAGGGGTTAGACAGTACAGAGACAGGTCATTAAGGAGCAGGTAGGGGTTAGACAGTACAGAGACAGGTCATTAAGGAGCAGGTAGGGGTTAGACAGTACAGAGACAGGTCATTAAGGAGCAGGTAGGGGTTAGACAGTACAGACAGGTCATTAAGGAGCAGGTAGGGGTTAGACAGTACAGAGACAGGTCACTAAGGAGCAGGTAGGGGTTAGACAGTACAGACAGGTCATTAAGGAGCAGGTAGGGGTTAGACAGTACAGAGACAGGTCATTAAGGAGCAGGTAGGGGTTAGACAGTACAGAGACAGGTCATTAAGGAGCAGGTAGGGGTTAGACAGTACAGAGACAGGTCATTAAGGAGCAGGTAGGGGTTAGACAGTACAGAGACAGGTCATTAAGGAGCAGGTAGGGGTTAGACAGTACAGAGACAGGTCATTAAGGAGCAGGTAGGGGTTAGACAGTACAGAGACAGGTCATTAAGGAGCAGGTAGGGGTTAGACAGTACAGAGACAGGTCACTGAGGAGCAGGTAGGGGTTAGACAGTACAGAGACAGGTCACTGAGGAGCAGGTAGGGGTTAGACAGTACAGAGACAGGTCACTGAGGAGCAGGTAGGGGTTAGACAGTACAGACAGGTCATTAAGGAGCAGGTAGGGGTTAGACAGTACAGAGACAGGTCACTGAGGAGCAGGTAGGGGTTAGGGAGCATCTTGCTCAAGGATGCCTACAGGTAGACTGGACATTGTGGGGACTGAATCCACAAACTTTGTGCTGGGAGTCAAACCCTTAACCCTAGCCTACCATGTCCCATGATTTGCACCCCCACATAAACAGAGGATACAGACGTAGAAGACAGCCATGAAGAAGTGGGGGATGACTCCTATACTGTCTCTCTTGCGTTCTTTGGGTTCCGTGGCCGTCCAGTAGAGGGCGTCTAAGATGTCCTGACCGAAGGACGAGAAGAGACGGTCCGCCACCTAACCCGAGAGACAGGAAGTACACTAAGATCTACAGGAAGTACACTAAGATCTACAGGAAGTACACTTAGAGCTACAGGAAGTACACTAAGATCTACAGGAAGTACACTAAGATCTACAGGAAGTACACTTAGAGCTACAGGAAGTACACTAAGATCTACAGGAAGTACACTAAGATCTACAGGAAGTACACTTAGAGCTACAGGAAGTACACTAAGATCTACAGGAAGTACACTAAGATCTACAGGAAGTACACTTAGAGCTACAGGAAGTAGCCTGAAACCAACAGTCAAACACAAAAAATAAAACAAGTCAAATAGTTTATAGAGAGGGGCGGGACGAAGTGGGGTGTCATGACAATAAAATAACACCAGGAGGATGGGGTTAGGGCTAGGCTAGGCTACCTCCAGCTTGTTGTAGAGGGTTAGGGCTAGGCTAGGCTACCTCCAGCTTGTTGTAGAGGGTTAGGGCTAGGCTACCTCCAGCATGTTGTAACGGGTTAGGGCTAGGCTAGGCTACCTCCAGCTTGTTGTAACGGGTTAGGGCTAGGCTAGGCTACCTCCAGCTTGTTGTAGAGGGTTAGGGCTAGGCTACCTCCAGCATGTTGTAACGGGTTAGGGCTAGGCTAGGCTACCTCCAGCTTGTTGTAGAGGGTTAGGGCTAGGCTAGGCTACCTCCAGCTTGTTGTAACGGGTTAGGGCTCGGCTAGGCTACCTCCAGCTTGTTGTAGAGGGTTAGGGCTAGGCTACCTCCAGCATGTTGTAACGGGTTAGGGCTAGGCTAGGCTACCTCCAGCTTGTTGTAGAGGGTTAGGCTAGGCTAGGCTACCTCCAGCATGTTGTAACGGGTTAGGGCTAGGCTAGGCTACCTCCAGCATGTTGTAACGGGTTAGGGCTAGGCTAGGCTACCTCCAGCTTGTTGTAGAGGGTTAGGGCTAGGCTAGGCTACCTCCAGCTTGTTGTAGAGGGTTAGGGCTAGGCTAGGCTACCTCCAGCTTGTTGTAGAGGGTTAGGGCTAGGCTAGGCTACCTCCAGCTTGTTGTAGAGGGTTAGGGCTAGGCTAGGCTACCTCCAGCATGTTGTAACGGGTTAGGGCTAGGCTAGGCTACCTCCAGCTTGTTGTAGAGGGTTAGGGCTAGGCTACCTCCAGCATGTTGTAACGGGTTAGGGCTAGGCTAGACTACCTCCAGCTTGTTGTAGAGGGTTAGGCTAGGCTAGGCTACCTCCAGCATGTTGTAACGGGTTAGGGCTAGGCTAGGCTACCTCCAGCTTGTTGTAGAGGGTTAGGGCTAGGCTACCTCCAGCATGTTGTAACGGGTTAGGGCTAGGCTAGACTACCTCCAGCTTGTTGTAGAGGGTTAGGCTAGGCTAGGCTACCTCCAGCATGTTGTAGAGGGTTAGGCTAGGCTAGGCTACCTCCAGCATGTTGTAGAGGGTTAGGCTAGGCTAGGCTACCTCCAGCATGTTGTAGAGGGCTAGACTAGGCTACCTCCAGCTTGTTGTAGAGGGCTAGGCTAGGCTACCTCCAGCTTGTTGTAGAGGGTTAGGCTACCTCCAGCTTGTTGTAGAGGGTTAGGGCTAGGCTAGGCTACCTCCAGCATGTTGTAGATGATGTAGAGCTTGATGACAGACTGGCCTCGGATCAGGTGGTACATCATGGAGTAGTCCACACAGTGCATCATGGAGAAGCACAGCAGCAGGATGAGACCCTTCAACACATCACACACCTGGGCCGGCTGCAGCATCCGGGACCCACTGACACATACACACAGACGCACATGCAGACCGACGCACACACACAGACACACACACACGCACTCACAGACAGACACACACACACACACACACGCATACAAACATACACATTAATTGAAATGCACCCATCAATACGTCCACAGAAGTTTATGTAGACAAACCTTCCCTTATTGTTTCTAGAATACTTATACTCATATTTCACATTTATGTTTGTGTGACCTAACCCTAACCTAGTCTTAACCCTACCATCATGCACCTAACCCTAACCTAACCCTACAACATGCACCTAACCCTAACCTAACCCTACAACATGCACCTAACCCTAACCTAACCCTACAACATGCACCTAACCCTAACCTAACCCTACAACATGCACCTAACCCTAACCTAACCCTACAACATGCGCCTAACCCTAACCTAACCCTACAACATGCACCTAACCCTAACCTAACCCTACAACATGCACCTAACCCTAACCTAACCCTACAACATGCGCCTAACCCTAACCTAACCCTACAACATGCACCTAACCCTAACCTAACCCTACAACATGCGCCTAACCCTAACCTAACCCTACAACATGCACCTAACCCTAACCCTACAACATGCACCTAACCCTAACCTAACCCTACAACATGCACCTAACCCTAACCTAACCCTACAACATGCACCTAACCCTAACCTAACCCTACAACATGCACCTAACCCTAACCTAACCCTACAACATGCACCTAACCCTAACCTAACCCTACAACATGCACCTAACCCTAACCTAACCCTACAACATGCACCTAACCCTAACCTAACCCTACAACATGCACCTAACCCTAACCTAACCCTACAACATGCACCTAACCCTAACCTAACCCTACAACATGCACAGTGGTGGGGACTGATGATGATGTGCCATTGGTTGGATGCATTGTTCTGCAGCTATGGGAGGACCAACACTCCGACATGCTCACACACGACCATTACACATCAAATGGCTAGCATAGAGTACATGTATATTGTTATGCTATTAAGTTATTACTTGTTTTAAAGATTGATGGGACTCTTTATAACATTGGTCTTTAGTGAGTAAGTATATCTATATATCTCTATCTCTACCTCGATTATATATATATGTATTGTACTGTCTTTTTCCCTCTTATCTTAGGTTTGTCTTTGTGTGTTTACATTATTACAATCAGTTGATATGACGTTTTCAACTCTAAAAGCAACATAATGGTAAACACACTTCTGCTATCATGTCATAATTTAACACATGGCCTTTCTTAGCGCACTGGGAGTGGAGAAGACCCTGACATGAGCCCCCTATGACAGAAAGATGCTTAGTGGGCCAAGATGGTTGATGGAAATCCCGGAAGCTGTACCCTAGCCTACTAGCATATACAGCTACTTTAAAGAGCCCCTATTTTACTAGCTGTAATGATAATGGATAGCCATTCCAGACTAACATACCAGCCTACCCAGTGGGCTGTGTCAGCTGGTCCACTGAACCATCACACATGTGGGTGTGATGTCACTACAGGGTGCCTCATAAACAGAACCCCTGGTGGAGACATAGGGGATTGACCTGCAGCTCACCAATCTGCCAAAATACTTTACAGAAAGTGGTCTTTCAAAGAGGATACAACAAGATGTCTACATGTAGTCTGGGTCCCTGTGCAGCTGAGCAGAACACAGAGCTACCATCTAGCATGTTCTCCACAGGCCCAACCTACAGGAGCTACCATCCTTCTTTATACACTCCATGTGCTCTAGACTCATGGAACTACAGTGCTTTCTAGTGGCCGAGCTTGGTATCACAAAAACACTTTCAGAGTAGTTTTGGAGTTTGAGTTTGGGAAGGGCGGCCATGTTTTAGCTCCCAACCGCAAGGGAGGACAAGCTGAGACTGATACCATGTCATCAGTCCTGGTACCGTGGAAACAGTCCTGGTACCATGTCATCAGTCCTGGTACCGTGGAAACAGTCCTGGTACCATGGAAGCAGGCCTGGTACCGTGGAAACAGTCCTGGTACCATGGAAGCAGGCCTGGTGCCATGGTTACAGTCCTGGTACCATGGAAGCAGGCCTGGTGGCATGGTATCAGTCCTGGTACCATGGGAGCAGGCCTGGTGCCATGGCATCAGTCCTGGTACCATGGGAGCAGGCCTGGTGCCATGGTTACAGTCCTGGTACCATGGGAGCAGGCCTGGTGCCATGGTTACAGTCCTGGTACCATGGGAGCAGGCCTGGTGCCATGGTATCAGTCCTGGTACCATGGGAGCAGGCCTGGTGCCATGGTATCAGTCCTGGTACCATGGGAGCAGGCCTGGTGCCATGGTTACAGTCCTGGTACCATGGGAGCAGGCCTGGTGCCATGGTTACAGTCCTGGTACCATGGGAGCAGGCCTGGTGCCATGGTATCAGTCCTGGTACCATGGGAGCAGGCCTGGTGCCATGGTATCAGTCCTGAAGCCACAGCTAGCCGCTTAACCAAGCACAGCAGAGTCAACACTACTCTTTAATATTCACGACATTTCAAATGCTTCGTCTAATTATATCTATAATTAATGATGAATAAATGTTGGATGATTTAAAAGCGCTCCCTTAGTGCTGCTGTGAATGACAGCGCTAACTTCAGTGTCTTGGTGTTACACGAACGCAGGTGAGATGATATGGGGGGGCGTGGCTGACAGTGATGACATCACGTATGGGCCAAGGTGGGGTGAAGATGAAAGGGCGGGGTGGGGGCGTGGCATGTGACATCATCAGGAGGATGTGAGGTCATACCTGTTTCTCCTGCAGTAGGGACATGTGTGAGCCCTACAGGGGAGGAAGAGTCATTCTGTCATCACGTGCACAAGCACGGAACCATGGTGTTAGTGAGGGGACTCTGATTGGCTGATATCCTGGATCACCCACTCAGCGTTCACACCAAACACTCGCTCCGTTGTTTTAAAATGGCCTCCGCAGAAGCCTCTACAGGAGCCTCTACTGAAGCCTCTACAGAAGCCTCTACAGAAGCCTCTACAGAAGCCTCTACAGGAGCCTCTACAGAAGCCTCTACAGGAGCCTCTACAGAAGCCTCTACAGAAGCCTCTACAGGAGCCTCTACAGAAGCCTCTACAGAAGCAGCTTTACGTCTCGAGGTTACGGTAAAACATAGAACAGGATTTTAAGTTCTAGGAAACTGGTTAGAGAACTTAGCTACTGGAGAACGTTTTTGTGATATTTTCTATTCTACGGAATCAAATGAAGATCAGAATAGTGACACATTTATTCACCTTGAGTAAAGTTTTCAGGAGAAAATGTCAATATACAAATTCCAGTTTTTGCATAGTTTTGGATTAGAAACACTTATGGTGTGTGTGTGTGTGTGTGTGTGTGTGTGTGTGTGTGTGTGTGTGTGTGTGTGTGTGTGTGTGTGTGTGTGTGTGTGTGTGTGTGTGTGTGTGTGTGTGTGTGTGTGTGTGTGTGTGTGTGCGTGCTGACCGGGCCCCACAGCAGGGTAGGGTGAGGAGCCTCAGCAGGGCCAGTAGAACACGGAGAGGAAGCAGCGTGAAGACGTACAGGAAGGCGTCCAGACACAGGAAGAAGCCAAACACCATCAGCTGCAGAGAGGGTGAGGGTTCACCCTCACATCACACATTATTAGGGTGGGTTCACCCTCACATCACACATTATTAGGGTGGGTTCACCCTCACATCACACATTATTAGGGTGGGTTCACCCTCACCACACATTATTAGGGTGGGTTCACCCTCACATCACACATTATTAGGGTGGGTTCAGCCTCACATCACACATTATTAGGGTGGGTTCACCCTCACATCACACATTATTAGGGTGGGTTCACTCTCACATCACACATTATTAGGGTGGGTTCACCCTCACATCACACATTATTAGGGTGGGTTCACCCTCACATCACACATTATTAGGGTGGGTTCACCCTCACATCACACATTATTAGGGTGGGTTCACCCTCACATCACACATTATTAGGGTGGGTTCAGCCTCACATCAGACATTAAGAAATAGCTACATGACACACAACTGAACTACATGGAACTTATTTTACAATAATACAAGAGCTCACAGCACAGACTAGAGCTCAGAACCTCCTGTTACCATCAACATGCCTTTAATACAAGAGCTCACAGCACAGACTAGAGCTCAGAACCTCCTGTTACCATCAACATGCCTTTAATACAAGAGCTCACAGCACAGACTAGAGCTCAGAACCTCCTGTTACCATCAACATGCCTTTAATACAAGAGCTCACAGCACAGACTAGAGCTCAGAACCTCCTGTTACCATCAACATGCCTTTAATACAAGAGCTCACAGCACAGACTAGAGCTCAGAACCTCCTGTTACCATCAACATGCCTTTAATACAAGAGCTCACAGCACAGACTAGAGCTCAGAACCTCCTGTTACCATCAACATGCCTTTAATACAAGAGCTCACAACACCGACTAGAGCTCAGAACCTCCCAACAGACTTCCTGAGCGACCCAGGATGAACACAACCTCCACGAGGAGGTGGAGGTTGAGTAGGATGCTGCTGGAGGTTGTGTAGGTGGAGGTTGTGTAGGTGCAGGTTGTGTAGCTGGAGGTTGTGGAGGTGGAGGTTGTGGAGGTGGAGGTTGTGTAGCTGGAGGTTGTGGAGGTGGAGGTGGAGGTTGTGCTTACCTTCTCCAGCTCCTTGGGGTTAGGGTTAGAGGTGGAGGTTGTGGAGGAGGTGGAGGTGGAGGAGGTGGAGGTTCTGCTTACCTTCTCCAGCTCCTTGGGGTTAGGGTTAGAGGTGGAGGTTGTGGAGGAGGTGGAGGTGGAGGAGGTTGTGCTTACCTTCTCCAGCTCCTTGGGGTTAGGGTTAGAGGTGGAGGTGGAGGAGGTGGAGGTTGTGCTTACCTTCTCCAGCTCCTTGGGGTTAGGGTTAGAGGTGGAGGTGGAGGAGGTGGAGGTTGTGCTTACCTTCTCCAGCTCCTTGGGGTTAGGGTTAGAGGTGGAGGTGGAGGAGGTGGAGGAGGTGGAGGTTGTGCTTACCTTCTCCAGCTCCTTGGGGTTAGGGTTAGAGGTGGAGGTTGTGGAGGAGGTGGAGGAGGTGGAGGTTGTGCTTACCTTCTCCAGCTCCTTGGGGTTAGGGTTAGAGGTGGAGGAGGTGGAGGAGGTGGAGGTTGTGCTTACCTTCTCCAGCTCCTTGGGGTTAGGGTTAGAGGTAGAGGAGGTGGAGGAGGTGGAGGTTGTGCTTACCTTCTCCAGCTCCTTGGGGTTAGGGTTAGAGGTGGAGGAGGTGGAGGAGGTGGAGGAGGTGGAGGAGGTTGTGCTTACCTTCTCCAGCTCCTTGGGGTTAGGGTTAGAGGTGGAGGTTGTGGAGGAGGTGGAGGTGGAGGAGGTGGAGGTTGTGCTTACCTTCTCCAGCTCCTTGGGGTTAGGGTTAGAGGTGGAGGTTGTGGAGGTTGTGGAGGAGGCGGAGGAGGTGGAGGAGGTTGTGCTTACCTTCTCCAGCTCCTTGGGGTTAGGGTTAGAGGTGGAGGTTGTGGAGGAGGTGGAGGTTGTGCTTACCTTCTCCAGCTCCTTGGGGTTAGGGTTAGAGGTGGAGGTTGTGGAGGAGGTGGAGGAGGTGGAGGAGGTGGAGGTTGTGCTTACCTTCTCCAGCTCCTTGGGGTTAGGGTTAGAGGTGGAGGTTGTGGAGGAGGTGGAGGAGGTGGAGGTTGTGCTTACCTTCTCCAGCTCCTTGGGGTTAGGGTTAGAGGTGGAGGTGGAGGAGGTGGAGGAGGTGGAGGAGGTGGAGGAGGTGGAGGTTGTGCTTACCTTCTCCAGCTCCTTGGGGTTAGGGTTAGAGGTAGAGGAGGTGGAGGAGGTGGAGGTTGTGCTTACCTTCTCCAGCTCCTTGGGGTTAGGGTTAGAGGTGGAGGAGGTGGAGGAGGTGGAGGAGGTTGTGCTTACCTTCTCCAGCTCCTTGGGGTTAGGGTTAGAGGTGGAGGTTGTGGAGGAGGTGGAGGTGGAGGAGGTGGAGGTTGTGCTTACCTTCTCCAGCTCCTTGGGGTTAGGGTTAGAGGTGGAGGTTGTGGAGGAGGTGGAGGAGGTTGTGCTTACCTTCTCCAGCTCCTTGGGGTTAGGGTTAGAGGTGGAGGTTGTGGAGGAGGTGGAGGAGGTGGAGGTTGTGCTTACCTTCTCCAGCTCCTTGGGGTTAGGGTTAGAGGTGGAGGAGGTGGAGGAGGTGGAGGTTGTGCTTACCTTCTCCAGCTCCTTGGGGTTAGGGTTAGAGGTGGAGGTTGTGGAGGAGGTGGAGGAGGTGGAGGAGGTGGAGGAGGTTGTGCTTACCTTCTCCAGCTCCTTGGGGATGCGCATGCAGGTGTAGACCCGCTCCCTGCGCTCCCTGAACTGGGCCTCGTTGTGCTCCAGGAAGTAGCCCCTGGTCAGCTCTGCACACAGGAAGTGGGCTAGGGACGGGTCTGGAACACACACATTACACACACACACACATTATATACACACACATACACCACACACACACACACACACATTATATACACACACATACACCACACACACACATTACACACACACACACACATTATATACACACACATACACCACACACAGACATTACACACACACACACACACACACACACACATTATATACACACACATACACCACACACACACACACGATTTGGGCCGGGGTTCAACGGTAAACTACTGAATAATTAAAACAATATATTCAATATTAAGCCAATATTCATTCCTCTACTGTGTGTTTCCCAACTGTCTTAAAGAAGAGGAATGAATTACATGATTCCAGGAAAGATAGTTATGTAATGAAACTGTATATTCAATACACTAATACATATGTACTCCTAAGTGCTTGTGAAGATCAGCTCTGTTAAGCTACCTGAGATGTCAACAAAACACAGCTGTTCCCTAGAACCCTAACCCAACAGCTGTTCTCCAGAACCCTAACCCAACAGCTGTTCCCCAGAACCCTAACCCAACAGCTGTTCCCCAGAACCCTAACCCTAACCCAACAGCTGTTCTCCAGAACCCTAACCCAACAGCTGTTCTCCAGAACCCTAACCCAACAGCTGTTCTCCAGAACCCTAACCCAACAGCTGTTCCCCAGAACCTTAACCCAACAGCTGTTCCCCAGAACCCTAACCCAACAGGTGTTCTCCAGAACCTTAACCCAACAGCTGTTCCCCAGAACCCTAACCCAACAGCTGTTCCCCAGAACCCTAACCCTAACCCAACAGCTGTTCCCCAGAACCCTAACCCAACAGCTGTTCCCCAGAACCCTAACCCAACAGCTGTTCTCCAGAACCCTAACCCAACAGCTGTTCCCCAGAACCCTAACCCAACAGCTGTTCCCCAGAACCCTAACCCTAACCCAACAGCTGTTCTCCAGAACCCTAACCCAACAGCTGTTCCCCAGAACCCTAACACTAACCCACCAGTAGAACCAGAGGTGAAGACACCAGTAGAACCAGAGGTAAATAAACCAGTAGAACCAGAGGTAAATAAACCAGTAGAAGCAGAGAGGTGAAGACACCAGTAGAACCAGAGGTAAATAAACCAGTAGAAGCAGAGAGGTGAAGACACCAGTAGAACCAGAGGTAAATAAACCAGTAGAAGCAGAGAGGTGAAGACACCAGTAGAACCAGAGAGCTAAATAAACCAGTAGAAGTAGAGAGGTGAAGACACCAGTAGAACCAGAGGTAAATAAACCAGTAGAAGTAGAGAGGTGAAGACACCAGTAGAACCAGAGGTAAATAAACCAGTAGAAGCAGAGAGGTGAAGACACCAGTAGAACCAGAGGTAAATAAACCAGTAGAACCAGAGAGGTGAAGACACCAGTAGAACCAGAGGTAAATAAACCAGTAGAAGTAGAGAGGTGAAGACACCAGTAGAACCAGAGGTAAATAAACCAGTAGAAGCAGAGAGGTGAAGACACCAGTAGAACCAGAGAGGTGAAGACACCAGTAGAACCAGAGGTAAATAAACCAGTAGAAGCAGAGAGGTGAAGACACCAGTAGAACCAGAGAGCTAAATAAACCAGTAGAAGCAGAGAGGTGAAGACACCAGTAGAAGCAGAGAGCTAAATAAACCAGTAGAACCAGAGGTAAATAAACCAGTAGAAGCAGAGAGGTGAAGACACCAGTAGAACCAGAGGTAAATAAACCAGTAGAAGCAGAGAGGTGAAGACACCAGTAGAACCAGAGGTAAATAAACCAGTAGAAGCAGAGAGGTGAAGACACCAGTAGAACCAGAGGTAAATAAACCAGTAGAAGCAGAGAGGTGAAGAAACCAGTAGAACCAGAGAGGTGAAGACACCAGTAGAACCAGAGAGGTGAAGACACCAGTTGAACCAGAGAGGTGAAGACACCAGTAGAACCAGAGGTAAATAAACCAGTAGAAGCAGAGAGGTGAAGACACCAGTAGAAGCAGAGAGGTGAAGACACCAGTAGAACCAGAGGTAAATAAACCAGTAGAACCAGAGAGGTGAAGACACCAGTAGAACCAGAGAGCTAAATAAACCAGTAGAACCAGAGGTAAATAAACCAGTAGAACCAGAGAGGTGAAGACACCAGTAGAAGCAGAGAGGTGAAGACACCAGTAGAACCAGAGGTAAATAAACCAGTAGAACCAGAGAGGTGAAGACACCAGTAGAACCAGAGAGCTAAATAAACCAGTAGAACCAGAGGTAAATAAACCAGTAGAACCAGAGAGGTGAAGACACCAGTAGAACCAGAGGTAAATAAACCAGTAGAACCAGAGAGGTAAATAAACCAGTAGAAGCAGAGAGGTGAAGACACCAGTAGAACCAGAGAGCTAAATAAACCAGTAGAAGCAGAGAGGTGAAGACACCAGTAGAACCAGAGGTAAATAAACCAGTAGAAGCAGAGAGGTGAAGACACCAGTAGAACCAGAGAGCTAAATAAACCAGTAGAACCAGAGGTAAATAAACCAGTAGAAGCAGAGAGGTGAAGACACCAGTAGAACCAGAGGTAAATAAACCAGTAGAAGCAGAGAGGTGAAGACACCAGTAGAACCAGATGTAAATAAACCAGTAGAAGCAGAGAGGTGAAGACACCAGTAGAACCAGAGGTAAATAAACCAGTAGAAGCAGAGAGGTGAAGACACCAGTAGAAGCAGAGAGGTGAAGACACCAGTAGAACCAGAGGTAAATAAACCAGTAGAACCAGAGAGGTGAAGACACCAGTAGAACCAGAGAGGTGAAGACACCAGTAGAACCAGAGAGCTAAATAAACCAGTAGAACCAGAGGTAAATAAACCAGTAGAACCAGAGAGGTGAAGACACCAGTTGAACCAGAGAGGTAAATAAACCAGTAGAAGCAGAGAGGTGAAGACACCAGTAGAACCAGAGGTAAATAAACCAGTAGAACCAGAGGTAAATAAACCAGTAGAACCAGAGAGGTGAAGACACCAGTAGAACCAGAGAGGTAAATAAACCAGTAGAAGCAGAGAGGTGAAGACACCAGTAGAACCAGAGGTAAATAAACCAGTAGAAGCAGAGAGGTGAAGACACCAGTTGAACCAGAGAGGTGAAGACACCAGTAGAACCAGAGAGGTGAAGACACCAGTTGAACCAGAGAGGTGAAGACACCAGTAGAACCAGAGAGGTGAAGACACCAGTAGAAGCAGAGAGGTGAAGACACCAGTAGAACCAGAGAGGTGAAGACACCAGTAGAACCAGAGAGGTGAAGACACCAGTAGAACCAGAGAGGTGAAGACACCAGTATAATTCGATATTTAGTTCAACTCCGATAAAAGAGCCGAGTGAACCACATTTCTAGCGGACCTTCGCCTCTGGTCGGCCGGGAGAGGCTTGTCTTACCTGGGTCCCTTCGTTGCTCCCTCCGGACAGCGTCCAGGTCGTAGAAGCCAAGGTTCTCTGGAAGGCCGGGAGTAATACCGATCTTACCCGACATTGTAACGTCTTCCCACGGACGTTTTTGTCTCTTTTTTAGCTCAACTTCTGATTCTTTCTCATCTGACGGACTGGAGCCCAACAAGTCCGCCATCTTTACTCGCCCGTCGCGTCCGCTGTGCTACGTCATCGTTCCGAGGAAAACAAACCAGAAAAATACTAATAATAATCATACGTCAATCGTAATGATTATTATGATAATTATAAACAATAGGTGAATCTTATTATGACACAAAATTACAAACATTAAATCATAATTATATTATATAAATCATAATTATATCCATTCTTCCACACCTCTTTTTGGATGAAATCCGAATAAACTGCCTCAAACAGTTTTGAGGCAGTTTATTTCGGTCTGACTCTGGCCTGTAATGTTTTTGTCCATTTTCTGTGCGCGCGCGCGCGCGCGTGCGTGCGTGCGTGCGTGTGTGTGTGCGTGTGTGTGTGTGTGTGTGTGTTTGGGAATGCCACTCTAAACAGGATCAACTTGTAAAAACACGTATCTTCCACATTTGTTAACTGTAACGAGCTATAATGTAATTGGATTACCATCATCAATAATATCGTTGTTATAATTTGTTTGATTGTCCATTTTCATTCGCTATGAGCAGATTCATCAGTGCCAACGTTTCTAATTGCGACATAGGTCTATGTGGCGCAGTACTTATGCTCACCACTCGATGGCGCCAACGTACCACCAAGCAGGACTCTGGCCACTGGGCCCAAATATATTTATTTATGCTCACAATAACAGAGGATATCAAATCTGTGTATAGCCTATGAACCTTGATTGTAAAATAGATTGTAGGCCTATTTTACATGCAGCTCAAAACAACAAAACATGCCGGCACATCATGATGTAGGAAATGAATAGTCAGTAGAAGACACGTCTGTAAGCACAGTTTATTAGAACATGTAATGGTAAAGCATACATACCAGACATCAGATCTGACAATTAACACCTCTGCTATATCCTGTACAAACGGGTGTGTTACACTAGGCTCCAACATGTTTAGAAATGGGGCAGCTTCCTTACAAATGCACAAATAAATACTCATTATCTTCAAATGTAGAAAGACATAACCCCACCTTCCCTTTTGCCAGTTTTCAATCCAGAGTCCAACAAAAGAAGGAATCTGGGATGGTTTCATGAATGAGTCAAGATAGAGAAACAACCAATAACACAACGAAGGATTTCAAAGCATTTCTGAAGCGCTGTGATGCATCTCTGGCCAGCGAGTGTTCAGTAGACTGTGTCCACGGTGCTTTGGTACTGGTCTAGCTATTGATTGAGATGGCAGAGATGTTCAGGCAGATGCTGCACCAGCCTACAGAGATGAAAAGAAAGGCCTGTTGTGCAGAACCAGCAGACGACCCAGCGGTGTCTGCTGGTCACAGGAGAACCACCTCTATGTACAGAGCTACAACCCTCTCCCTAACACCACCACATACACAGATGGATGCGCTTTGAAAAAGTTCACATATCAAACCCAAAATACTTCTATAAAATCATGCAGGAAATGTTGTTGAGCCTCAGCTGGTTGAAGATACAGGAGGAACGATCACGTTCAGAAGATCACATTCACGTTCAGAAGATCAAGTTCAGAAGATTCCCTTCAGGTGATCCCGTTCAGAAGATCCCGTTCAGGAGATCACACTAAGAAGATCCCGTTCAGAAGGTACGGTCATGTTCTTGGAAATCAACATGGAGGACTCAGTGTCTCGCTGGTGTGGAAAATTACAACATGGTGCATCGGATCAGAAAAGAAGCCAAATACCAACAGACTATAAACACAATTCAAGATGTGCTTGAATTCACAACATGGCCAATAAAACAACAGCGGAGCTCCAGTTCAGACGTTGGACTCGCAGCAGCGGAAACAGAGACAGGCCACTGAGTTTCCAATAAAAATGCAAATGTCTTCAACAGGGTCTTAGTCGGCCTGCGATGCAGAAACTCTACTGAAGAAACACCGGACACCATTTGCTACGTCCACGTCTCCAGGGAGGCCATGTGACCTGCAGATCCACCAATCACATGGGCGGCGTTTCTAGAGCCTCAAAAGTTCCTGGAGGGAAAAAGGTTCCCGTTTCATCAGGTTAGCTTCACGTACGACTCGCACACGAGCCGTGGAACAGACTAGGAAGTAGTCCCAGGGGGGGGGGGGGGGGGGGGGGGGGGGGATTGCTGCCAGGCTGTTGGTGGTGGATGGTTTCTGCCAGCGAGGTGGAGTAGAGGAGGTGGTGTTACTGGGAGGGCTGGGGGGGTTAGACTCTAGCTAACCTCCTGTAGTACTAGAGTCAGACCCTCTATAATCATAGAGTAGAGGAGGGGGTGTCCTGGGGGGGTTAGACTCTAGCTAACCTCCTGTAGTACTAGAGTCAGACCCTCTATAATCATAGAGTAGAGGAGGGGGTGTTACTGGGAGGGCTGGGGTCCAGCGGTCTCAGGCTTGGCGTCCTGGGGGGGGTGGGGCTTGGCGCTCCAGGGGCTGTTGGTGCCCAGCGCGGGGGAGCTGGTGAAGTCATCGTCGTCGTCCAGACCGTTGGTGGCGTCGTACTGCGTGTTCTCCAGACGGGTGATCAGACGCTCGTCCTCGTCCCCGAACTCACCCCCCATCAGGGTGGGCTCTCCCACCACCATCACGTCCTGCAGGGGAGGAGAACCAGTCACACCAGTTATGACCCGTTCAGACCTGATAAGACCAGTCACACCAGTTATGACCCGTTCAGACCTGATAAGACCAGTCACACCAGTTATGACCCGTTCAGACCTGATAAGACCAGTCACACCAGTTATGACCCGTTCAGACCTGATAAGACCAGTCACACCAGTTATGACCTCTCAGGACCAGTTTAGTCTAGATCAGATCAGTTTACACCAGTTTTGATAAGTTCAGATCATTTAGGACCAGTTCAGACCTCTTAGGACCAGTTCAGACCCATTAAGACCAGTTTGTTGCGATTCCAACGTTTACTTTTTTAATATTTATATTTTTTCAAGTTGATTTGATTGAGATGGTTTAGACAAGGTCAGATGCACTCACACACACACGTGCACGCATGCACACACATTCACACTCACACACACACGTGCACGCATGCACACACATTCACACTCACACACACACGTGCACGCATGCCCACACATTCACACTCACACACACACGTGCACGCATGCACACACATTCACACTCACACACACACGTGCACGCATGCACACACATTCACACTCACACACACACGTGCACGCATGCACACACATTCACACTCACACACACACGTGCACGCATGCACACACATTCACACTCACACACACACGTGCACGCATGCACGCATGCACACACATTCACACTCACACACACACGTGCACGCATGCACACACATTCACACTCACACACACACGTGGACGCATGCACACACATTCACACACACACACGTGCACGCATGCACACACATTCACACTCACACACACACACAAATGCACACACACACACAATCCTTTATGATGAAGATGAAGAGGATTGTGGGAGACTCGCCCCCCTGTCAACAAACCAACACACTCTTATCCTTAATCAGCCTAATTAATTTAGGTGAGCTTTTCAGCTAAATGACTGAATATCCACACTGATTTGTCAATTAGCACAGCTTATTAACTCATTAGCTCAGAGCGTGCTGATTGCCAACATGCCCATCTGGTCCGGGGCGGAGATCTGCCAGACCCCCACTTCTCCCCACAGCCTCCAGACCTCCATGCTAACAGCCTGCTGCTAACATGCTAACAGCCTGCTGCTAACATGCTAACAGCCTGCTGCTAACATGCTAACAGCCTGCTGCTAACATGCTAACAGCCTGCTGCTAACATGCTAACAGCCTGCTGCTAACATGCTAACAGCCTGCTGCTAACATGCTAACAGCCTGCTGCTAACATGCTAACAGCCTGCTGCTAACATGCTAACAGCCTGCTGCTAACATGCTAACAGCCTGTCGCTGGCCAGGGAGCGCATGCTAATTGTTAGCTAATTATTAACGTCTACTTATCCTCAGTGTTAGCCTTGGCTAAACCATGAGGAATTATACTGTTCTTTCAGCGTCTTCATTAGCATGGGTTGAGGGGATTGAGGTGTGTGTGTGTGTGTGTGTGTGTGTGTGTGTGTGTGTGTATGTATGTATGTATGTATGTATATATATATATATATATATATATATATATATATATATATATATATATATATATAAACTATTTATGTGATGTGATATGTCACAAAAGAATAACATGTGGTTCTCGGCTGATCCTCATTAGCACTAAACGTTATTAGCTAATTAATTAATTAATATTAAGTGAATGTTAAAACAAAAGGATCAATACTCATGTAAACATAGTAAAATAAACAACAGAAAACCAAGTAAAATGTAAAAATAATAATACACACTGTGTCTCTCTGTGTATCTGTCTCTCTGTGTATCTGTCTCTCTCTCTCTGTCTGTCTGTCTCTTTCTCTGTGTATATGTCTCTCTCTCTCTGTCTGTCTGTCTGTCTCTCTCTCTCTCTGTCTCTCTCCGTCTCTCTGTGTATCTGTCTCTGTGTATCTGTCGCTCTCTCTCTCTGTCTGTCTCAGTCTTTCTCTCTCTCTCTCTCTCTGTCTATGTCTCTCTCTCTCCATTAGGGGGAGCTGTGGGTTCAGGGAGAACACAGGAGTACAGAAGGGTCTGAAATCCAGAAGCTAACTCATTAGCAGTTTACTCTGTGTACTGTTTATATGAAGCCATCGGGCTAGCAGAAGCTAACTCATTAGCATTGATGGAACTCTGATAAGTCTATATGAGGGCGTCTGGAGAGAGAGAGAGAGAGAGAGAGAGAGAGAGAGAGAGAGAGAGAGAGAGAGAGAGAGAGAGAGAGAGAGAGAGAGAGAGAGAGAGAGAGAGAGAGAGAGAGAGAGAGACAGAGAGAGAGACAGAGACAGAGAGAGAGAGAGAGAGAGAGAGAGAGACAGAGACACAGAGAGAGAGAGAGAGAGAGAGAGAGAGAGAGAGAGAGAGAGAGAGAGAGAGAGAGAGAGAGACAGAGACAGAGACAGAGAGAGAGAGAGAGAGAGAGAGAGAGAGAGAGAGAGAGAGAGAGAGAGAGACAGAGACAGAGAGAGAGAGAGAGAGAGAGAGAGAGAGAGAGAGAGAGAGAGTGTGTGTTTGGGGGGGGGGGGTCTCTGGGACTTTAACGGTTTAACTGTCATTATTGTTCTCTGCAGTCTACACCATAACTTCACTATGTACAATAGGTATATAGGTATACCTATTGTACATAACTTCACTATGTACAATAGGTATACCGCACATAAATACATTTACATGTTTTTTATTCTATTCATTCCCTTTTTGAGTATCTATTTATTTTTATTATACGTTTTATTGTATTTCCTATGAACTTGGACGGCGATCGAAGCATTTCGCTACTCATTGTTGAGCACAGTTGTGTGACGTGACAAATGAAGTGAATTAAAGATCATTGAAATATGAAAACATATATATAAATATGAAATAGGAGTGTCTCTGGGGAACTCTGAGTTCTGACGGAGGATGTAACTCTGCACTTCTTGTTTGCCTCCAACTTAATCCAAGTATCTGCCTGTTATTCCTGTCCATGTCCTGTAGGGGGCACTGTTACACACCATGTTATGCTCCCCTCCCCTCTCCTCCTCCCCCTCCTCCCCTCCACCCGTGAGGGGGAGGAGGAGGAGCCCCCTCCTCATTGCTATGGGGCTCACGTAGGCTGCTGTTCCGCCACAAACGAACAACTTCTCAGACAAAGACGCCAGCCGAGCAACATATGTAGCGTAGCATGTTGCTAGCGTAGCATGTTGTTAGCGCAGCATGTTGCTAGCGCAGCTCCAGACACGCTTGACATGTAGCATGTGTCCATGGACGTGTGTGTGTGTGTGTGGGTGGGTGTTTTGTATGTGTGTGTGTGTGTGGGGGTTGTGTGTATGTGGGAGGGGTTGTGTGTGTGTGCGTGCGTGCATGTGTGTGTTATTCAGATAGAGATGATAATGAGAGCGGGCTCTGGGCCAAAATGTTTCTTGTTTTAGAAGAGCTTATGGACAACTGAGAGAAGGAGAGAGTGAAGGAGAGAGAGAAAAGAGAGGGAGGAGAGAGAGAGAAAGGAGAGAGAGAGAGAGTTCTTGAAACAACTCAACCTTCGTTTGTGAGTGAAGCACCAGTTAATCAATCAATAAAGCTAGCTACTGATCCCACTAAAATTTGTGTAAAGTAATATAAGAACTATTAAATATCTATTCATAATCGGGACTAATTATGAATAAGATAACTATATTATTCATATTTAATACTTATATAGTTCATATTTAATAGTTCACACTAATTGTACACAAATGGATGAATAAAATTGTAAACTGGTGAGCACTGCTGTTAGCTTAGCATTAGCAGTACTTACACAGTACACAATTGACTGTTGTATATAGTTATATTTTCTCTAAATCTATTTTTGAGATTGTAAGGTTATTTGATTGTTTCAGTATTTTTTGGTACTAAAATAGATTTGATATTATAAAACAATAAAGCTCCTCCATCATGGTATTCAGAGTAAGCAGGAAGTGACCTACGATTGGCAGTGTTAGAGAGGTAGAAGGTTGATGCTTACAGGTACCTGACTGGAGAGGCTGAAGTTGGAGGCGGGGCTTCTCTTTTTCCCAGCAGCCCCGGCGGCGCTGTTGGCACTGCTTGCCGAGTTCTTCCTTTTCCTCCGCTTGGTGGCGGGAGGCCGGGCCGGCTCAGCTTTAGCCCGACCTGACAGAACATGACATCACTGTTAGCATCGCTATTAGTATTAATACCATAACACATGACATCACAATAACATAATGTAATGTAACATGACATCACTGTTAGCATCGCTATTAGTATTAATACCATAACACATGACATCACAATAACATAACGTAATGTAACATAACATATAAATAATAAAACATGAATCTGACAGAAACAAAACATAACATTACTCATCCAGCGGAACATAAAATAACCTAACAAATTCATCAAGGGGAGGGCGTGACTGATGGGGGGCAGGGGGCAAGGAGAGAGCTGGGTGGGGGAATAGGACTGGGGGAATAGGAATAGGAGGGGGAGGAGGTGGGGAGGGAGGGGAGCTGAGATGAGGGGGTGGGGTTGGGGAGGGGGAGGAGGTGAGGAGGGAGGGGAGCTGAGATGAGGGGGTGGGGTTGGAGGGGGAGGAGGTGAGGACGGAGGTGGGGGTGAGGAGGGAGGAGAGGGGAGGTGGGGGAGGAGGTGAGGACGGAGGTGGGGGTGAGGAGGGAGGGGAGGTGAGGGGGGAGGGGAGGTGGAGGAGGAGGTGAGGAGGGAGGAAGGTGAGGGGTGGGCGAATGGTCTGGAGGTGTAGGGGGAGGTGAGATGAGGAGAAGGGTAGGGGAGGCAAGATGTGGGGAGGGAGAGGGGGTGAGGGGATGTATATGTGGGGAGGGGGGGCAGTAATAACAGCAGAGCAGACAGAACCGCTGTGGTCCCAAGCACACGAGCTGCACATCTAGAGCACACGCACGCACGCACGCACGCACGCACGCACGCACGCACACACACACACACGTGCACGCTCATGCATGGGGTGCTGCACCACGAGGCAGGAGCTCCATGCCTGGTCTTCTCCACATGAGAACAGACACAGGAAACACACATGCTTTTATTTTGTATTTTCATGAATGCTCAAGATTTCCAGAGCTTCCTCCTCAGTTTAGTATACTTATTAGATTTGTATTATTACTATTATTATTATTATATATCGTAATATATATTAAAGATATTGTTTTTTTTTGTTGAGCATTCATGACAACCACCCTAACATACACCCAGGGGTCCTATCATACATCATACCCACCCTACCCACCCTACCCCTAACATACACCCAGGGGTCCTATCATACATCATACCCACCCTACCCCATCATACATTATACCTATAATAATGTTTTAGAACCCTACCGATTATAATTACCTTTTTTGTGATTTGTGGGAAATATTTCGGTTTTGAAGTTCTGTGGGTGTCCAGCTGTGGATCCAAGAGTAGGAGTCATTCAGTTGAAAAAGAAGAAGATAGTTTGGGTTCTTTATCTACCTGACTCACTAAACCCTGTTGACCTGTTTTATTTCCACCAAACTGAAACTAAAAGATGAAGATGTGCTCTACCATGTCATCATGTATCTCAGGTCCTACTCCTGCTCCCTGAACTACCTCCATGACAAGACGTATGAACACCTAAACCAGCAGATCCTCATCTTCCTGGGAAGAAACCGTGATGTTTACAGGTTGCCATCACAGGGGGATGTGATATCACTTTGTCTTTCGGAGCAACAAGCGATAAATCAGTCTCAACAACAAGTCCCGTCTTTATCGGCTTCCTTTCTTTGACCCCTGACCCCTGTTGTGTCGCTGACGGACAGCTGGGGTAAACCGGCCTATTGTCTTCTTCTGTTGTTCCAAACTGCCTTCCTTCGATGCTCAAATTGTGACGCACTAAAATCACTTCCATTTCCACCAAAAACCAAACTTATCAGAGCGTAAATATGTCCACGTTTCCTTCCTGCTGGATTTCGGAGCGGTTTCCTGTCCAGAGAAGAATAGCAGGAAGAGAGTGCATGCAGATAAAGGCTCAAAACGTCCAAAATGAAACGTCCATTTGTGTTTGGATGAGAGTCCAGTCGGGTAGCGTGTGAGCAAACGTGTCAACGACAGGACAAATATTTTCATCCCAAAACCGACAAATAAAACAAAAACAGAAAAGGCTGTATGAGCACTCGGTCTGACCTTTGAACTTCGAAACCAATTATTTTGTATTAATTGGCCTCAGTCCAGTTTACTCTGAATGAACTGTAAGACCAAAAGGCTTTCTATTTAGCTCTGGGATATCCACTGATTCCAGAAATTGAATTCCAAGTTGAACATGAATCATAAGACAGCATTTCATCTCCCTCTGAGTCCGTCTCTGGGCTCGTTAGCTGAGAGTCCTGCCGTCTCTTCTCACCCTCCAGATGTTTGAGCACCGGGATTCAAGCTCCAAGTTGTAATCAAAGTGTTACGGGAGGCTGGAGAGATGAGCCTGCTGCCCTATGTAGGCCGCAGGTTCAAGCCCTCTGATGGTGTTTTAGTTCAACTAACAGGGCAGCTAAGGGAGGTACCTCACCCTCACCCTCACCCTGGGGGAACCTCACTAGGTCTACCTCACCCTCACCCTGGGGGAACCTCACTAGGTCTACCTGACATGCTAGCAGTACCTGGGGGAACCTCGCTAGGTCTACCTGACATGCTAGCAGTACCTGGGGGAACCTCGCTAGGTCTACCTGACATGCTAGCAGTACCTGGGGGAACCTCACTAGGTCTACCTGACATGCTAGCAGTACCTGGGGGAACCTCGCTAGGTCTACCTGACATGCTAGCAGTACCTGGGGGAACCTCGCTAGGTCTACCTGACATGCTAGCAGTACCTGGGGGAACCTCACTAGGTCTACCTGACATGCTAGCAGTACCTGGGGGAACCTCGCTAGGTCTACCTGACATGCTAGCAGTACCTGGGGGAGCCACCATGCGCTGCCACTTCTGGAACAGGCAGGTCTTCAGGCAGTCCCGCGGGCTCAGGTTGTAGGACTTGTGTCGGGACATCAGCTCCTGCATGGGCTCCAGAATGACGCAGAGCTGTAACACAGAACCACCGGGGTTAGACACAGAGGACAGATCCTCACCCAGAACTGGACCCAAGAACCACAGAACCACCAGACCCATGAACCACAGAACCACCAGACCCATGAACCACAGAACCACCAGACCCATGAACCACAGAACCACCAGACCCATGAACCACAGAACCACCAGACCCATGAACCACAGAACCACCAGACCCATGAACCACAGAACCACCAGACCCATGAACCACAGAACCACCAGACCCATGAACCACAGAACCACCAGACCCATGAACCACAGAACCACCAGACCCATGAACCACAGAACCACCAGACCCATGAACCACAGAACCACCAGACCCATGAACCACAGAACCACCAGACCCATGAACCACAGAACCACCAGACCCATGAACCACAGAACCACCAGACCCATGAACCACAGAACCACCAGACCCATGAACCACAGAACCACCAGACCCATGAACCACAGAACCACCAGACCCATGAACCACAGAACCACCAGGGTTAGACGCAGGGGGACACACACAGAACAAGGCCCAGAGACCAAAGCCGCGGTGCTTGGTACCTCCAGCAGGGCTCCACCGCACTCACCAGAACATCCTACAGTAGTAGCTAAGCAGGACCTAGCTTAGCGTGACCTAGCTTAGCATGACCACACTTAGCAGGACCTAGCTTAGTGTGACCTAGCTTAGCATGACCACACTTAGCAGGACCTAGCTTAGTGTGACCTTGCTTAGCATGACCACACTTAGCAGGACCTAGCTTAGTGTGACCTTGCTTAGCATGACCTATCTTAGCATAACATTGCTTAACATGACATAGATTAGCATGACATGGCTTACGATGTCATAGCTTAGCATATTTGTTTCAAGGCACTTTCACATTATTTAACAAACTCTTCTTAAAGGTCCAGTGTGTAGAATTTATTAGCATCTAGCGGTGAGGTTTCAGATTGCAACCAAATGAAGATGTGGGGGTGTGGGGGTGTGTGGGTGTGTGGGTGTGGGATGTGGGGGTGTGGGGGTGTGGGGTGTGGGGTGTGTGTGTGTGGGGGTGTGGGGGTGGGGTGTGGGGTGTGGGGTGTGGGGTGTGTGGGTGTGGGGTGTGGGGTGTGGGGGTGTGTGTGTGTGGGGGTGTGGGGTGTGTGTGTGTGGGTGTGGGGTGTGGGGGTGTGGGGGTGTGGGGGACTCCGTCTGGCAAGCAGTTTGTTTTGATGCCCGCGTCCGAGAGAGGGTTAAGCTTCTCGGCCACTTACAGTATAACTCCACAGTGTGTGGCGCATCTCATTATAACCCTCCTACACAACGAAGATAGTTTCACAAATGGTCTGAGCCATGGGGATAACATGCCCCCCTTCTTCCTACAACCCCTGGCCCAAAACACTTGTTCTGTATATCATAGGGTTCAGGGTGACACAGGGGGTTCCTTTACACTTTAATTGAAAGTTGATTGAATATAAAACACGTCCTCTCTAGAGCGGTTTGTCCGTTCTGGGCTCCTGTAGAAACATGGCGGTGCAACATGGCGGCCTCCACGGAAGAGGACCCCCTCCCTATGCAGATATAAAGGCTCATTCTAAGGTAACAAAGACAACCATTCTCATTTTCATAGGATTATACAAACATTAAAACATACTTACAACATACAAGTATTATACTTTTTTAAATTCTACACACTGAAAATATCACATATACAAACCTCAAAGCAAACAATTTCAATGTATTGTATTTTAGTTTTTTGTATATTGCATTTTGTGTTTGTGTTTTTTACATGTTTAAAGGACAAACTTCACAGGAAGAACAGGAAACAAAAACTCAGGAAACAAATTCAGTTGTGCCAGGCAGAAAAATACTGGAACCAAAAGACTTGAACAACTGCTGAGGTGCCAGCTGTCCTGGGTGGGCCTGACTGTGTGGCTTCCTTTACATGTGATATATATTACAGACACTAACGCTTTAGTTGAACTGAACCGCCTTCCTTCTCACAGGCTCCCCAGGGGAACCTAGGAGCGCTCGGATCAGCAGAACTCAAACAGAACGGGGGACCTTGTAGCTTGCACGGCTAGCACGGCTAGCATGGCTAGCAGGGCTAGCACGGCTAGCACGGCTAGCATGGCTAGCATGGCTAGCACGGCCGCTAACCCACTGCCAGATTATTCACAAAAGTGTGTGTGTTTTACACAGCAACGCACAATTACACAAACCTACACACGCACACACACACACACAAACCTACACATACACGGGCACGCACACACATATCTTAACACACACCTAACTAATCAATAGCACATGCAGGCTGTGAAAGCAGGGTTTTTCATACTGAGACGCAGAGCGGAGGTAAGTCCTGGTGAGGCCTGGTGTAGACTGGGGGGTGAGGGCTTTAGGGTCAGGGAGGTAGGTAGGTGGGGGTAGTAGGGTGGTGGTCTGTCATCTTAAATACATAACAGCAGACCTAACATCTGGAGAACATTTAGGATGTGGAGCGGTAGTCCAGGGTTACACTTAACTCAGCAGGAGGCCACATCACCTAACCGGCTGGTTCAGTTACTACCTGGTCTCTACCATCACCTAACAGGCTGGTTCAGTTACTACCTGGTCTCTACCATCACCTAACAGGCTGGTTCAGTTACTACCTGGTCTCTACCATCACCTAACAGGCTGGTTCAGTTACTACCTGGTCTCTACCATCACCTAACAGGCTGGTTCAGTTACTACCTGGTCTCTACCATCACCTAACAGGCTGGTTCAGTTACTACCTGGTCTCTACCATCACCTAACAGGCTGGTTCAGTTACTATCCACGTTTACACCTGCAGTGAAAAACGTCAATTATCTGTAACTTTACATAATTGGTATAACTTTACATGTTAGACTAACTCTACATATTTGTATAACTTTACATGTTAGACTAACTCTACATATTTGTATAACTTTACATGTTAGACTAACTCTACATATTTGTATAACTTTACATGTTAGACTAACTCTACATATTTGTATAACTTTACATGTTAGACTAACTCTACATATTTGTATAACTTTACATGTTAGACTAACTCTACATATTTGTATAACTGTACATGTTAGACTAACTCTACATGTTTGTATAACTTTACATGTTAGACTAACTCTACATATTTGTATAACCTTACATGTTAGACTAACTCTATATATTTGTATAACTTTACATGTTAGACTAATTCTACATATTTGTATAACTTTACATGTTAGACTAACTCTACATATTTGTATAACTTTACATGTTAGACTAACTCTACATATTTGTATAACTTTACATGTTAGACTAACTACATATTTGTATAACTTTACATGTTAGACTAACTCTACATATTTGTATAACCTTACATGTTAGACTAACTCTACATATTTGTATAACTTTACATGTTAGACTAACTCTACATGAGTGAGACCTGACAGAGCTAGCCCTAACCCTACATGAGTGAGACCTGACAGAGCTAACCCTAACCCTACATGAGTGAGACCTGACAGAGCTAGCCCTAACTCTACATGAGTGAGACCTGACAGAGCTAGCCCTAACCCTAACCCTACATGAGTGAGACCTGACAGAGCTAGCCCTAACTCTACATGAGTGAGACCTGACAGAGCTAGCCCTAACTCTACATGAGTGAGACCTGACAGAGCTAGCCCTAACCCTACATGAGTGAGACCTGACAGAGCTAACCCTAACCCTACATGAGTGAGACCTGACAGAGCTAGCCCTAACTCTACATGAGTGAGACCTGACAGAGCTAGCCCTAACTCTACATGAGTGAGACCTGACAGAGCTAGCCCTAACCCTACATGAGTGAGACCTGACAGAGCTAACCCTAACCCTACATGAGTGAGACCTGACAGAGCAAGCCCTAACTCTACATGAGTGAGACCTGACAGAGCTAGCCCTAACTCTACATGAGTGAGACCTGACAGAGCAAGCCCTAGCCCTAACCCTAACGTATGCCTGCTGTTCCATGTGCTGCTCATCTAACGGCTGGCAGAGGAAACAGAAGTGTGTTTAGTGTTCATTCTTCCAGGGATCCAGATCCTCTGCTTCAGAGAAGTCATTGTTGCAGGAGACACTAAAACAATACCAACCACATGCTAGCTCTCGCTCTCTAGATCCCTCTTTATCTGTTTCTCTCACCCTCTCTCTCGCTGTCCTTCTGTGTTGTCTCCCTCTTTCCGTCTCTCCCTCTCTGTCTTCTTGTTATAATAAGAATTTACGGTATTTCACAATTACAAGACTCAGTGGGGTGCGTTCATTAATGTTATGCAAATTTTCTCTTTCCAATTAATTCCACTCGCTCGTCCTGAGTCGCCCTGCACCCACCTCACTCGCCCTCTCCCTCCTCCCACTTCTCTCCCCTCCCTCCCTCCCTCGCTCCTCTCCCCACTCTCTATATCGCCTGCCTCACTCTCATCTTGCTTGCACCCCCCTCTCTCCTCCCCCTCCCTCCCTCTCTCTCTCTGTGTTGTGCTGTGGGGTGGAGATGCTAGCTGTCAGTCTGCAGCACAAACTGGAGAAATAATGAGGAAAATATACAGCCTGCTCCAGCTCTCAGGTGGTGAGCGAGAGAGCGAGAGAGAGAGCGAGAGCGAGAGCGAGAGTGAGAGAGAGAGAGAGAGAGAGAGAGAGAGCGAGAGGAGAGGAGAGAGAGAGACAGACAGAGCGAGAGGAGAGGAGAGAGAGAGACAGACAGACAGACAGAAAAACAGAGAGAGAAATAGGAAGAGAGAGAGAAAGTGAGAGCAATAGATGGATAGGAAGGGAGAGAGTAAGAGATAAAGATAGGGATAGAGAGAAAAAGGAAGAGAGGGATGGGAGAAAAAGAAAAAGGAAGAGAGCGAGAGAGAGAGAGAGAGAGAGAGAGAGAGAGAGAGAGAGAGAGAGAGAGAGAGAGAGAGAGAGAGAGAGAGAGAGAGAGGAACCAACACAAGTCTCTCTTCTCTCTCTGTTGCCCACGCTGTATTTAAATTAACTCACCGACCACCAAGCCTGGAAACCACAACACATCACCAGTACACTGTTATAACCACAACACATCACCAGTACACTGTTATAACCACAACACATCACCAGTACACTGTTATAACCACAACACATCACCAGTACACTGTTATAACCACAACACATCACCAGTACACTGTTATAACCACAACACATCACCAGTACACTGTTATAACCACAACACATCACCAGTACACTGTTATAACCACAACACATCACCAGTACACTGTTATAACCACAACACATCACCAGTACACTGTTATAACCACAACACATCACCAGTACACTGTTATAACCACAACACATCACCAGTACACTGTTATAACCACAACACATCACCAGTACACTGTTATAACCACAACACATCACCAGTACACTGTTATAACCACAACACATCACCAGTACACTGTTATAATCACAACACATAACCAATATACTGCTGTTATTATCTTCAATACATAACCAATAAACTGCTGTTATAATCACCAATACATAACCAATAAACTGCTGTTATAATCACCAATATATAACCAATAAACTGCTGGTTCAAATACAAATGACAAACAAATAAGTTTATATTTGTATAATATGTGTATAAATATATGTATATGTTTATAAATGTATATGTATATATATATATATATGTATAGAGTATAGTCTATAACTTACCCGGAGGTAGTTTAGAGTGAAGCTGGTCAGTCCCATACGCGTGATGTTCTTGGAGAGCTGCTCCAGGACCTGGGGCTCCTGGGCCTGGAGAAGAGAACCAGGATTACACCAGATCTAGAACCAGGATTATACCAGGTCTAGAACCAGGAGTACACCAGGTCTAGAACCAGCATTACACCAGGATTATACCAGGATCCAGGGCTAACCTCTAGAACCATCTAGACCTGTTCTAGAACCAGGATTACACATAATGGTCTGGACCACAGTCTATAGAAATCAGAATTGTATCTTTAAAACAGATGTACTAAAACACACATAAGGCAGCTAGTTTAGTTAGCATCATCAGCACCATGCTAATCACAGTAGCTGCTGGTGGCATCAGCAACACTCTGGAGTTCTCTGACTTAGCAACAGAATAAACAGAACACTGAGTCAGAACCCTGAGTGTGTGCAGTGTTATACTGCACACTGTCTATTCCACTGTCTTCCCCCAGGGCTGGGAACCACAACACCCACAATGCACTGCTCTCCAGGAGGTCTGTATGAAGAAGCCACAGGGGTCATATAATGGGCTGTGAACCATGAAGAACAAGGAGGAGAGGAGAGTGCTGGACATAGACCTGGGCTAGCTGTCCTTCACACACCTTTACAACATAAATGTGGGCTTAGTTTGCTGTAGTTTTACTGGAATTATTTTCATGGTTAATTATATTCTTGGTAGGTTTAGTGAAGTTAACCTTCCTGTAATGTTGCGGGTCAAACGGACCCATTTTAAATTTTGAAAATCGGGGATAAATATTTAAAATAACTTTCTTTTTCAGTTTCAAACTTCTTCTGCTGGCCTTAATTAGTGTAAAAAACATTCAAAATAAAAACGGTTCATGTCAAGCATTTGTAACGCTGCATGGTCACATCACAGGGACACTGCTGGTCACTTTGACCAGCACTGAAAGTGGAGGCTGAAAAAGGCTCCGAAGTGTCCGATTTTCTTTCTTTGTAAATGTGAGAAATACTCCCTTCCCTCCCATTCTCACCCAATCTCTCTCACACCCACCCACCCACCCAATAATATCATTATTCATAATATTTGATTAATTCCCTCAAGCTGTTAGTAATTAACAAGCTGATTATTTGAACAAGCCTACATTAATCTTCCTGCTTTGGCTGTTTCAGTAACCTGGTCGCGTGTTGATGATGTCACGGTGTGATGATGTCACCGTGCTGAGGTGTCCCACTCACATGCATGGCCAGGATGCTGCGGGGCACCAGCTCCCGGTACTGCCTGATGGTGAAGTGCCAGCTCCTGATCCTCATGAGGTCATCGAAGGAGAACTCCAGGACCAGACGGCCCTCCGTACTCACCTGCCAGCCGGGAGGAAGAGCACGCTGTTACATGCTAGCTCACAGCTAGAGGCTAATACCAGGCTACATGCTTATATTCAGTAGGAGGCTAATGCACTGTTAGATGCTAAGTCACA
>JACYXH010000232.1:1750000-1772500 GCA_026745465.1 Lota lota
ACATGACCTTCTCCGTGGCGAGCGCTACACAACAAGAGCGTATTGATCCTGAACTCCTCTCGTCTGATACAGACTCATCAACAAATCCATCAATCAGCAGTCCGGCCCCAAGGGCTCATGGGAGATCCCGGGAACAGAGAGGATCCTGGGAAAATGGTACCGGAGAGCGAGATGAGTCTAACTCATGAGTCAGACGCACGCGGTACAAAGGTACTTCTGTACGCTCGCTCGAGGTGTGAGGAATGACCTCGCTGCTCTAGAAGACCAGTGATTAGCACACGCTTTTATCCAAGGTGTTTAACTGTGGAGCAGCTGGGGGCTCTCCTACTGCAGAACCCAGACCCACTGGGAGGGAACCCAGACCCCCTGGGACAGAACCCAGACCCACTGGGACAGAACCTTGACCTACTGGGAGGGAACCCAGACCTAATGGGACAGAACCCAGACCTACTGGGACAGAACCCAGACCCCCTGGGACAGAACCCAGACCTACTGGGACAGAACCCAGACCTACTGGGAGGGAACCCAGACCTACTGGGACAGAACCCAGACCCACTGGGACAGAACCCAGACCCACTGGGACAGAACCCAGACCTACTGGGACGGAACCCAGACACACTGGGAGGGAACCCAGACCCTCCCAGACACACTGGGAGGGAACCCAGACCCCCTGGGACGGAACCCAGACCCACTGGGAGGGAACCCAGACCTACTGGGACAGAACCCAGACCCACTGGGACGGAACCCAGACCCACTGGGAGGGAACCCAGACCTACTGGGAGGGAACCCATACCTACTGGGAGGGAACCCAGACCTACTGGGACAGAACCCAGACCCCCTGGGACAGAACCCAGACCTACTGGGAGGGAACCCAGACCCACTGGGAGGGAACCCAGACCCCCTGGGACAGAACCCAGACCCACTGGGACAGAACCCAGACCCCCTGGGACAGAACCCAGACCTACTGGGACAGAACCCAGACCTACTGGGAGGGAACCCAGACCTAATGGGACAGAACCCAGACCTACTGGGACAGAACCCAGACCTACTGGGAGGGAACCCAGACCTACTGGGACAGAACCCAGACCCACTGGGACAGAACCCAGACCTACTGGGACGGAACCCAGACCCACTGGGAGGGAACCCAGATCCACTGGGAGGGAACCCAGACCCACTGGGAGGGAACCCAGACCTACTGGGAGGGAACCCAGACCCACTGGGAGGGAACCGAGACCTACTGGGCTAGGCTGTATATTTTAGAGAGGAAGAGCGGTCATAATACCAGCAGGAGCAGAACTTCCCATTGGGTTAAAGATGGATAACAATGACACTTCTTCAGAAGAATTTAGCCTTTTCTCCCCTTTCTTTACTCCTGGATTTAATTTAGCCTTTTGGGGGATTTTGAGAAACTTGATAAATAGTGAGTAGCTCTAGTCACCACCTTTGGAGCAATATATATAAATCTCTATATTTTATATATATATATTATATTTATATTATATATATATTATATATATATATATATATATAGTATACTATAATATATATATATATATATATATATATATATATATATAATATATTATAGTATCTCTAGTAATGACCTTCCATCCTGTCTTTGGAGCCTCATCCTCAACCCAAGTCTGCTCCTATATTATATAAATAATATGGTATATTATATAAATAATATGGTATATTATATATTTATATATAGAGAGAGAGACAGAGAGACAGAGAGAGACACAAAGAGAAAGACAGACAGACAGACAGAAATAGAGAGAGAGAGTGAGAGACATAGGGAGGGAGAGAGAGTGACAGAGAGAGAGTGAGAGAGAGAGAGTGAGAGACATAGGGAGGGAGAGAGAGTGACAGAGAGAGAGTGACAGAGAGAGAGTGACAGACATAGGGAGGGAGAGAGAGTGACAGAGAGAGAGTGAGAGACATAGGGAGGGAGAGAGAGTGACAGAGAGAGAGTGAGAGACATAGGGAGGGAGAGAGAGTGACAGAGAGAGAGTGAGAGACATAGGGAGGGAGAGAGAGTGACAGAGAGAGAGTGACAGAGAGAGTGAGAGACATAGGGAGGGAGAGAGAGTGACAGAGAGAGAGTGACAGAGAGAGAGTGAGAGACATAGGGAGGGAGAGAGCGAGGCACCAGAGCGTCAGTGCTTTCTTCAGACCAGTAGCCCTGCAGCTGTCAGACTGGGTGCTAACGAGAGGTGAGACGAGTGTTTCTGGATCTGCTGACACCCATGGGTGACACTGGGAGGGGGAGACTTAGGAGGACCTCCTCATTAAACACATTCAATACAAGAAGTCCTCCTTCACAGCATCTATTAACCTATTAAACCACCATACTGTTTTACAATAACATCCAACCATCATTACTGGTGTTGGGGAACGCCAGTAACATCAGCCTCCTGCTATTGGCTCACACAACATGAAGGATCCAATCCCATCTCTACGGGGTTTGTCCCGCCCATCAAGCCAAGAACAGCCTCATTCACCTGATGCTAATCATGTGATCCGGTCCATGTGATGAGGTCACATGACCTTGGTTAACGATGTCATCACGCCAGTATCCAGAACCAGTTAGTCATAACCAGACACAACCAGTCATAAACAGACGTAACCAGTTAGTAAGATCATAACTAATCATAACTAATTAGAAGCAGACCTAACCAGACATAAACAGTGATTTATAACCAGTCATAACAAGACATGGCTTGCAGATTTGTTTAGTTTCCAGGCTAGTTAAGATGAGATGGGGCTTCAAGAATATTTAGCTCTATTTAGCTAGCAGCTATGCCGTCTCGTTTGCTGGGTAACTTCTATAAAGCAGCCATGAGGCAAGGCAAAGTTGGACATTTTAAATTCTAATTGTCAAGTTGTCAAGCCTAAACCTAAATCTAACTAAATGTGGCCAGTCTCAAACATTTTCTGCTACAATCTGGCAACAGTAGAAACCAAATTGACTCAGTAGCACAACAAGCTTACTCTGTAGAACAAGCAGCTAATGCAGTAGCACAACAAGCTAATTCTGTTACAATAAGCTATCAGTGTAACAATAAGCCCAAAGTCGGTTAACAATATTAAAACGAGCGCTAACGCTATTATCCAGATCTTAGCGCTAACTCTTCCTGCTATGTCACATCCTGATCACTTTGGGAAGTACAAACATCTATAGGACATAAACACCTGGCTTCTCTCAGGTCCTCAGGCCGTTATCTGGGGGACAGTGTGGGGCAGGGAGGAACTGCAGGAAAAAGGTGCAGTCATTGTGTGGGTATCCTGTGGGCTGGACCACTATCTGGACCCTCATCTACCCACAGCACTCAAACCATTGAGTGCACCGTTACACACTACACTTCTACATCATGCTACCCCTTTATACAGCCAGGAGACCGCTTCTCTCACTGCTTATTTTAAACATACTTCATTTAAATGATGGACTTTTATACAAGGAAAGATTTACTGAAGACAAAAAGAGGATTGTTACAGGAGTAGAGGGCATTCCGGTTTAAGGTGGTGTAGTGGACTAGGGTCTAGGGTGGTGTAGTGGACTAGGGTCTAGGGTGGTGTAGTGGTCTAGGGTCTAAGGTGGTGTAGTGGACTAGGGACTAGGGTGGTGTAGTGGACTAGGGACTAGGGTGGTGTAGTGGACTAGGGTCTAGGGTGGTGTAGTGGACTAGGGACTAGGGTGGTGTAGTGGACTAGGGTCTAGGGTGGTGTAGTGGACTAGGGACTAGGGTGGTGTAGTGGACTAGGGACTAGGGTGGTGTAGTGGACTAGGGTCTAGGGTGGTGTAGTGGACTAGGGTCGAGGGTGGTGTAGTGGACTAGGGACTAGGGCGGTGTAGTGGACTAGGGTCTAGTAGTGACTAGGGGTGGTGTAGTGGACTAGGGACTAAGGTGGTGTAGTGGACTAGGGACTAGGGTGGTGTAGTGGACTAGGGTCTAGGGTGGTGTAGTGGACTAGGGTCTAGGGTGGTGTAGTGGACTAGGGTCGAGGGTGGTGTAGTGGACTAGGGACTAGGGCGGTGTAGTGGACTAGGGTCTAGGGTGGTGTAGTGGACTAGGGTGGTGTAGTGGACTAGGGTCTAGGGTGGTGTAGTGGACTAGGGTCTAGGGTGGTGTAGTGGACTAGGGTGGTGTAGTGGTCTAGGGTGGTGTAGTGGTCTAGGGTGGTGTAGTGGACTAGGGTCTAGGATGGTGTAGTGGACTAGGGTCTAGGGTGGTGTAGTGGACTAGGGTCGAGGGTGGTGTAGTGGACTAGGGTCTAGGGTGGTGTAGTGGTCTAGGGTGGTGTAGTGGACTAGGGTCGAGGGTGGTGTAGTGGACTAGGGTCTAGGGTGGTGTAGTGGACTAGGGTCTAGGGTGTTGTAGTGGTCTAGGGTGGTGTAGTGGACTAGGGTCTAGGGTGGTGTAGTGGACTAGGGTCTAGGGTGGTGTAGTGGTCTAGGGTGGTGTAGTGGACTAGGGTCGAGGGTGGTGTAGTGGACTAGGGTCTAGGGTGGTGTAGTGGACTAGGGTCTAGGGTGGTGTAGTGGACTAGGGTGGTGTAGTGGTCTAGGGTGGTGTAGTGGACTAGGGTCTAGGGTGGTGTAGTGGTCTAGGGTGGTGTAGTGGACTAGGGTCGAGGGTGGTGTAGTGGACTAGGGTCTAGGGTGGTGTAGTGGACTAGGGTCTAGGGTGTTGTAGTGGTCTAGGGTGGTGTAGTGGACTAGGGTCTAGGGTGGTGTAGTGGACTAGGGTCTAGGGTGGTGTAGTGGTCTAGGGTGGTGTAGTGGACTAGGGTCTAGGGTGGTGTAGTGGTCTAGGGTGGTGTAGTGGACTAGGGTCTAGGGTGGTGTAGTGGACTAGGGTCTAGGGTGGTGTAGTGGACTAGGGTGGTGTAGTGGACTAGGGTCTAGGGTGGTGTAGTGGTCTAGGGTGGTGTAGTGGACTAGGGTCTAGGGTGGTGTAGTGGACTAGGGTCTAGGGTGGTGTAGTGGACTAGGGTGGTGTAGTGGTCTAGGGTGGTGTAGTGGACTAGGGTCTAGGGTGGTGTAGTGGACTAGGGTCTAGGGTGGTGTAGTGGACTAGGGTGGTGTAGTGGTCTAGGGTGTTGTAATGGTCTAGGGTGGTGTAGTGGACTAGGGTGGTGTAGTGGTCTAGGTTGGTGTAGTGGACTAGGGTCTAGGGTGGTGTAGTGGTCTAGGGTGGTGTAGTGGACTAGGGTCTAGGGTGGTGTAGTGGACTAGGGTGGTGTAGTGGACTAGGGTCTAGGGTGGTGTAGTGGACTAGGGTGGTGTAGTAGTCTAGGGTGTTGTAGTGGTCTAGGGTGGTGTAGTGGACTAGGGTCTAGGGTGGTGTAGTGGTCTAGGGTGGTGTAGTGGACTAGGGTCTAGGGTGGTGTAGTGGACTAGGGTCTAGGGTGGTGTAGTGGACTAGGGTGGTGTAGTGGTCTAGGGTGGTGTAGTGGTCTAGGATCTAGGGTATATCTATCTATGGCCAAACCAAACACTCAGGAAGAAACAGTCACACCTTGGTTTCCTCTCCATCTCGTTTCCTCTAACACCAGCACGCTCTCTTCCTCTCTGTCTCTCACTCAGCCTCTCTCTCTGTTGGTCTCCAGCACGCTCTCTTCCTCTCTGTCTCTCACTCAGCCTCTCTCTCTGTTGGTCTCCAGCACGCTCTCTTCCTCTCTGTCTCTCACTCAGCCTCTCTCTCTGTTGGTCTCCAGCACGCTCTCTTCCTCTCTGTCTCTCACTCAGCCTCTCTCTCTGTTGGTCTCCAGCACGCTCTCTTCCTCTCTGTCTCTCACTCAGCCTCTCTCTCTGTTGGTCTCCAGCACGCTCTCTTCCTCTCTGTCTCTCACTCAGCCTCGCTCTCCCTCTCTCTCTATGCTAATGTCCCTTGCTCCTCCTCTGTATGCAAATCGAACCAGTTTATTTGCATACGCTTAACCGTCAGATTCCCACAAATCATTGCAGCATTGAGGTCACTGACCTCAGAGCGCCGGAACACAGGAGACACGCATCACTTCCTGTTCCCCACCTGCTTCAATCAGACGGGCTGGGCCCACAATCAAACCGGTACCAAACCGGACCCAAACCGGTACCAAACCGGTACCAAACCGGTCCCAAACCGGACCTAAATCACATCCAAACCACCTCACCTCCCAGCCTCTGGTTGGAGGTGTGCAGAGCACTTATCAATATATCCTAAAGCACTCGCCTAAATACGCTCTGTGCTTTACTAGTGCTAAGCTAAGCTGTTCCATACAGAGGACTGAGCACAACCCTGCTACACACCAGGCTCAGTCGCTAGCGCTAAGCTAAGCTGTTCCATACAGAGGACTGAGCACAACCCTTCTACACACCAGGCTCAGTCGCTAGCGCTAATTAGCGAGGCATTTGGCTGCCACAGCCTGCCAAGGAACACAATGTAAAACAAACCACTGTTCTATTTTCATCCCAAACAACCCCACACACACTTTATAATGTTACGTACTAAGTTAGCTAGTTGGTTGATTTATACCAGGTTAAACGTATTGATCAAACAGTTTAAATAATCAAGGCTGATGTCAGTCAATGCCCAGCTAGCCAAACGGCTAGCCTAACCCTAACCACTAGCCCTAACCCTAAGCCCTCTAAAGGAGTCACATCCCACCACTAGCCCTAACCCTAAGCCCTCTAAAGGAGTCACATCCCACCACTAGCCCTAACCCTAAGCCCTATAAAGGAGTCACATCCCACCACTAGCCCTAACCCTAAGCCCTCTAAAGGAGCCACATCCCACCACTAGCCCTAACCCTAAGCCCTCTAAAGGAGTCACATCCCACCACTAGCCCTAACCCTAAGCCCTCTAAAGGAGTCACATCCCACCACTAGCCCTAACCCTAAGCCCTCTAAAGGAGTCACATCCCACCACTAGCCCTAACCCTAAGCCCTCTAAAGGAGTCACATCCCACCACTAGCCCTAACCCTAAGCCCTCTAAAGGAGTCACATCCCACCACTAGCCCTAACCCTAAGCCCTCTAAAGGAGTCACATCCCACCACTAGCCCTAACCCTAAGCCCTCTAAAGGAGTCACATCCCACCACTAGCCCTAACCCTAAGCCCTCTAAAGGAGTCACATCCCACCACTAGCCCTAACCCTAAGCCCTCTAAAGGAGTCACATCCCACCACTAGACCAGCCCTGTGTAGACTACAGCCTACTGGTCTACCTACAGACCAGCCCTGTGTAGACTACAGCCTACTGGTCTACCTACAGACCAGCCCTGTGTAGACTACAGCCTACTGGTCTACCTACAGACCAGCCCTGTGTAGACTACAGCCTACTGGTCTACCTACAGACCAGCCCTGTGTAGACTACAGCCTACTGGTCTACCTACAGACCAGCCCTGTGTAGACTACAGCCTACTGGTCTACCTACAGACCAGCCCTGTGTAGACTACAGCCTACTGGTCTACCTACAGACCAGCAGCAGTGTGATCACGTAGATTCCAAACTGAACAACCCTGATCAAGTACAAGATGAAATATGAAACAGCGGTTGCTTTCCGATGGACTCCAACCTTGGTCTTCCTGTGTGAATATTCTCTAACGTTGTGTCTGTGAGGCTCCTTGCCCTGAAGGATGGTACGTAGAAGGTTCTCCGATGGAGTACAGGGCATGGTCTTAATAAAGAAGGGTTAGAATCACACTGGAGACACGCATCATCAACACGAGACCGCGGGGCTACATCATGTATTTAGAACACGTGTTACTGCTGAGTCTTCAGCACATATATGTACCACCATCTAGTGAGCGATGTATCCACAGCTCTTTTAGGAGCGGGCTTACTCAAGGTTCACTACAGGGAGCTGGTGGAAATCAAGGGAATCAAACCCAGGACCCACTGGTTATCCATTCCCATTATCTCCTATATACTGTATATCTCCTGTACATCTACTGTAAATACACATACAGTACACATCTGTATATCTCCTGTACATCTACTGTAAATACACATACAGTACACATCTGTATATCTCCTGTACATCTACTGTAAATACACAGACAGTACACATCTGTATATCTCCTGTACATCTACTGTAAATACACAGACAGTACACATCTGTATATCTCCTGTACATCTACTGTAAATACACATACAGTACACATCTGTATATCTCCTGTACATCTACTGTAAATACACAGACAGTACACATCTGTATATCTCCTGAACATCTACTGTAAATACACATACAGTACACATCTGTATATCTCCTGTACATCTACTGTAAATACACATACAGTACACATCTGTATATCTCCTATACATCTACTGTAAATACACATACAGTACACATCTGTATATCTCCTATACATCTACTGTAAATACACATACAGTACACATCTGTATATCTCCTGTACATCTACTGTAAATACACATACAGTACACATCTGTATATCTCCTGTACATCTACTGTAAATACACATACAGTACACATATGTATATATACTGTATATGTAATGTAAATATACATTTAAAGTACATATACTGTATATCTACTGTACATATACATATAGAGTACATATACCTATATCCTTTTTACATGTACATATACAGTAGTCTATAGTGTATTTATCCTTATCTACTGTACATACACATATAGAGTAGTATATACTCTATATCATTTTATATCGAATATAGAATAGTATATACTGTACTACATCAAGCAGAGAAAACAACACTGACTAAGAATCACAAATAGCCCACTAATATGAACATGAATATTAATATGAAGATGGTTTGTGTATCTGAGGCTGAGGAGTAGGAGGAGAGAGGTCAAGATGGAAGGCTTAGTGCTTATTTATTCATACTGCTGTCCATCCCAGACAGCAGTATGAATATACATATATATCTATATATATATATACATATACAGACAGCACCCTGCTGTAGAGGCCTGTTATACCAGGCCTGTTCCAGTATACACATATATATATATATATATATATATATATATATATATATATATATATATATATATATATATATATATATATATATATATATATATATATATATATACATACATACATATATGCACGTGCCCAGTGAAGGAGCGCATGCATCTGCATCTGGAAATGTATATGAAATGTATATGAAATGTATATGCCTGCAACCACCTATATACTATTAGTATTACTGTGTGTGTGTGTGTGTGTGTGTGTGTGGGGGGGGGGGGTGTTCTACTGGGGTTCCAGAAGGTTCTTTATGAATAATGCAGGCAAAAACTCTTTGGTTCTCCTTGATTCACTGACCCACTAACTGAACCACTGCACACCACAGCTACTACTCACTATGAAGTACTATTCACTACCTAGTACTCTCTACTAATACCAAACTAAAGATACTACACCATACATACACATCACCAACCAGCAAACACCAGCAAACACCACCACACACCACCACACACCACCACACACCACCACACACCACCAAACACCAACACACACCACCACACATCACCAAACACCACCACACACCACCACACACCACCACACATCACCAAACATCACCAAACATCACCAAACATCACCAAAAATCCTCACCAAACCACCAAACATCACCAAACACCACCACACATCACCACACACCACCACACATCACCAAACACCACCACACATCACCAAACACCACCACACATCACCAAACATCACCACACACCACCAAACACCACCACACACCACCAAACACCACCAAACATCACCAAACATCACCAAACACCACCACACATCACCAAACATCACCAAACATCACCAAACATCACCAAACCCCACCAAACACCAACAAACATCACCAAACACCACCAAACACCAACAAACACCACCACACATCACCAAACATCACCAAAAATCCTCACCAAACCACCAAACATCACCAAACACCACCACACATCACCAAACACCACCACACATCACCAAACATCACCAAACATCACCAAACATCACCAAACACCACCAAACACCAACAAACATCACCACACATCACCAAACATCACCAAAAATCCTCACCAAACCACCAAACATCACCAAACACCACCACACATCACCAAACACCACCACACATCACCAAACATCACCAAACATCACCAAACATCACCAAACACCACCAAACACCAACAAACATCACCAAACACCACCACACATCACCAAACACCACCACCATCTGTAAAGGCTTACTCTACAATGAAGGCGGAACAAACTCACTAATAACAGAACAATATGATCCATAACTTCACTGGAACGCAGAATTTTAAATGGACAAGTCATTCATCCTGTCATCACGTTCCATTAATCACAACCCCAGAGTCTCACATCAGGATATTGATATGAGACTCTTTAATAGCTTGATAAGTGGCTCCGAGTTGTAAACAGCATGTCCCCTCCGTGTTTATATGGGCAGAGCAGCGGGCATGTCCGATGAACTTCTTAAGCGCAGATTTGCACACTAACGATCAGCGGCCAGCTGTTGAAGACAGATGTTCACTCCGACTCACAGTGGGGATAACCAGCGGTTTACTCAGAATGTAAACCTGAGGTGCTCACAAGAGCAGCCACCGCTAAATATGATTAGTTCAATTCCTTGGGCATTCAGGTCTACAAACAGAGGATTTCGTTCGAGGACAAACAGGATTTTGTTCCATGGGACAAATCGATGACGCTGTTGTGCGACTCGACGCTAAAGTTCAGACCCTCAGTCAGAAAACACCTAGAAGATGACCTGATGAGGAGTCCTGTCGCTGGTATGGACAGATATGGAAAACCTGCATGCCATGTGCAACGTTTAAACACAGGGCAACACACTTCCGATTCCAGTCAAATAACACACAACTATTGCGCTATGTCTTTCTTTCAGTTTGATCCAGAAACATGCACACACGCCTTGCGTGTGTGCCTTAGGATCCCTAGACATTTAAAACGACCTAAACCGGGTCTGCTCTACTTTTGGAATGTTTGGCACGTGGGCACCGGATCCCGCTCCTCCCGGCTGTCAAGCCGTCCACCGACCACTCACACAACTCTCCCGGTACCTCTATCGCACACAGAACCAGAGCTCCACCGGGACATCCCCTAAACTACAGCCGCTGTTCGGGCTCCCGTACCCCGGACCGCTGCACTCACCTCCGTGCGCGCCTGTAGCCGCTTGTTCATCTCGTAGATGCGATACTCTGGCTGGACCATGTAGGGCGAGTGTCTCCTGTAGAAGGGTCCGAACGGGGACGAGTAGAACGGGTCGTGGGTCGGGTTCGACATGCTGACAAGGGCTGGCGAGCGGTCTGCGCGATGTGAACATCCAGATCCAGATCCAGCACATGGGGAGTGCGACGCTCTGGGGACCCCGAGCAGAGCAGCCGCTGGCTGGGAACACTCTGCAAGTTGAGCCGCTGCCGCTCCGCTATAGCGGCGGGAGGGAGGAGGGGAGGGGAGAAGGGGGAGGGGGAGAGGAAAGGAGGAGGATGAGGAGGAGGGGAGAGGGGTGGAGGAGAGGAGAAGGGGAGGGAGGAGATGAGAGAGAGGGGGAGAGTGGAGGAGGGACAGATGAGGAGAAGGGGTGCATTGTTACAGTGCCTGTAAAGTTACAGATTTTTTTTTAAAATAAAGCAATTAAGGCGAATTAATTGGCATATTATCACGTGGCAATATGTCAACACATTGTCAACACAGGCTGTCTGTGTCTCTGGTCTAGATATATCTGTCTCAACACATTGTATACATTGACACTTTCATGGACTTTAAAAGAGATGAGTTGTCATTTCGCTATACATCACTTTGAGCCATCACTAAATGTTGCTGTTGTTAATTTAAAACAGATAGACCAGTTCAGTTAAACCAGCTCAGTTTAAACCAGTTCAGTTAAACCAACTCAGTTTAAACCAGTTCAGTTAAATGAGCTCAGTTGAAACCACCTCAGTTAAACCAGCTCAGTTTTAACCAGCTCAGTTTAATCCAGTTCAGTTAAATGAGCTCAGTTTTAACCAGCTCAGTTTAATCCAGTTCAGTTAAACCAGCTCAGTTTAAACCAGTTCAGTTAAATTAGCTCAGTTTTAACCAGCTCAGTTTAATCCAGTTCAGTTAAACCAGCTCAGTTTTAACCAGCTCAGTTTAAAGCAGTTCAGTTAAAGCAGTTCACTTAAACCATCTTGGTTAAACCAGTTCAGTTAAACCATCTCAGTTAAACCATGTTAGTTAAACATGCAAAAAGTGCTAAACCAGAGGCAGGTGACGACATGAATGACATGATTCTGAGTAATCATCCTGTCATTCTGATTCAATTAGCGCGTGACATGGTTGGACAAGTGACACGTCAGCACAGCGGGTTCCTCGGACACTGATACTCTTCTCTGATTGGTTGATCTTACAGGCCGGGTTCCACATTAAAGAACCATTTAAATAGTCTTCCTTTAATGGTGTGGTATGGTATGGTTTAAAAGTGTGCCATTCAAATTTAAAAACTGGAGAAGGCACCTTCCGATTTAAATGTCATTTACAATGTTGGAGACCAACAGCTGGAGAGGTTTGGGATACAGGGTCCCACTTTGCACAGAAGAAGCCCCAGCCTTCCACACCACCACGAGTTTTCACCAGTAAGACCGACCGCGGTGGAACTGCGGCTTCGCCTGTTATTACCTGCCATTATCTTTTCTTATTGAACACCCATGGGTGATGCTGAAGACGTTATTCTAAACTCGTGTTTGAAGGGAGGCGCGGTCCGCAGTGCGAGGCAGTCTGAACCACGCCAGATAAAAGTTGTAATCCAACCGCCTGAGGCATCCAGTTGGGTAATTAAAAAAAAGTTCTAAAAATCTATTAATAAAGCTTTAATTAAAAACTACATTTTTAATATCTGAAGACCTTTTCAATTGACATTTCTAACAGGATTGGTTGCCTGGAGCACACACAACTCAAGTGTGGCCAGAGAGCGCTTAGAACAGATTCTAGCACTTACAATAGGAACGTGTTTCTACTCATGCTGATTACAGAGCTAATATATAATGCATCATATATATATAAAGCAGGCTCTCTTCTTTTCACTCAGAGGAGCCAGGTAAGACTGGACACATCTTTATTGGTTGGTCTTAAAATATACATTTTATATTATTGTACTTTTTAATAGCTTCATTTGTATTTGATATCAGTACTGTTGTTTTGGACATTTCTGCACCAATACACCTCAAAGCTTAATGGCTACTTGCCAAAACAACTCTTTCTGAGTCAGATTCTAGTGTTGGATTCTGCAGGCAGAGTTTATCCCAAATTTCCCGTGTGGGATTAATAAAGTTGATCTGATCCTATTTGTGTGTGAAGCTATGGTGTGTTCTGTGGTTCTACTACAGACACTAGGTTCTGCTACAGAGTAGGTTCTGCTACAGAGACTAGGTTCTGCTACAGAGTAGGTTCTGCTACAGAGACTAGTTTCTGGTACAGAGTAGGTTCTGCTACAGAGACTAGGTTCTGCTACAGAGTAGGTTCTGCTACAGAGTAGGTTCTGCTACAGAGTAGGTTCTGCTACAGAGACTAGGTTCTGGTACAGAGTAGGTTCTGCTACAGAGACTAGGTTCTGGTACAGAGTAGGTTCTGCTACAGAGACTAGGTTCTGCTACAGAGTAGGTTCTACTACAGAGTAGGTTCTGCTACAGAGTAGGTTCTGCTACAGAGTAGGTTCTGCTACAGACTAGGTTCTGCTACAGAGTAGGTTCTGCTACAGGCTAGGTTCTGCTACAGAGACTAGGTTCTGCTACAGAGACTAGGTTCTGCTACAGAGTAGGTTCTGCTACAGAGACTAGGTTCTGCTACAGAGTAGGTTCTACTACAGAGTAGGTTCTGCTACAGAGTAGGTTCTGCTACAGAGTAGGTTCTGCTACAGAGACTAGGTTCTGCTACAGAGTAGGTTCTACTACAGAGACTAGGTTCTGCTACATTGCAGGGTGTTGTGTTCTACGCCCAGGTAGCCTGGGGTTCTACGCCGAGGTAGCCTGGGGTTCTACACCCATGTAGCCTGGGGTTCTACGCCCAGGTAGCCTGGGGTCTACGCCCAGGTAGCCTGGGGTTCTACGCCCAGGTAGCCTGGGGTTCTACACCCATGTAGCCTGGGGTTCTACACCCATGTAGCCTGGGGTTCTACGCCCATGTAGCCTGGGGTTCTACACCCAGGTAGCCTGGGGTTCTACGCCCATGTAGCCTGGGGTTCTACGCCCATGTAGCCTGGGGTTCTACACCCAGGTAGCCTGGGGTTCTACGCCCATGTAGCCTGGGGTTCTACGCCCATGTAGCCTGGGGTTCTACACCCAGGTAGCCTGGGGTTCTACGCCCATGTAGCCTGGGGTTCTATGCCATGGTCTCAAATACATGGGGGGATAGAACCAGGACCTACAGCAGCATGAGGACACAAAGATGCTCGACTTCTGCCTTTGGTGTTACTATGGTTACCTACCCTCTTCAAGCCCTAGCTAGCGCACAAAGAACACTGTAGCTGCATGGCTACAGGTTTTACCCTTAACATACAGGTTAGCTACCTAGTGATGTCAGCCATCTTGCTAGAGGTTTTACCATCTGAATACATGGGTAAGCCTAGCACTGTTAGCCACATGGTGCTAATTGTTTACCATCTGAATACATGGGTTAGCCTAGAGCTGTTAGCAGCCTTGCTAAATATTTTACCATCTGAACGAACAGGTTAGCTTCCTAGCGATGTTAGCCACATTGCAACACATCAGCCCTGAAGCGCCTACAGGTGAGCTGATGGCTAACGCTCAACAAGCTGAGATCGATGACACAACGATTACTTTTCCTTCAAGATGAGAAGAAAAGAAAATGTATTACAAACAACTAGAAGAAAAACAAAGAGCAGCTGAGAATCTCGAAAAACAGCACTACAAACCCCAAAATAAGTCACTGAAAGTTAGCGTTAGCGTGTAGCATATAGCCTGGAGGAGAGAAGTGTTTTTAACGAGGCTCCTCGCGGTTAGCACGCGCGCGGGAGGAGAGAATAAAGCTAGAAGAGACACGGTGAGAGTGGCTTTCATTCTCAGCACAACAACAACAACAACTGTTTTCCAAATATGGCTGAATGTACACCGAGCAACAGCTTCTATGGCGGAATCTCATTAGCATTGTAATAGCTTGCAGGCTCATTTGCATTTTGCCGTGAGTGATTCCACTCTCTCCTCTCTCTCTCCTCCCTTTCCCTGTTTCTCTCTCTCTCTCTCCCTCTCTCTCTTCCCCCTCTGTATCTCTCTCATGCCTGGTCCTCTCTCTCTCCCTCCCTCCCTCTCTCTCTCTTCCCCCTCTGTATCTCTCTCATGCCTGGTCCTCTCTCTCTCCCTCCCTCTCTCCCTCCCTCTCTCCCTCCCTCTCTCTCTCCTCCCCCTCTGTATCTCTCTCATGCCTGGTTCTCTCTCTCTCTCCCTCCCTCCCGCTCTCTCTCTCACTGCTAGATTGAGTAAAAAAATGGGCTGCATTTTATTGAATAATTTAAGTTAAATAAATTGTAATTGAAAAGCACTTTTCAATCCCGCTCCTTCCTTATATGGGCGCGGAACGCCTCCTCCGGTCCTGTCAAGCAATTATGGAATGACACACAAAACTAATATTTGTGCACAAGGATGGTCGGTTTGCTTTAAACTGGTGTAAATAGATTATTATAACAAAGAAACGTACATAACAATAATGTTTTTGTAGTTGAAATTGAGTAAAGGATTTCTTTCTGTGTTTTAGAGTCTGTTGTGAACTATCAGGATGTGAAAAAAGAGGCTTGATGGTGGCTTTTATTTTGGTAGGAGCCTGTTATTGTGGTAGGGGGCTTTTATTGTCTTAGGAGGCTTTTATTGGGGTATGAACCTTATATTATGGCAGGGGGCTCTTATTGTGTTAGGGGACATTTATTGTGGTATTATTTTCTTTTTTGGGGGACCTTTATTGTGGTATGCTTTTTTATTGTGGGAGGGGGCTTTTATTGTGGATAGGGCTTTTACTGTGACATGGCTGGAAGCGACCACGAGCATTAGAATGAAAACAATCAGAGTTGCATCATAGCGCGCTGTATGATGCTTGTGACGAAGACGCTAATTTAATATTAAAGAGCCCAGCGGTGTTCCTGAGAATTAGCATCAAGATGCTAATTTCACTAAATCTTGCTGTTGTTTATTTCCCATTTCCAATAAACCTGAAAATAATACAAATGTTTTAATTGATTTGATATATATATATATATATATATATATATATATATATATATATATATATATATATATATATACATGGTGCTATGTATATATATATTTATTTATATAAATATATATATATATACATGGTGCTATTTATATATATATATATATAAAAATAATAATATATATATATATATATATATTTACATAGCACCATGTATATATATATAGGTATACATGGTGCTATGTATATATATATTTCTTTATATAAATATATATATATATAGATATATACATGGTGCTATTTATATATATATATAAAAATAATAATATATATATATTTACATAGCACCATGTATATATATATATATATATATATATATATATATATATATATATATATATAGGTATACATGGTGCTATATATATATATCTATAGATTATTATTATTTTTATACATATATATATGGTGCTATGTATATATAAACACTGTTTGTGTTTATTTAGGTGCAGGTGAAGCAGCTCCATATTCTCTATATTCTGTGGCTGTTCTGCTGCAGAATCTTGGTGAGCGAAGAGTTAATATTTCCACCAGCTCTACTCCAGACATGCACACACACACGCACACACACACACATACGCACTAACACACACACACACACACACTCAGCGCTTCACACACATATACAGACACACACATACACACATCAACCTTGATCATACTCACACTAACACATACAAGGCTGTGCTTCACCAGCACACACACACACACACACACACACACACACACACCCACACACACACACACAACACTCTCTCTCTCACACACACACACACACACACACACACACACACACACACACAACACTCACTCTCTCACACACACACACACACACACAACACTCACTCTCTCTCACACACACATACATACACACACAACACTCTCTCTCTCTCTCTCTCTCTCTCTCACACACACACACACACACACACAACACTCACTCTCTCTCTCACACACATACACACACACAAACACACGCACACACATACACACACAGCTGTGGAGCTCTGACAAGCACACACACTTTCCCTGGTGTACACACAAAGCCATAATTCCCAGCACCCCATTCCACCACCACCTCTCTGTCACCCCCAACCCCCCCCCCCCCCCCCCCCCCACCCACAACTCCCCTCCCCCCCTCCCCCCTCCCCCCTCCCCCCTCCCATCCTCCCAGGTCAGTTAATAAGCAGCCAGAGCTCTGCTAGCCTGGTATTACCGCCTGGATAGTCCAGGATACTGGCCTAGATTAGCCGCTTAAGCTAGCAGCCTGGCCCTAAAGTCTGGATTAGCTGCCTGAGCTAGCTGCTTGGGTTAGCAGCTTGAGCTAATAGCCAGTGCAAAAAGCATTAGTTAAAGACTGCTCTAATAGACTGGGCTAGCTGCTAGCAGACTGGGCTGGCTGCTAGTAGACTGGGCTGGCTACTAGTAGACTGGGCTAGCTACTAGCAGTCTGGGCTAGCTGCTAGCAGACTGGGCTGGCTGCTAGTAGACTGGGCTAGCTGCTAGCAGACTGGGCTGGCTGCTAGTAGACTGGAATAGCTGCTAGCAGACTGGGCTGGCTGCTAGCAGTCTGCCAACAGATTGGCTAGTGGCTGGTAGACATGGCTAGTGGCTTGCAGATTGGCTAGTGGCACACACACACACACACACACACACACACACACACACACACACACACACACACACACACACACACACACACACACACACACACACACACACACACACACACACACACACACACACACACACACACACACACACACACACACACGTGTCCCGGGGAGTGTGTTTGTGGATGAGTATCTTCATCTATCTCAGAGAAGTGACCGATACCTTACCCTCCTCATCCACCTCTTCCCCCTCCTCTGCCAGTTAGCGTCAGCTATCCCAGACAATTAGCTTACGCTATCCCAGTGCATTGACATCCACACACTTAGAGCTACATTGCTGCTAATGAGTTAGCTTCTGCTAGCCGGTTGGCTTCATATAAACAGTACACAGAGTAAACTGCTAATGAGTTAGCTTCTGGATTTCAGACCCTTCTGTACTCCTGTGTTCTCCCTGAACCCACAGCTCCCCCTAATGGAGAGAGAGAGACATAGACAGACAGAGAGAGAGAGAGAGAGAGAGAGAGAGAGAGAGAGAGAGAGAGAGAGAGAGAGAGAGAGAGAGAGAGAGAGAGACAGAGACAGAGAGACAGAGAGAGACAGAGAGAGCTATAACTATATATATATACACATAAAGTTATTAATATATAACTATATCTATCTAGATGTAGATATTTAACTGTATATTATATATAGATATATGAACAACATCTCTAGTTTGGTGACAGTACACAGCTCAGCTCTAGAGGTTATCCTGCAGAACATGCAGCAAGGGGACACTTCTCCTCAACATTTAGTATGTTACACATTAGCATATACATGAATTGATTACATTCTAAACTATTTCCATGTTAAGGTTGAAAAAAAAGGTAATTGGAGGTTCATCTATTCAGATGTGTTCCTCTGAACGCCTGTAGATACCACGTGGAGCGCTAACCCTGTAGCTACCACGTGGAGCACTAACCCTGTAGATACCACGTGGAGCGCTAACCCTAACCCTGTAGATACCACGTGGAGCGCTAACCCTGTAGATACCACGTGGAGCGCTAACCCTGTAGCTACCACGTGGAGCGCTAACCCTGTAGATACCACGTGGAGCGCTAACCCTGTAGATACCACGTGGAGCGCTAACCCTGTAGCTACCATGTGGAGCACTAACCCTGTAGATACCACGTGGAGCGCTAACCCTGTAGATACCACGTGGAGCGCTAACCCTGTAGATACCACGTGGAGCGCTAACCCTGTAGCTACCACGTGGAGCGCTAACCCTGTAGCTACCACGTGGAGCGCTAACCCTGTAGATACCACGTGGAGCGCTAACCCTGTAGATACCACGTGGAGCGCTAACCCTGTAGATACCACGTGGAGCGCTAACCCTGTAGATACCACGTGGAGCGCTAACCCTGTAGATACCACGTGGAGCGCTAACCCTGTAGCTACCACGTGGAGCGCTAACCCTGTAGCTACCACGTGGAGCGCTAACCCTGTAGATACCACGTGGAGCGCTAACCCTGTAGATACCACGTGGAGCGCTAACCCTGTAGCTACCACGTGGAGCGCTAACCCTGTAGCTACCACGTGGAGCGCTAACCCTGTAGCTACCACGTGGAGCGCTAACCCTGTAGCTACCATGTGGAGCGCTAACCCTGTAGATACCACGTGGAGCGCTAACCCTGTAGCTACCACGTGGAGCGCTAACCCTGTAGATACCACGTGGAGCGCTAACCCTGTAGATACCACGTGGAGCGCTAACCCTGTAGATACCATGTGGAGCGCTAACCCTGTAGCTACCACGTGGAGCGCTAACCCTAACCAGATGGAGCGACTGCTCTCTCCGATCACGGAGGAGGAGGTAAAGATGAGCCCAGAGCAGAAGAGAGGAACCTGCTAGTTAGTTAACAAGGACAGTTGAACGGTGAATTACTAACGCAGCCTGCGTTGGAGCTGTGTGTGTGTGTGTGTGTGTGTGTGTGTGTGTGTGTGTGTGTGTGTGTGTGTGTGTGTGTGTGTGTGTGTGTGTGTGTGTGTGTGTGTGTGTGTGCATGTATGTGTGTGTGTTTATTTATGAATTTATCAGCAGCAAAATCTGTGTGTTTCTCCACACAAACCAAAATCTATTTCTGTGTACCACAATATTTATGTCTGTGAGTATATCGCAAATGACAACACAATATCTACTATATGAGAATATTAAAATCCATATCTTATATCTAAAGTCCAGGAGACTTGCAGGTCCTAATTGTACCATCCTGCAGAACACAGATTACTGCAGCGTTAAACCACACTATAATCCAGCGGTTAACTGCTGGCTGGAATAACACCATGATGGGATGTAGGCATATTTTGGACCAAATCGTCCATATTAAGAGTTGATTTTATTTTTAACGAGGATGATATGAGCTCATGAATAATATATTAACCAATGAGATAATGCAGCACAATGTGGAAAGATGCTTCTTCATTTAAAATGAGTCTCGACCTGAATTTCATTCTTGCTCCCAAACACAGTAAATGCTGGTGTGTGTGTAAAAAAACATTTGTGTGAGCACATACTATTAATATCGCTATACCACAAACTACCTCCTTCTCCTCCTCCACCACTGTAAGACTTACACCACAATTACTGCAGCGTTATCACCACACTATAATCCAGCGTATTAACCACTGCTCAATACCATGACCCCCTGCCTCACATATTTTGGACCACCGTCCTTAAGAGTTGATTTTATTCCGATGCCATGAATTTATGCCAATCCCATCCCATGTTTAATACACCCTTCTCATCCCCACCTCTCCTGACAACGCAAACTCATTGGAGACAAAAACACACTCCGCTGCACCACCCTCCTAACCCCCACCTCCTCCACCCCACCCCCTCCACCCACCTCTCCTCCCCTACCACCTCACTACCTCCACCTCCCACCTCATCCACCCCCCCCTCCCTCCACCTCCCCCTCCCATTCTCCTCACCACCCTCCTCCACCCCACCCCTTTTCCTCACCTCTACCCCACCACCTCTCCCCACTCCTCCAACACCTCCCCCTCCTCCACCCCCCTACCACCATCTCCTCCACAACCTCCCTCCTCCTCCACCCACCCCCTCCCCTCTCCACCACCCACAACCACCTCCACCACCCCTCCTCCCTCCCACCCCCTTCTCCTCACCACCACAACCACCACCACCACCTCCTTCACCACCTCCTCACCCCACCCCCTTCTCTCACACCACAACCACCACCACCCTCCTTCACCACCTCCTCCCCCACCCCCCTCTTCCACAACCCCCCCCCTCCTCCCCCACCACTTCCCCTCCCCCTCCACAGCCAAGAGAGATGAGAAGAAAGATGGAGACAAAGGGGGAGAGAGAGATGGAGAGAGAAAGAGGGAGAGAGAGAGACAGAGAGACTGCTTCTGTCTTTTTTTAAGGAATGGCATCCTGTATTCTTGGATGTGTCGTTGTCATAGCAACTGTAACTTGGTGACCTCGTTATTTCTGCTAAATCTTGCGGTGGTGGTCCGCATGGCCGGTCGAATCACATGACCAGATGGTCACTGTACCAATGACTACACCATTACAACCAACCAACATACAACCTTACAACCAACCAACCAATACAACCATTAACATACAACCAACCAACATACAATCAACATACAACCAACCATACTACTAACCACCAACATACAACCAACAACCAACCAAATACAATCAACATACAACCAACTTACAACCAACCAACCAAAATACAACCAACATACAACCATACAACCAACCAAAATACAACCAACATACAACCATACAACCAACCAACCAACCAACATACAACCAACCAACCAACATACAACCAACCAACCAACATACAACCAACTTACAACCAACCAACCAACATACAATCAACATACAACCAACCAACCAACATACAACCAACCAACCAACATACAACCAACCAACCAAAATACAACCAACATACAACCATACAACCAACCAACATACAACCAACCAACATACAACCATACAACCAACATACAACCAACATTCAACAAACCAACCAACATACAACCAACATACAACCATACAACCAACCAACCAACATACAACCATACAACCAACATACAACCAACATACAACCAACATACAACCAACCAACCAACATACAACCATACAACCAACCAACCAACATACAACCATACAACATACAACCAACCAACCAACCAACCAACATACAACCAACCAACATACAACCAACCAACCAACATACAACCATACAACCATACAACCATACAACCAACATACAACCAACCAACCAACCAACATACAACCATAAAACCAACATACAACCAACATACAACCAACCAACCAACATACAACCATACAACATACAACCAACCAACCAACCAACCAACATACAACCAACCAACATACAACCAACCAACATACAACCAACCAACCAACATACAACCATACAACATACAACCAACCAACCAACCAACATACAACCAAACAACATACAACCAACCAACCAACATACAACCATACAACCAACATACAACCATACAACCATACAACCAACCAACCAACATACAACCATACAACCAACCAACCAACCAACCAACATACAACCATACAACATA
>JACYXH010000232.1:1777500-1792500 GCA_026745465.1 Lota lota
ATGTGACTACCCATGTGATTACCCATGTGATTACCCATGTGATTACCCATGTGATTACCCATGTGATTACCCATGTGCTTACCCATGTGATTACCCATGTGATTACCCATGTGACTACCCATGTGATTACCCATGTGATTACCCATGTGATTACCCATGTGATTACCCATGTGACTACCCATGTGATTACCCATGTGATTACCCATGTGATTACCCATGTGATTACCCATGTGATTACCCATGTGACTACCCATGTGATTACCCATGTGATTACCCATGTGATTACCCATGTGATTACCCATGTGATTACCCATGTGATTACCCATGTGCTTACCCATGTGATTACCCATGTGATTACCCATGTGACTACCCATGTGATTACCCATGTGATTACCCATGTGATTACCCATGTGATTACCCATGTGATTACCCATGTGACTACCCATGTGATGCCCAAAGTTTAGGTATGAGGTTAGAGATAGTTAAGGTATTAAGTTAGAGATGGTTAAGTTAAGCTATAGGTTAGAGATAGTTAAGTTATGAGGTTAGAGATGGTTAGTTTAGGTACACGGTTAAAGATGGTCAGTCTATGTATATGTTAAGGGTGTGGTAGTTAAAGTTAAGCATTGATAACAGTTCATTACCAGAATTGTAACATTTATTTTTATTTTTTTTAACAACTTTTCAAACAATTCATTTGACACAACCACTGGACCAGGCAGGGGTGAACACACACACACACACACACACACACACACACACACACACACACACACACACACACACACACACACACACACACACACACACACACACACACACACACACACACACACACACACACACACACACACACACACACACACACACACACACACACACCAGCAGCAGCAGCAGCAGCAGTCCTGTGGTTGAAGACCGAAGCGTAGATCTAGGAACAACAAAACCCAGGTGAGTCATGTGACGACAGTAAGAGGTGTGTATAGGAGGAGTACTGCTGCATGATGGGTAATAACGAGTCATGTGACGACAGTAAGAGGTGTGTATAGGAGGAGTACTGCTGCATGATGGGTAATAACGAGTCATGTGACGACAGTAAGAGGTGTGTATAGGAGGAGTACTGCTGCATGATGGGTAATAACGAGTCATGTGACGACAGTAAGAGGTGTGTATAGGAGGAGTACTGCTGCATGATGGGTAATAACGAGTCATGTGACGACAGTAAGAGGTGTGTATAGGAGGAGTACTGCTGCATGATGGGTAATAACGAGTCATGTGACGACAGTAAGAGGTGTGTATAGGAGGAGTACTGCTGCATGATGGGTAATAACGAGTCATGTGACGACAGTAAGAGGTGTGTATAGGAGGAGTACTGCTGCATGATGGGTAATAACGAGTCATGTGACGACAGTAAGAGGTGTGTATAGGAGGAGTACTGCTGCATGATGGGTAATAACGAGTCATGTGACGACAGTAAGAGGTGTGTATAGGAGGAGTACTGCTGCATGATGGGTAATAACGAGTCATGTGACGACAGTAAGAGGTGTGTATAGGAGGAGTACTGCTGCATGATGGGTAATAACGAGTCATGTGACGACAGTAAGAGGTGTGTATAGGAGGAGTACTGCTGCATGATGGGTAATAACGAGTCATGTGACGACAGTAAGAGGTGTGTATAGGAGGAGTACTGCTGCATGATGGGTAATAACGAGTCATGTGACGACAGTAAGAGGTGTGTATAGGAGGAGTACTGCTGCATGATGGGTAATAACGAGTCATGTGACGACAGTAAGAGGTGTGTATAGGAGGAGTACTGCTGCATGATGGGTAATAACGAGTCATGTGACGACAGTAAGAGGTGTGTATAGGAGGAGTACTGCTGCATGATGGGTAATAACGAGTCATGTGACGACAGTAAGAGGTGTGTATAGGAGGAGTACTGCTGCATGATGGGTAAAAACGAGTCATGTGACGACAGTAAGAGGTGTGTATAGGAGGAGTACTGCTGCATGATGGGTAATAACGAGTCATGTGACGACAGTAAGAGGTGTGTATAGGAGGAGTACTGCTGCATGATGGGTAATAACGAAGACATGGGGGCGATCACACAGACGCACGATGCTTTGGGAGGTCTTCGCTGAGCTGCTGGGTGAGGACGGGGAAAAGGAGGTTTTGGGTTCATACTGAAAACAGGAAACAGTACGGTGAATACCCCCATCTCTTCCTGTGTCTGGATGATAAGCGCGGTTAAGTACTAAAGCCCGCCTCTTGATTTGATTGGCTGCCTGGGCCGAGCGGTGAGAAGTTGAGAATATTAAACTTTTATGCGTTAGAAAGCGCGACGCACCGTAGGAGAACCTCTGTGTGATCGCCCCATACAGGTTATACAATATATCCTTTATAGTTTAGCTTCTACTATCTACACTCACCAACACCTACCACTAGATGTCACTGCCTCTGTGTCCTTCTTCTCTCGCCCTCTACCTGTCTCTCTCCCTATCCTTCTCCCTCCCTCCCTCCCTCCCTCCCTCCCTCCCTCCCTCCCTCTCTCCCTATCCTTCTCCCTCCCTTCCTGTGGGACTCTCTCTCTCTCTCTACCTCTCTCTCTTTCTTTATTTACCTCTCTCCCTCTCCCTCGCTCTCTCTCTCTCTCTCTCTCTCTCCCTCTCTCCCTCTCTCTCTCCCCCCCTCCCCCTCTCCCCCTCTCCCTCTCCCTACCTCTCTCTCTACTGTGCAAGGACAGCCTCGGTCGCCCCTCCAGTGGTGATCAGCTGAACGAGGCTGCCGGTCGATGGGCGATCAAGGCCGCTCGCCCATCTGAAGAACGTTCTGGAAATAAACAAACAGCCAATAAGAAATGAGCAGTCCCCCAGCCACATGGACCAATCACAGTCCAGTATTATTATCAGATAAGTAGAATAATATATATATTATGTAAATATGACAAAGTCAGGACAGAGTGATGGAGCACAAAACAAGGGTTATATAAATATACTCTTAATAAGATATACCTTAAGCATGACCTAATACAAATCCAAAATATACACTGGAGTCTTAATTTGCCTTTTATATTATCTTGTACAATATTATATAATATCTTGTATGATGTTACATAGGGTGTTGTTTATTTACACACACACACACACACACACACACACACACACACACACACACACACACACACACACACACACACACACACACACACACACACACACACACACACACCCTTCTATTCTCCCATGGATTAAATCACCAGCTACTACCTCACTATTATACACTACTACCTCACTATTATACACTACTACCTCACTATTATACTATATTTTACATTTAATAACCACACGTTTCCCTCAACATGTGTAGTATCTGGGCTAACGGACACACAAGATGGCCAAATGAATAAATGCAACAGATAAACACCTTCTTACCTCGTGAAAATTTTTAAACATGTTAACAACCTTGTTTCAACTGGAAGGTCTTGAAAATGTTTTAATCCCAGACAGGAAATACTGTACTCACTCAGAAACATACTCCAGCGGTGTCCAGGAACCGAAGTCTGCGTCCGGCATGAACTTCCTGTTCATCGGCGTATCCAAGGTAACCCTGATGTAGGGAAGAAGATAGTAAGCATCAGTGATGCTGTGATAGGATGAGGAGAGGAGAGGGCTAGCTAGAGGAGCTGACACATCCAGACACATGGATGGAAGAGGAGAGGAGAGGGCTAGCTAGAGGAGCTAACACATCCAGACACATGGATGGAAGAGGAGAGGAGAGGGCTAGCTAGAGGAGCTAACACATCCAGACACATGGATGGAAGAGGAGAGGAGAGGGCTAGCTAGAGGAGCTAACACATCCAGACACATGGATGGAAGAGGAGAGGGCTAGCTAGAGGAGCTAACACAGCGCTTACGGTGTGATAGTCAGTAGGCCTATATTACAGTACTTATGGTAGGATAGCCAGTAGACCTATATTACAGTACTTACGGTAGGTTGGCAGTAGATCTATATTACAGTACTTACGGTAGGATAGTCAGTAGATCTATATTACAGTACTTACGGTAGGATAGTCAGTAGGCCTATATTACAGTACTTACGGTAGGATAGTCAGTAGGCCTATATTACAGTACTTACGGTAGGATAGTCAGTAGGCCTATATTACAGTACTTACGGTAGGATAGTCAGTAGGCCTATATTACAGTACTTACGGTAGGATAGTCAGTAGGCCTATATTACAGTACTTACGGTAGGATAGTCAGTAGGCCTATATTACAGTACTTACGGTAGGATAGTCAGTAGGCCTATATTACAGTACTTACGGTAGGATAGTCAGTAGGCCTATATTACAGTACTTACGGTAGGATAGTCAGTAGGCCTATATTACAGTACTTACGGTAGGATAGTCAGTAGGCCTATATTACAGTACTTACGGTAGGATAGTCAGTAGGCCTATATTACAGTACTTACGGTAGGATAGTCAGTACGCCTATATTACAGTACTTACGGTAGGATGGCCACTGCGGTGGCGTCGGCTGGCAGTCCGCTATTCTTCTCCGCGAGGCTCCGACACAATTGATGGACCGCAGCCTTTGCCATCCCATAACCAACCATACCTAGAACAGACCATAATATAACATAGCTAGAACAGACCATAATATAACATAGCTAGAACAGACCATAATATAACATAGCTAGAACAGACCATAATATAACATAGCTAGAACAGACCATAATATAACATAGCTAGAACAGACCATAATATAACATAGCTAGAACAGACCATAATATAACATAGCTAGAACAGACCATAATATAACATACCTAGAACAGACCATAATATCACATACCTAGAACAGACCATAATATCACATACTATAATATCACATACCTAGAATAGACCATAATATAACATAGCTAGAACAGACCATAATATAACATACCTAGAACAGACCATAATATCACATACTATAATATCACATACCTAGAATAGACCATAATATAACATAGCTAGAACAGACCATAATATAACATACCTAGAACAGACCATAATATAACATACCTAGAACAGACCATAATATAACATAGCTAGAACAGACCATAATATAACATACCTAGAACAGACCATAATATACACTCAATATTGAGAGCAGTAGAATGAGAAAGGTTGTCATCACCCGTGGTAAGTGAGAGGCTGAACATGTGGCTGTGTATTGGTAATCAATAGTTGTTCTCAGACTGACTCAGGATCCCATTAAGAAGCCTGAAGACATGCAGACACATCTAACATGTTTCTGTCCCTGCTGAGAGCCACACTGAAAACCACTGACCTAGATTCAAATACCATAATAAAACAACCACTAAAATAATCTAAGACAAAGTAAGATAATATGATCCATTTATATCATAGAACTTGTGACCCAGTGGCCTGCAAAGCATCTGTTTTAACTGTTAGCTCCTATCCATGCTTTATGTGAACAGTGTTTTAACTGTTAGCTCCTATCCATGCTTTATGTGAACAGTGTTTTAACTGTTAGCTCCTATCCATGCTTCATGTCAACAGTGTTTTAACTGTTAGCTCCTATCCATGCTTTATGTGAACAGTGTTTCAACTGTTAGCTCCTATCCATGCTTCATGTCAACAGTGTTTTAACTGTTAGCTCCTATCCATGCTTCATGTGAACAGTGTTTTAACTGTTAGCTCCTATCCATGCTTTATGTGAACAGTGTTTTAACTGTTAGCTCCTATCCATGCTTCATGTGAACAGTGTTTTAACTGTTAGCTCCTATCCATGCTATATGTGAACAGTGTTTTAACTGTTAGCTCCTATCCATGCTTTATGTCAACAGTGTTTTAACTGTAAGCTCCTATCCATGCTTTAAGTGAACAGTGTTTTAACTGTTAGCTCCTATCCATGCTTCATGTGAAGTGTTTTAACTGTTAGCTCCTATCCATGCTATATGTGAACAGTGTTTTAACTGTTAGCTCCTATCCATGCTTCATGTGAACAGTGTTTTAACTGTTAGCTCCTATCCATGCTTTATGTCAACAGTGTTTTAACTGTTAGCTCCTATCCATGCTTTATGTCAACAGTGTTTTAACTGTTAGCTCCTATCCATGCTTTATGTCAACAGTGTTTTAACTGTTAGCTCCTATCCATGCTTCATGTGAACAGTGTTTTAACTGTTAGCTCCTATCCATGCTTTATGTGAACAGTGTTTTAACTGTTAGCTCCTATCCATGCTTCATGTGAACAGTGTTTTAACTGTTAGCTCCTATCCATGCTTTAAGTGAACAGTGTTTTAACTGTTAGCTCCTATCCATGCTTCATGTGAACAGTGTTTTAACTGTTAGCTCCTATCCATGCTATACGTGAACAGTGTTTTAACTGTTAGCTCCTATCCATGCTTCATGTCAACAGTGTTTTAACTGTTAGCTCCTATCCATGCTTCATGTGAACAGTGTTTTAACTGTTAGCTCCTATCCATGCTTCATGTCAACAGTGTTTTAACTGTTAGCTCCTATCCATGCTTCATGTGAACAGTGTTTTAACTGTTAGCTCCTATCCATGCTTTATGTGAACAGTGTTTTAACTGTTAGCTCCTATCCATGCTTTATGTCAACAGTGTTTTAACTGTTAGCTCCTATCCATGCTTCATGTGAACAGTGTTTTAACTGTTAGCTCCTATCCATGCTATATGTGAACAGTGTTTTAACTGTTAGCTCCTATCCATGCTTTATGTCAACAGTGTTTTAACTGTTAGCTCCTATCCATGCTTTATGTCAACAGTGTTTTAACTGTTAGCTCCTATCCATGCTTTATGTGAACAGTGTTTTAACTGTTAGCTCCTATCCATGCTTCATGTGAACAGTGTTTTAACTGTTAGCTCCTATCCATGCTTCATGTGAACAGTGTTTTAACTGTTAGCTCCTATCCATGCTTCATGTGAACAGTGTTTTAACTGTTAGCTCCTATCCATGCTTTATGTGAACAGTGTTTTAACTGTTAGCTCCTATCCATGCTTTAAGTGAACAGTGTTTTAACTGTTAGCTCCTATCCATGCTTCATGTGAACAGTGTTTTAACTGTTAGCTCCTATCCATGCTTCATGTGAACAGTGTTTTAACTGTTAGCTCCTATCCATGCTTCATGTGAACAGTGTTTTTAGAGCAACAATGTTCAACCCTGCGGCCAGGAATGCTGAACCGGCAGACCCATCTGGAACCGCTTATCCCTCTGAACTCAGACCATCACCCGCTCCACCCTCCACCAATCACGTACAGCCGCATGAAACGCACCCACTGTGGAATTGACCAATAGGAGGAGGGGAGTGTTGTTTTGCACAAAGCTATTGTTAAATCGTTTTTGTTCAAATCGAGTCAAACGTGATGAAATAATGAAAGGTAACAGACAGACAAATACTTTTAGCCAGCGTGCAATACCTGCTGGGGCAGCAGCACAGGAGTAAGCCCTGTGACCGTCTAGGGAACAGCACCACCGTGACCGTCTAGAGAACAGCACCTCTGTGACCGTCTAGAGAACAGCACCACTGTGACCGTCTAGAGAACAGCACCTCTGTGACCGTCTAGGGAACAGCACCACCGTGACCGTCTAGAGAACAGCACCTCTGTGGCCGTCTAGGGAACAGCACCTCTGTGACCGTCTAGAGAACAGCACCTCTGTGACCGTCTAGAGAACAGCACCTCTGTGACCGTCTAGAGAACAGCACCACTGTGACCGTCTAGAGAACAGCACCACTGTGACCGTCTAGAGAACAGCACCACTGTGACCGTCTAGAGAACAGCACCACAGGAATCCTCCTGCTCTCCTCCAGTAGCTCCTCCTGCTCCTCCACTAGCTGCTCCTCTCCTCCTGCTCCTCCACTAGCTGCTCCTCTCCTCCTGCTCCTCCACTAGCTGCTCCTCTCCTCCTGCTCCTCCACTAGCAGCTCCTCTCCTCCTCAAGATAATAGTGAACAAGCAATATAAAGGAGGAATTTGAAAGCCTAGTTCCTGTGTCTGAAGATGGGGTCGTAGGTCGTAGGGTGTTCACATGATGCCTCCAGCCTGACCGGGACCTTTAAGTCCTTTAGAATGTGTGGAATCAGGGGGTCTGCTTGTGATTAGCCTTCCTCTGTAATCCAGTACCATAAGGCTGGTCATCAAAGCCACTTAGGCTGAATCCAGATGCCCGAGGATCTACAGAATGACACGCAGGCAACAGATCTCTATCACCGGGAGCTGACAGCTTTTCATTTCCTGTCAGGTCACATGACATCCCAATGCTGAAACAGCCTAGCTAGTCCTTCAAGTTGTTCAAGCTCTTTCTCTGTGGCGTTAGAAAGCCTTCCCTGTGTTAGGGTACTGTTAGCTATCTGCTTGCTATCCGCTAGCTGCTAGCTATCTGCTAAACTGGTCCATTTGAAGGAGTAGATTAATATGCATGTTAAATGCTATACTACATCAGTGCAGTCAAACACATCACTGATTGAATGCACTAATGATGTTTCCTTTAACTATATACATATGATCACATGACTTAATAGAAGACCTGTACATCATGTGGTCTCTTCTGGGGATTGAGTCAATGTGGCTCTCATGCTAATATTGACACCCTCCCACTGGGATGTTAGCACATCAAACAACAGCTAACGTCTGGCTGTCATTCTGCTGAGTCATGCTACGCCAGCAGCCAATAGGAGCTGCGTCCTGGGCCTGGTCATGTGGTGTTGGGCCGCCTGGTCCATAATTCACCATTGTGTTCCATTAGCTTGGTCTGGTTAGTGGCTCTGGAGAGTAAACAGACCAGGTACCATATGCCTTGGGTGTGGAACCAACACACACTGCCCTGGGTGTGGAACCAACACACACTGCCCTGGGTGTGGAACCAACACACACTGCCCTGGGTGTGGAACCAACACACACTGCCCTGGGTGTGGAACCAACACACACTGCCCTGGAGCCCCCCCCCCCCCCCCCCCCCCAGATCTTACCTGGGGTCCCAGACAGGCAGGCCTTGGCCCCAGTGAGGGTTAGGAGCCCCCCCCCCCCCCAGATCTTACCTGGGGTCCCAGACAGGCAGGCCTTGGCCCCAGTGAGGGTTAGGAGCCCCCCCCCCCCCCCAGATCTTACCTGGGGTCCCAGACAGGCAGGCCTTGGCCCCAGTGAGGGTTAGGAGCCCCCCTGGCTTCAGGTGGAGCGCGGCCAGCTGGCTGGAGATGGTGGAGGTCCACACACTCTGCTTCCACATCAGGTCTGAGTTCTTGATCAGGTCTGCACACACACACGCACACACACACACACACACACACACACACACACACACACACACACACACACACACACACACACACACACACACACACACACACACACACACACACACAATGAATATACGATATCATACATCACATCTCACATGTAACCGGCAACATCATACAATCAGATGATGATTAACTTGACTGCAAACAAAGAGCTTGAACTCTGACCTTTGGAGCTGCACTTTCCCCCCGCCCAGCCGCCCGCCACACAGAAAATGGCGTCCACCTTCTGTTGCCCTAGCAACTGGGCCACGTCGGCGGTGACCTGCAGAACAGAGAGGGCGGGCTATCACTGAGCTGGTGCTCTGATTGGACGCTGACGGGGGACATTGACAGCCTCAACAACACTAACAAATCACTTCTTCAAACCCGGCTGCTCTAAATACACATCACCATGCTCAACATCTGGCAGACGCTGTCATCCAGAGCAGTTTACAGTGAGCTCTTAGATACACATCACCATGCTCAACATCTGGCAGACGCTGTCATCCAGAGCAGTTTACAGTGAGCTCTTAGATACACATCATTAATGTTGCACTTCAAACCCAGGTAGCCACTAAAAATGAATTACATTTTTATACCGCAATCACATCTAAGGTAACCATCAAATAATGTCCAGTCTATTGTCACGAGGGCCAGGTGTTGACGCTCATGGAGACAGTGATGGAGCGAGTGTTGATCATCTCACCTGGTTAGCCTGCTCCATGAAAGACTCAGACCCCTTCACCAGCACGTTCTCACTGGCCTCCTCGTTAGCTGCCATGTCGATGCTGGCGACCCACTATGGAGGACATGATTAGAGACTAACCTGCTAACTAGTACAGATTAGCATTATAAGAACAAACATTAGAGACTAACCTGCTAACTAGTGACAGGCTAGCATTATAAGAACAAACATTAGAGACTAACCTGCTAACTAGTGACAGGCTAGCATTATAAGAACAGACATGATTAGAGACTAACCTGCTAACTAGTACAGATTAGCATTATAAGAACATGGTTGATTAGAGACTAACCTGCTAACTAGCAACAGGCTAGCATTATAAGAACAGACATGATCAGAGACTAACCTGCTAACTAGTACAGATTAGCATTATAAGAACAGACATGATTAGAGACTAAGCTGCTAACTAGCAACAGGTTAGCATTATAAGAACATGGTACTTTATTGATCCTAGAGTCTTCTTGACACTGCACACATGAAACACACAGGTTTGATATGAGAGTCAGCACTCACCCATCCTTTGGATTTAAAATGCTGCACCACCTTGGAGCCCAGCGCCCCTTTTCCTCCGTAGACTAGGACCCGGGGAGAGGCCATGCTGGGTGCTCGCTGAGGGTGTGGAGAGAGAGTGAGGCGAAGAGAGAGTGAGGCAAAGAGAGTGAGGCGAAGAGAGAGGGAGGCGAAGAGAGAGTGAGGCAAAGAGAGAGTGAGGCAAAGAGAGAGTGAGGCAAAGAGAGAGTGAGGCAAAGAGAGAGTGAGGCAAAGAGAGAGGTGGAGAGAGAGTGAGATGGAGGGAGAGAGGTCAGGACCAGAGTGAGGACTGTAGAGCAGGGGGAGAGAGGGAGAGTGGTGGAGAGAGAGGGAGGAGCAGTAGAGAGAATGAGAGGCGGAGCCTGGTTGGGTGGAGCAACAGGTTTTTGTATTCAGGCTGCCCAATCACAGGTCCGGATGAAGAGGCGGTCCGGAATGAAACTCATTATTTCCATATGATAGCTATGATTATATCCTGGTTACTGAGTATGCCTACATCCTTATACCCACAGCATCTTAGAGTCCTGACTTTACCAGCAGGGATCAAATGGTCCCCATACGTGTGTACGTGTTACGGTTTGTGATGTAGTTTTAGAAAAGTGTTGTTATTAGCCCTGAGTAGGGTGTGTGAACACCTTGATAAAGATGATATAATAAATACTGTTGGGTTGTACTGTAAAAGGCCTACTGAGTACTAGAGCTGTAGTAATACCAACACTGTATTACCAGAAGTACTGTAGTACAAGTAGTACTAGTAGTACTGCAGTATTAGTGGTACTGTAGTACCATAAATACTATGGTTGTGTAGTACTAGTAGTACCGTAGTATTATTAGTACTGTATTTCTAGTAGTACTGCGGTACTTCTAGAAGCCAGCATTAGTCTCTGTACAATCAAACACACTGCGTTCATCTGCTGAGAACTAGCGTTTAGACATCACGTCACAACCTTCTGAACGATATGACTGCAGGATGCATGAATGCATGACTGAATGAACGCATGAATGCATTTCTCTTTGACAGCTTAGCATGTAAGCTAAGGGAGACGAATCGTATCGTCTGACATCAAACCAGTTGTGACCGCGGTGAGACAGATCCTTTGTGGGCTAAACATAGCAGTAGTATGTAGTACTATAGGATAGTAGTATAGTAGTAGTCGTATGTTTTGTAGTAAGTAGTATCGTAGTTTGGTTAAAACAGCTGGTAGCCAACACATGCTAATCCTATCGTCCATGTCAACAGTCAAGTCAACAGTGATAATTACAGCTCTATGATAGCAAACCACGATACTAGCATGTTAAGACGGCCTTCCTATAATCCGTGTGTTGAGGAAACCAGTAACAACTCACCAGTGAAGTGAAACAGCGGAGTGTTGTGAAGAGTGTGCGGTCACAGTAGCCGCCGCTGGAGGGCGCTGCCGTCAACCTCCAGCTATTTATGACGAGCACTCCAATCTAGCAGGACAAACTGTCATATCTCTACAATTATCATTATGGATACTATTTCATTGGATTAAAATTTCACATGGTCAGCTCATTACCACAGTCATAGTATACACCTATACAACAAGGTATGCAAATTATTGTTGTAGTTACTTTACATTCAAATATTATCAACTAACACACGTAACCGTCTCTTACCTGATATGTACATTTAACCATCTCTAACCTAATAACAAACACTTAAATGCTTTTTATGCATAATCTGAAATCAGCCCTTTTACCAACTCGACGCAGTTCCCTCGGTGACCACTAGATGTCACCATCATCCTTGTAACCACACACCGTACTGGGGCTGTGAAACTTGGGAGTATTAAGTGTATTAAGTGGCTCTGGGCTTTTTAGTTCGGAAAAGCATGAGATGCATACCAACCGTGACAAAACAAATAAGAATAAACAATGAGCTGAGATTGTAGCCCGTGGCCACAGGGACATTTCTTAGTCAACACAACCCTCACAACGAACACACGACAAACACACGAAGTAGGAGCGTCCCCTCCGGAGTCATGATGTCAGCGAGAGGCTGCAGGTCAGGATTAGACCGGGAGGAGGGGGTTTGTAACAGTGGATCCTCTAAAGTGGATTATAAACGCTGATATTGGTTTCAGGTGTCGGCTGTTGCAGAGAAGAGAGGAAAGCTGCAGCTGTTATATGTCAGGCAGCCATGTTGGATACAAGCAGAGAATGCCTGGGTGAGGAGAGAGGGAGTAAAGGAGAGGGATGGATGCAGGGAGAGAGGCAGAAGGAGAGATAAGAGGAAAGAGATAATGAAAGGGGGGGAGGAAGGAGAGAGGGAGGGAGAGAGGCAGGGTGAGAGAGGGGGAGGCATGGGAGGGTGGGAGAGCGGCTGGGTGGGAGGGAAGGTGGGAGGGAGAATGAGAGAGGAACAGAGGGAGGAACAGAGAGAGGGGCTGTGCAGGGTTTTGAGGCTGTGATTATAGAGAGATTGAGATGAAATCTCTGGGAACGGGGCTGTCTGCAGGCTGCTTATTGAACTTTTGCTTTCACTGGCGTTAGTAACCAATCAGCACAGAGCAGAAGACAATCAGAGAGAGATTGCTACAGCTGGGTCTAGAGCCAGGGGCCCAGAAACAGTCCACAGGTCCATCGAGGTACCCATCCAGGATGGGTCTGTAGTACCCATCCTGCTGTCTCCACCTCATAAACTACCGTCCAGTCAGGTCCATCGAGGTTCCTGCTGTCTCCACCTCATAAACTACCGTCCAGTCAGGTCCATCGAGGTTCCTGCTGTCTCCACCTCATAAACTACCGTCCAGTCAGGTCCATCGAGGTTCCTGCTGTCTCCACCTCATAAACTACCGTCCAGTCAGGTCCATCGAGGTTCCTGGTCTTTAAATTCAAGTTCAAGTTCTTTATTTAGTCAAATGCACAACAAAACATGCAGCAGCAGTCACTGCTGGCACTGAAGTGCACCTGCTCCAAGCTCTCCTCGACAGTGCAGCTACTAAGTAGTATATACAATACATAAAGTAAAAATAACGAGAGTGATAATATGGTACTATATATTGTGAATAGTTCAATAGTTAAAGATATGTACAGCAAACAAACAACGGCTATTAATATATATATGTTATTTTGTGCGTGTTTTTGGGGGGCGTGGTGTGGTGATCACAGTTCAGAGTTCAATAGTGTTGTGGTTTGTGTGCTTTAGTATCCGTTCTGCTGTTTCCACCTCAAACTACCATCTAGTCCACTATCTGTAAACTAGAGCTCTACAGTTGCTATTCAATAACTGTAGACTATAAACTTCAGTTTGTAGTCTAAAATACACTCTCAATTACAAACTATCATCTATAAAATAGAGTATCAGAAACTATGGTGTAGTCTAGAAACTACAGACTAGATTAGAACTACAGTCTATAAACTAAATCTCTGGCCTTGGAAACTACAGACTATATTATAACTACAGTCTATAAACTAAATCTCTGGCCTTAGAAACTACAGACTAGATTAGAACTACAGTCTATAAACTAAATCTCTGGCCTTAGAAACTACAGACTAGATTAGAACTACAGTCTATAAACTAAATCTCTGGCCTTGGAAACTACAGACTATATTAGAACTACAGTCTATAAACTAAATCTCTGGCCTTAGAAACTACAGACTAGATTAGAACTACAGTCTATAAACTAAATCTCTGGCCTTAGAAACTACAGACTAGATTAGAACTACAGTCTATAAACTAAATCTCTGGCCTTAGAAACTACAGACTAGATTAGAACTACAGTCTATAAACTAAATCTCTGGCCTTAGAAACTACAGACTAGATTAGAACTACAGTCTATAAACTAAATCTCTGGCCTTAGAAACTACAGACTAGCGGTTCTCTCGGGCCAGGACCCAAAATGTGGAGCAATCCAGAAGGTTCTGACTCACAACACTCAGAACTCTGAGAACACAAGAATTGGTGACTACTTGACATCCAATTTAGGCTGATACCACCAAAAATGTCAACAACGAAAAAGTGTATTTTCTGACCTTTCAGGTATTTCCAACAAAATGTCAAAATAACGATTTGGGTTGAAAAGATAAAATCTTTGGAAAGGGTTTTCTTACTGATAAGGAACCCAAGAACCAGGTTGACATTCTGTTGAAAGTTGGGGCCGTTCAATCAGAGCCTGACATTTACAGCCTGAAGTACATCTGATCTGCCGCCAGATGGCGTTTGTGTTAACGGTACATGTTTGTTTCCGTTCAGGCCAAGGAAATGTCGCAAGAGCAAAGGTTTTTAATGCACCTTCGTGTTACATTGACTCAGAGATTAAGAGGAATTACCCACGACCTGTGCTATAGAGCAGCCAAATGTCAAAGCCTATTTCTTAGTTTAGCATTTTATCGTAACGTGTGTGTGTGTGTGTGTGTGTGTGTGTGTGTGTGTGTGTGTGTGTGTGTGTGTGTGTGTGTGTGTGT
>JACYXH010000232.1:1797500-1875000 GCA_026745465.1 Lota lota
TCTCTCTCGTATAAACAGCACAAATGGTTATAGTCCTCTCTGTGCTTCAAGGTAAGAGCGCTGTAATGGCTCACCTGGTGTGTTAGCTTATAGCACAATAAAAGCCTGCTGGGGAAACAGTGCTTTTACACAATAAAAGCGGAACAGTGGAACACAGACAATGAAAGCATGTTGCAAGTATCAGTCATTGTTTCAATTAAAGAATGTTTAAAGTGCACTAAATTCAGGACAGTAAAAGCATGCTGGAAGTATGAGTGTATTTCACAATAAAAGCCTGTTGAGTGCTTTTATTGTTTATAAGCCAATACTACAGGAAGGAGCACTAGAGGTTGTTGTGCTAACCTAGCAGCTACAGGAAGGAGCACTAGAGGGTTGTTGTGCTAACCTAGCAGCTACAGGAAGGAGCACTAGAGGATGTTATGCTAACATAGCAGCTACAGGAAGGAGCACTAGAGGTTGTTGTGCTAACCTAGCAGCTACAAGAAGGAGCACTAGAGGTTGTTATGCTAACCTAGCAGCTACAGGAAGGAGCACTAGAGGTTGTTATGCTAACGTAGCAGCTACAGGAAGGAGCACTAGAGGGTTGTTGTGCTAACCTAGCAGCTACAGGAAGGAGCACTAGAGGTTGTTATGCTATGCTATGTTATGTTATGCTAATGTAGCAGCTACAGGAAGGAGCACTACAGGAAGGAGCACTAGAGGTTGTTATGGTAACCTAGCAGCTACAGGAAGGAGCACTAGAGGTTGTTGTGCTAACCTAGCAGCTACAGGAAGGAGCACTAGAGGTTGTTGTGCTAATGTAGCAGCTACAGGAAGGAGCACTAGAGGGTTGTTGTGCTAACATAGCAGCTACAGGAAGGAGCACTAGAGGTTGTTATGCTAACCTAGCAGCTACAGGAAGGAGCACTAGAGGTTGTTATGCTAACCTAGCAGCTACAGGAAGGAGCACTAGAGGTTGTTGTGCTAATGTAGCAGCTACAGGAAGGAGCACTAGAGGTTGTTGTGCTAACTTAGCAGCTACAGGAAGGAGCACTAGAGGTTGTTATGCTAACCTAGCAGCTACAGGAAGGAGCACTAGAGGTTGTTGTGCTAACCTAGCAGCTACAGGAAGGAGCACTAGAGGTTGTTGTGCTAACCTAGCAGCTACAGGAAGGAGCACTAGAGGTTGTTATGCTAATGTAGCAGCTACAGGAAGGAGCACTAGAGGTTGTTATGCTAACCTAGCAGCTACAGGAAGGAGCACTAGAGGTTGTTGTGCTACTCAGCGGTTGAGCGTTAGCGCTGGAGCGTACTAAACGGCATGAAACATTTAAGAGACTCTAGGTTATAATGGAGCACAGCTTCTTTCTCCTCAGTTCTAGTATTATCATTATTAAACCATATAAACACAGTTATATTACAGTATTATTCAACTGTACAACGCCCATTCTCTCACTACGCTCACTATCTCACCTCCCTCACTCTCTGCCTCACTCTCCTTCACTCTCTCCCTCACTCTCTGCCTCACTCTCCTTCACTCTCTCCCTCACTCTCTCCCTCACTCTCTCCCTCACTGTACAGCTGTGTCTGTATCTCAGAGGGTTGTGTGTGAATGTGTGTGTGTGTGTGTGTGTGGTGTGGTGTGTCTGTATGTGTGTGTGTTGTGGTGTGGTGTGGTGTGTCTGTATGTGTGTGTGTTGTGGTGTGGTGTGTGTGTGCGTGTGTGCGCGTGTGCGTGTGTGTGTGTGTGTGTGTGTGTGTCGTTAAATCATAACAGCAGGGCTGTTGTGCCATTAGCGGGAACAGCATGCAGACCCTGATCAGCTAAGTGGTCTGTGTGTGTGAGTGTGTGTGTGTGTGCATTTGTGAGTGTGTGTGTGAGTCTGTCTGTCTGTCTGTCAGTGTGTGCGTGTGCGTGTGCATGTGTGAGTGTGTGCGTGCGTGTGTGCGTGTGTGTGTGTCTGTGCGTGTGTGTGTATGTGAGAGTGTAAGCGTGTGTGTGTGTGTGTGTGTGTGTGAGTGTAAGTGTGTGTGTGTGTGTGTGTGTGTGTGTGTGTGTGTGTGTGTGTGTGTGTGTGTGTGTGTGTGTGTGTGTGTGTGTGTGTGTGTGTGTGTGTGTGTGCGTGCGTGCGTGCGTGCGTGCGTGTGTGTGTGAGGCTCCAGGGTAGTCTGGTGGTGGTAACATTCGTGCTGAGGTGTCTCAGACGGTCAGCGGTCAGAGGTCAGAGGTCAGCGGTCAGCGGCCAGCGGCCAGCGGCCAGAGGTCAGCGGTCAGCGGTCAGAGGTCAGAGGTCAGCGGCCAGCGGTCAGCGGCCAGCGGCCAGCGGCCAGAGGTCAGAGGTCAGCGGCCAGAGGTCAGAGGTCAGCGGTCAGCGTGTGGACGGGCGTCGCAGCGTTTCCATCCCAACGCTCCGACGTAAACCTGTTCCCTCTGGCGCTTCATGAGACCGTAAATGAAAACGCTGTGAAATGACATTATGATCCATCTACAGGCCCGATAAACCCTTATGTTATGAATCATCTTTACGCCCAAATGCCCATTCTGAGAGACGCAGGGGATGAATAAACACGTCTTTGATCGGTGGCGTTTGAACTGAATGGATCTGCAAGAACAGGCGAGATGGTCGCCTGAAACATCCCCTGGTTACACCCGTAACCAGTACGTAACCAGTACGTAACCAGTACACCCGTAGGACGCTATCTGCAGAAACATAAGGAGAACACCGTAGAGACATGCTAACAGGCTATCTACAGAACCACAAGGCAGATCTAGCACCAGAGAGATGCTAGCAGAGAGATGCTAGCAGAGAGAGATGCTAGCAGAGAGAGATGCTAGCAGAGAGATGCTAGCAGAGAGAGATGCCAGCAGAGAGATGCTAGCAGAGAGAGATGCTAGCAGAGAGATGCTAGCAGAGAGAGATGCTAGCAGAGAGATGCTAGCAGAGAGAGAGATGCCAGCAGAGAGAGATGCTAGCAGAGAGATGCTAGCAGAGAGAGAGATGCTAGCAGAGAGATGCTAGCAGAGATAGATGCTAGCAGAGAGAGATGCTAGCAGAGAGAGAGATGCTAGCAGAGAGATGCCAGCAGAGAGATGCTAGCAGAGAGAGATGCTAGCAGAGAGATGCTAGCAGAGAGAGATGCTAGCAGAGAGAGAGATGCCAGCAGAGAGAGATGCTAGCAGAGAGATGCTAGCAGAGAGATGCTAGCAGAGAGAGATGGTAGCAGAGAGAGATGCTAGCAGAGAGATGCTAGCAGACAGAGAGATGCCAGCAGAGAGATGCTAGCAGAGAGAGATGCTAGCAGAGAGATGCTAGCAGAGAGAGATGCTAGCAGAGAGAGATGCTAGCAGAGAGATGCTAGCAGAGAGATGCCAGCAGAGAGAGAGGCTAGCAGAGAGATGCTAGCAGAGAGATGCTAGCAGAGAGATGCCAGCAGAGAGAGATGCCAGCAGAGAGAGATGCTAGCAGCGATATGCTAGCAGAGAGAGATGCTAGCAGAGAGATGCTAGCAGAGAGAGATGCTAGCAGAGAGAGATGCTAGCAGAGAGAGATGCTAGCAGAGAGATGCTAGCAGACAGAGAGATGCCAGCAGAGAGATGCTAGCAGAGAGAGATGCTAGCAGAGAGATGCTAGCAGAGAGAGATGCTAGCAGAGAGATGCTAGCAGAGAGATGCCAGCAGAGAGAGAGGCTAGCAGAGAGATGCTAGCAGAGAGATGCCAGCAGAGAGAGATGCCAGCAGAGAGAGATGCTAGCAGCGATATGCTAGCAGAGAGAGATGCTAGCAGAGAGATGCTAGCAGAGAGAGATGCTAGCAGAGAGAGATGCTAGCAGAGAGAGATGCTAGCAGAGAGAGATGCTAGCAGAGAGATGCTAGCAGAGAGAGATGCTAGCAGAGAGAGATGCTAGCAGAGAGAGATGCCAGCAGAGAGAGAGGCTAGCAGAGAGATTCTAGCAGAGAGAGATGCCAGCAGAGAGAGATGCTAGCAGAGAGAGATGCTAGCAGAGAGATGCTAGCAGAGAGAGATGCCAGCAGAGAGAGAGGCTAGCAGAGAGATGCTAGCAGAGAGAGAGAGCTAGGAACAGAAGAGAGCGATAGGAGGAACAGGGATTTATCTCCGCAGCTCCTCGGTGACCCTGAGTGACAGGTGAGGCGTGGCGTGGCGTGTGGAGGGAGATAAAAGCACCCTGTCAACGTTCCACAGGAACATCAAACCTGATGAGCCCTGAACACCAGGCTGTCCTCTCTCTTCCCCATACTAACACAGTGCCCATGAGCAGGGCACTAGAGGAGATGCTCTGGAATACTCACTATTTCACCACCGTGGGAAAAATTCGACCCGTTTGTGACATCACAAGTGGAAGCGTGACTAGTATGATTGACAGCTGAAGCTCCCAGCCTACCCAGTGGACCGTACCAACTGCCTGATCCCTTCATCTGACGTCTGGGGGGCCACTCCCACGTCTGAGGTCCCAAATGAGTAGCTCTTGAGATGGCTGGTAAGAGCTAATCCATCACACCTGGTGGGGAGGTAGGAGCGTTAGGACAACGGTGAGTACAGCTCAGTACACCGAGTACACTGAGTACACTGAGTACACGAGTACACTGTGTACACCGAGTACACTGTGTACACTGAGTACACAGTGTACTCGGTGTACTGAGTACACTGTGTACACTGAGTACACAGAGTACACTGAGTACACTGAGTACACCGAGTACACTGTGTACTGAGTACACTGAGTACACCGAGTACACTGTGTACTGAGTACACTGAGTACACTGTGTACCGAGTACACCGAGTACACTGAGTACACTGTGTACTGAGTACGCTGTGTAATGAGTACACTGAGTACACTGTGTACTGAGTACACTGTGTACTGAGTACACTGAGTACACTGTGTACTGAGTACACTGAGTACTGAGTACACTGTGTACTGAGTACACTGAGTACACTGTGTACTGAGTACACTGAGTACTGAGTACACTGTGTACTGAGTACACTGTGTACTGAGTACACTGAGTACACTGTGTACTGAGTACACTGAGTACACTGAGTACTGAGTACACTGAGTACTGAGTACACTGTGTACTGAGTACACTGTGTACTGAGTACACTGAGTACTGAGTACACTGAGTACTGAGTACACTGTGTACTGAGTACACTGTGTACTGAGTACACTGTGCACAAGCTCAGCTACACAGAGGTGACATCACAACGTGCTCCATCACCTGTCAGCAGTTTGAGACGGGAAGGTGTTCTTTTCTCTGCTGTGTACTCAGCTGTTCAAGCAGTTTGGCGAGGCTGAGGGCATCCTGTAGCTGTTATTACATGTTATTCTGAGCGTGGGCCCGTTCAACGCTCAATACAAAAGCCTCTTTCCTCCAAGTGGGGAGAAATGGATTGAAAGACTGAATCAATGACAATCTTAGAGCGCCTTAGCGTAGCAGAAGGCGCTTGCATTGGGAAGAGAAAGCATGGAAAACGAATGAAAAGAGAAACAAGTTGTGATGCCATGGGCGATGGTTTGGACTGATCTGATTAGCTATCAATCAGGGCTATCGATTGGTCAACATCTTCTAATGGTAATGAGGAAGAGTGTCATGGGAAAGGGCTTATTGCTTTATGGTTACAAGGGTTCAGAAAAGATGGACACAACTTTTACATTTCATCTGGAAGCTAAGCCGACTAGCTAGCTGGTTTAGCCTCCTAGCTAGCAGGGTTAGCTAGCTAGCCTCAATAGTCAACCATATTCCCCTGACTCTAGTCTGTATTTACAACTTCATTTAGATTTCTAATAGTTTTTTTAGACATAGACATTTTATGCTTGTGTGTGTGTGTGAGGGTGTGTGTGTGTGTGTGTGTGTGAGTGAGTGAGTGCCTGTGTGAGGGTGTGTGTGTGTGTGTGTGTGCATGCCCTTGTGAGTGAGTGTGTGTGTGTGTGTGTGTGTGTGTGTGTGTGTGTGTGTGTGTGTGTGTGAGTGAGTGAGTGCCTGTGTGAGGGTGTGTGTGTGTGTGTGCATGCCCTTGTGAGTGAGTGTGTGCGTGTATGCCCGTGTGAGTGAGTGAGTGAGTGTGTGCGCGCGTGCCCGTGTGAGTGAGAGTGTGTGTGTGCGTGCCTGTGTGAGTGAGAGTGTGTGTGTGTGTGCGTGCCCGTGTGAGTGAGTGAGTGTGTGTGTGCGTGTCCGTGTGAGTGAGTGAGTGTGTGTGCGTGCCCATGTGAGTGAGAGTGTGTGTGTGCGTGCCTGTGTGAGTGAGAGAGTGTGTGTGTGTGTGTGCCCGTGTGAGTGAGAGTGTGTGTGTGTGTGTGTGCCCGTGTGAGTGAGAGTGTGTGTGTGTGTGTGTGTGCCCGTGTGAGTGAGAGTGTGTGTGTGTGTGTGCCCGTGTGAGTGAGAGTGTGTGTGTGCGTGCCCGTGTGTGTGTGTGAGTGAGACCGTCAGCGCCATGATGGATGGGAAGCTAGTCAGGTGTTCTGTAGCCGTTGTTACGAAATGCTCCTGGAGACGTTATGACAGCCCTCAGGGGCCCTCAGTCAATCTACTGGCTCCTTGTCTCCTCTCTCCTCTCTGTCTCCTCTCTCCTCACTGTCTCCTCTCTGTCTCACCTCTCTGTCTCCTCACTGTCTCCTCTCTGTTCGTCTCTCTCCTTCCTCCTCGTCTTCCGTCTTCAGACTAATAAACACACTGATCTGCCTCATACACAAACAAGGAGACGCACACACACACACACACACACACACCCCCATACACCCACACATGCAACCATACGCACACACACACCCCCATACACCCACACACACACACGCAACCATACGCACACACACACACACACACACACACACACACACACACACCCATACACCCACACCTGCACACACACACACCCCCATACACCCACACACACACACGCAACCATACGCACACACACACACACACACACACACACACACACACCCATACACCCACACCTGCACACACACACACCCCCATACACCCACACACACACACGCAACCATACGCACACACACACACACACACACACACACACACACACACCCATACACCCACACCTGCACACACACACACCCATACACCCACACACACAACCATACGCACACACACCCCCACACACGCAACCATACGCACACACACCCCCATACACACACACACACACACACACACACGCATACACACACACACACACACCCATACACCCACACACGCACACACACACCCATACACCCACACCCGCAACCATACGCACACACACACACCCATACACCCACACCCGCACACACACACGCAAACATACGCACACACACCTGCACACACACACGCATACACACACACGATGGGATAATTGTGTTGTTGGCATCATGAATCATTAATGATTGAATATAAGTAATCATGAATGATTGGCTGGTTGTAATTAGGAAGCGTTGGTTCCAACGCTCATCACAACATCATCCAGCCAAGAGCCTCACTCTCCAGCTCTTAACTTGCTCCATCTCATGATGGTGGTGACTGATGGTGGTGGAGGTGATGGAGGTGGGGGTGGTGCTGGTAGAGGTTTTATAGCTCAAGGTTTTGGTGGTGGAGATGGTGGAGGTGGTGGTGGTGGAGGAAATGGGTGCTGGAGGTGATGGAGGTGGAGATGGTGGAGGTGATGGAGGTGGAGAAGGTGTGGTTGGGGGTTGTGTGTCAGGCAGGTTAATTGGAGGGCTCTGTTTTATTACATCACTTCAGCACTTCAGCAGAGAGCAGAGGTGGCTTCAGAGAGTGTGTGTGCGTGAGTGTGCATGTTTAAATGGGTGGCTGTTTGGTGTTTATAGTGTCATTGTGTGTGACGTGTGTGTAGGGTGTGTGCGTGTGTGTATGTCAGTGTGTATGTGTGTGTGTGTGTTAACTAATTGGCTGGTTTTTCTATCAACAATGAAGAGTGACGTCATCACAGCAGGGGAGCCGAGAACCAAACTATAAACTAAACAGCTGCGTCGTTACCGTGGCAACCCAGGCCTCAGCAGCCCCTCCCCTAGCCGGGGGTGTGGCTGTGATAGGCTGTGATGATGTGTTCTGCTGAGTGGATCAGAGGGGATCTGACCCCCAACAGACCGCAGGGGTCCAGCCTGAATCAGCCCTCCCCCTAACTCCCCCGACTCCTCTCCCCTCCTTGTTTCTCCCTCCTCAGGACCAGACCAATGAGGATGGAGGGCTGGTTACCGGGGGCGACGGTGCTGATGTGCGTGGTTCTGACGGCCGCGCGGCCCGCAGAGGACGGAGCAGGCGCTCCATCGAATCCCCCCGCCGTCAGGTTCAGGCACAAGGTAACACCTGCCAATCACAGCCCTCGAGCTCACTCACGGCCAATCACGGCCCTCGAGCTCACTCACCGACCAATCACGGCCCTCGAGCTCACTCACCGGCCAATCACAGCCCTCGAGCTCACTCATCGGCCAATCACAGCCCTCGAGCTCACTCACCGGCCAATCACAGCCCTCGAGCTCACTCACCGGCCAATCACAGCCCTTGAGCTAACTCACCGCCCAATCACGGCCCTCTGTGCCGTGATGAAACGGGATGTCATTTGTATTTTTGGATGAATTGAGTTTGTGATCTCAGTGCAATTGACCTAAAGGTTCCCCCCAAGAACTGAAGGCTCCCCTCAAGAACTGAAGGCTCCCCTCAAGAACTGAAGGCTTTCCTCAAGAACTGAAGGCTCCCCTCAAGAACTGAAGGCTCCCTCAAGAACTGAAGGCTCCCCTCAAGAACTGAAGGCCCTCTCAAGAACTGAAGGCCCTCTCAAGAACTGAAGGCTCCCCTCAAGAACTGAAGGCTCCCCTCAAGAACTGAAGGCTCCCTCAAGAACTGAAGGCTCCCCTCAAGAACTGAAGGCTCCCCTCAAGAACTGAAGGCTCCCTCAAGAACTGAAGGGTCCCCTCAAGAACTGAAGGCCCTCTCAAGGTGTCTGCAGACCCCCAGAAAGACCAAACCAGCAGAGCGGCTTGCGCATGGCGCAGCCTGCGTTGCCAGGCCGGCAGCTGGGAGCCACAGGGACGTAAAAGCGAGGTGTCCCAGCGAACCGTTTAGAGCCAGCGTTGTAATTTAATTCTTATTGAGTCGTTGGGCCGATCCTCTTAATGGCACAGAGGGGGAGCTTTATTAAGCTCTGTATCTCATAAAGGAACCAGCTATTTCTTCTTTTATTCGCTTTTGTTGGCCGGACTGCGGTGTGGAGATGCGTTGATGGATCTATTAGAGTGATGTGGGGGAGACGGGGGAGGCAGCAGCGCCTGCAACCCTTCAAAAGATATTTCCCATGAGGCCTTGCTGCTGCTTCTGGTAGGTAAACACGGCTCCACCTGCTGGGCAACGGAGACGCTGGACACAGAGCTTCCCTCGAGGCTGGAGACAACAGACCGTGGCAGGGGGGAGAGAGGCAGCGAGGGGGGAGAGAGGCAGCGAGGGGGGGAGAGAGGCAGCGAGGGAGGGAGAGAGGCAGCGAGGGAGGGAGAGAGGCAGCGAGGGGGGGAGAGAGGCAGCGAGGGAGGGAGAGAGGCAGCGAGGGGGGGAGAGAGGCAGCGAGGGGGGGAGAGAGGCAGCGAGGGGGGGAGAGAGGCAGCGAGGGAGGGAGAGAGGCAGCGAGGGAGGGAGAGAGGCAGCGAGGGAGGGAGAGAGGCAGCGAGGGGGGGAGAGAGGCAGCGAGGGGGGGAGAGAGGCAGCGAGGGGGGGAGAGAGGCAGCGAGGGGGGGAGAGAGGCAGCGAGGGAGGGAGAGAGGCAGCGAGGGGGGGAGAGAGGCAGCGAGGGGGGGAGAGAGGCAGCGAGGGAGGGAGAGAGGCAGCGAGGGGGGGAGAGAGGCAGCGAGGGGGGGAGAGAGGCAGCGAGGGAGGGAGAGAGGCAGCGAGGGAGGGAGAGAGGCAGCGAGGGGGGGATAGAGGCAGCGAGGGGGGGAGAGAGGCAGCGAGGGGGGGAGAGAGGCAGCGAGGGAGGGAGAGAGGCAGCGAGGGGGGGAGAGAGGCAGCGAGGGGGGGAGAGAGGAAGCGAGGGAGGGAGAGAGGCAGCGAGGGAGGGAGAGAGGCAGCGAGGGGGGGAGAGAGGCAGCGAGGGGGGGAGAGAGGCAGCGAGGGGGGGAGAGAGGCAGCGAGGGAGGGAGAGAGGCAGCGAGGGAGGGAGAGAGGCAGCGAGGGGGGGAGAGCAGGATGAGTGTTTAGCCTAATAAGCTGGTGTTCAGTCAGAGGGACATGACATCACTCTAAGCCTCTGAAGCCTCGTTACAGTGAGCGCTGGAAGCGACTGCAACACAAGCTGAGTGAGCAGATGAATATATTTACCTAAAGATCAGGATACCCCTTCTCAGAGCTCTTCTCCTCTATGTTCTCCTCCTCCTCTTCTTCATGTTGTCCTTCTCTCCTCCTGTCCTCCTCCTCTCCTGTCCTCCTCCTCTCCACCTCTCTCCCTCTCCTCCTCTCCACCTCTCTTCCTCTCCTCCTCCTCCTCTCCACCTCTCTTTCTCTCCTCCTCCTCTCCACCTCTCCTCTTCACCCTCATCTCCTCCTCTTCCTGTGTTTATTTAACCTGTGATCTCTGATGGGAACAATCTGCATAGCACTCCATCATTCTGGAGAGGAGAGAGGAGTGGAGGAGAGAGGAGGGGAGGAGAGGAGAGGGGAGAGAAGAGGGGAGGAGAGGTGAGAGAGGAGGAGAGGAGAGGGGAGAGAGGCGGGGAGGAGAGGAGAGGGGAGAGAGGAGAGGGGAGAGAGGCAGGGAGGAGAGGAGAGGGGAGAGAGGAGAGGGGAGAGAGGAGGGGAGGAGAGAGGAGGTAAACTCTTTCCATTCATCCGCCTGTCTCTTCTCTCCAGGTACCAGCGGTGAAATATGGCCGATACTTTGGGTTGTGATTCCTCCAATCACACGGCTCTTAGAAGACTTGGAATGGATGGAGTGGCCTGGAGAGAGAGAGAGCGAGAGATGGAGGGATGGAGATAAACACAAAGAGAGAGAGAGAAAGAGAGAGAGAGAGACAGAGAGAGAGAGAGCGAGAGAGATGGAGGGATAGAGATAAACACAAAGAGAGAGAGAGAAAGAGAGAGATAGAGAGAGATAGAGAGCGAGAGAGATGGAGGGATAGAGATAAACAGAGAGACATGGAGCGAGGGATAGAGAGAGAGAGGATAGGGAGAGAGAGGGAGAGACTCATCTCATTCATTTGATCTAACACAGTTGAGGGAGTGCCATACAAAATGAGATTTCAGCTCAGAACTCTGCTTCCTGCTATGAATATTTGAATATTTCTGTTACGAGTGTAGGATGAATTCCAACTTCTCAAACAACCCTGCGAACTCCCTGGTTACCATGGCGATTAACTACCCCTGCGTCCACTGATGAGCTGTGCTGCACCCCGACCGCTGGGTCTACAGACAGACAGACAGACGAACAGACAGACAGACGAACAGACAGGCTGACAGACAGACAGACAGACAGACAGGCTGACAGACAGACAGACAGACAGACAGACGAACAGACAGGCTGACAGACAGACGAACAGACAGACAGACGAACAGACAGACAGACGAACAGACAGGCTGACAGACAGACAGACAGACAGACAGACAGACAGACAGACGAACAGACAGACAGACGAACAGACAGACAGACAGACGAACAGACAGACAGACAGGCTGACAGACAGACAGACAGACAGACGTCTCAGCCCAGAGTCCTGCAGGCCCCAGTCTGTTGCCGCAGGGAGGGAGGGGGTTCTGTCAGACCCTGGGGTCCAGACTGGGGAGGAGGAGGAGGAGAAGTGTTGTCGTGTTTTCAAAGGTGAAGCGGGACAAAATGGAGGCCAGGACAGATCAGCCTGGCTATGGAGCAAATCTAGATTAACACTAATCTGAGAGAGAGAGAGAGAGAGAGAGAGAGAGAGAGAGAGAGAGAGAGAGAGAGAGAGAGAGAGAGAGAGAGAGAGAGAGAGAGAGAGAGAGAGGAGAGAGAGAGAGAGAGAGAGACGGGGGGAGGGAGAGACGGAGGGAGGGAGGGACGGACGGACAGACAGACCATCCAGTCATGCTGGTCAGGTGATCATCCTGTTGTCCAGCTGGGCAGAACTAGACCTTCTGAGGGCTTCTGGGTAATTCTCTCCTCCAGCCAATCAGGTGTGAGCATTATGCAAAGCATATTCTGTCTCCTGCCAGCAGGGAATCCTACAAGTCAGTCAGGAGCTGAAGCTGTGGTGGGATTCAGAGACCAGGGATTCACACCACCAACCAGTAACCAACCTCCCGCTAACCACTACCCTCTAACCAACTAACCCGTAACCAACCACTAACCAACTAACCCGTAACCAACCATCAACCAACCACTAACCCGTAACCAACCACCAACCACCCACTAACCAAGTAACCTGTAACCAACCACCAATCACCCACTAACCAACTAACCCGTAACCAACCACCAACCACCCACTAACCAAGTAACCTGTAACCAACCATCAACCAACCACTAACCCGTAACCAACCACCCACTAACCAAGTAACCTGTAACCAACTACCAACCAACCACTAACCAACTGACCCGTAACCAACCACCAACGAACCACTAACCAACTAACCCGTAACCAACCACCAACCACCCACTAACCAAGTAACCTGTAACCAACCACCAACCACCCACTAACCAACTAACCCGTAACCAACCACTAACCAACTAACCCGTAACCAACCACCAACGAACCACTAACCAACAAACCAACGAACCACTACCCAACAAACCAACTCCTAACCAACCAACCACTAACCAACCCTCCTGCTAACCAAGGAAGGAAGGAAGTGGATCCCCACAGAACTTTACTCACAGAGATGTGAAACACAAGCAGAGACGGCCAGACAACAGAAGCCTGAAATAAATGTAATCCGTCCAAGAGGGAAAAAGCTTTATTTAAACCTATTACATAACGATTATTATTCTCATCTCCCCTAAAGAGCTCATACACATTGTCAATATAAACAACCGATGATGGAAAACCAACAGCTAGAGAAGCCTTTTTCCAAACACATTCAGAAGCTAAGCTGTGTTGGAAAATAAGAGGCTTGTTTTCCCAGCTCTCTCATTAAAACACAGCATCAGCGCTAGCAGCTTCGGCACTGACGGTGGTGGACGCTCAAGGTCGACCTGTTAGCCACCCATCTGTGGCGCTACGCTAGGGAGACTGCTGTGTTTGTGCAGCCTGTAGCGATGGGCGGCCCTCTCTGCTCAGGGGCCGTCCTGTGATAGGTCTGACCTCCGTTATGTTCCCGTGTGAGATGCCGCGGGGCTGGGGAGTGGGGGCTGGGGAGTGGGGGCTGGGGCGTGGGGGCTGGGGAGTGGGGGCTGGGGCGTGGGGGCCGGGGCGTGGGGGCCGGGGCGTGGGGGCTGGGGCGTGGGGGCTGGGGCGTGGGGGCTGGGGAGTGGGGGCTGGGGCGTGGGGCCGGGGGCTGGGGCGTGGGGGCTGGGGAGTGGGGGCTGGGGAGTGGGGGCTGGGGAGTGGGGGCTGGGGCGTGGGGGCTGGGGCGTGGGGCTGGGGCGTGGGGGCTGGGGCGTGGGGGCTGGGGCGTGGGGGCTGGGGAGTGGGGGCTGGGGCGTGGGGGCTGGGGCGTGGGGGCTGGGGCGTGGGGGCTGGGGCGTGGGGGCTGGGGCGTGGGGGCTGGGGAGTGGGGGCCGGGGCGTGGGGGCCGGGGCGTGGGGGCTGGGGAGTGGGGGCTGGGGCGTGGGGGCTGGGGAGTGGGGGCTGGGGGCTGGGGCGTGGGGGCTGGGGAGTGGGGGCTGGGGCGTGGGGGCTGGGGGCTGGGGCGTGGGGGCTGGGGAGTGGGGGCTGGGGAGTGGGGGCTGGGGAGTGGGGGCTGGGGCGTGGGGGCTGGGGAGTGGGGGCTGGGGAGTGGGGAGTGGGGGCTGGGGCGTGGGGGCCGGGGCGTGGGGGCTGGGGAGTGGGGAGTGGGGGCTGGGGGCTGGGGCGTGTACACCTCCCGCTTCAAGTCAACGTCTCCGATCTGAGGTGATGCGGACGTCCTTCCAAATCTCACTCGCTACGTATCAGGAACAGTTATCACAGGTTCATACACAAGGTGTCATATTCAGTGGTGTTAGACCTCCATACATCAGCCTAACGGGATGTTAGTAACCAGGAAGCATCTCCCATCCCTGTGGGAAGTTCTGAAGATATTCCATCTGACAGGATCATAAGCTAGATGTCCCGGCTGTTCGGACTCTGGAGCTGACTCAGGATGAAGGCTGATGCTCCACTCAGCTTGAGGCCCAGCTGCTGCTTCATGCACCCAGCCCAGCACCACCCAGCCCAGCACCACCCAGTCCAGCACCACCCAGTCCAGCACCACCCAGTCCAGCACCACTCAGTCCAGCACCACCCAGTCCAGCACCATCCAGTCCAGCACCACCCAGTCCAGCACCACCCAGTCCAGCACCACCCAGTCCCGCGGCTTGGGTGGAGCAGCCTGACTCCTCCGTAGGAGATGAGAGGAGGCAGAGAGAAGCACAGATCTCATTTTGATGCGTGAGCCTCTTCTTCTGAAGCCATCAGAAACACTCAGGGTCAAGCTGGGGTCAAGCTGGGGTCACCCAGGGTAGGGGATCAATAACCAATCAGATGCCCTCCTCAGATGATGGCATTCCTCTCCTTCATCTGTTCTCAAAGGATAATATTGGAATTAATGATATTATAACTTTGATTCCCATTCTGTTAAATGCTGAATTTAAATACTGAATAGAATCCTTTCAAGCCCATGTTGAGACTTCCAATACACAAAGTTTAAATCCCAAAGCGTGTGTTTGCGTGTGTGTTTATGTCATAACGTGTATGTGTGACGGTTCCTAATGCTTTCGGTTATCCTGGTGAATGAGGCAGACCTCGACTCCATTAGGACATGGATGTGGAGTGTGTGGATGATGGCTGGTTGAAGCAGCCTCACCTGGTTGAGTCTGGTTGGACTCTGGGGCTGGGTGAGGCTGCACACCTGTTGTACATTGAGTAATCAGTGTGTACAGGTTAAACCAGCCACCAGCACACACACTCAGGGAGAGATCTCCTACATGGCAGCATGGAGCACCAGGCCATGTTTCATAACTACACACTTCTACAATAACCACCGCCCTGCATCCTTGTCTGGAGGAGCCCAGTGAAAGGCTCCTAGGTGGAGTGAGGCAGCCACCTGGGTGGAGTGAGGCAGCCTCCTGGGTGGAGTGTGGCAGCCACCTAGGTGGAGTGGGGCAGCCTCCTGGGTGGAGTGAGGCAGCCTCCTGGGTGGAGTGTGGCAGCCTCCTGGGTGGAGTGTGGCAGCCTCCTGGGTGGAGTGTGGCAGCCTCCTGGGTGGAGTGTGGCAGCCACCTAGGTGGAGTGAGGCAGCCTCCTGGGTGGAGTGTGGCAGCCACCTAGGTGGAGTGAGGCAGCCACCTAGGTGGAGTGTGGCAGCCACCTAGGTGGAGTGTAGCAAGGGACTTTGCTACAATGGACATGAGCTGACCTTTGACCCTGGTGAATCAGGCTCAGCTCTAATGAGTTCAGAAGACGTCAGATGATGTGGCCCTGTGGTTGAATCTCACTAGTCAAAAATGAAGGAATCTAACTGGATGTAAACCAAGTAGTTGCTCTCTGCATGTATCAGTGTTGTCGTAATACATTATGTTTGTCAGAGTTATAAGGATTTTTCTCTATTTTCTCTTGTAGGATGGAACCTCAGCTGCCTTCAGGATTAAGGGTAAGTTCTCCTATTTCCTCTCATCTCCAGTAGATCTCTGGGTTTAATAGTCCCTCAGATGAAATCATCATCTGTGTGGGACTTGAAGACAATCTGCCCGTCAGATATAGGTAAACACGTGTCTCATCTCAAGTCCTCACTCATCTGATCTCACATATCTCCAGAGCCTCATTACCATACGCTTGAGTCTCTGTGTTCAGCATCATCTCAGCACTAGTTTGTTGTCTGTTATCAGCACATGATAGAACTAATGGGATGATGTCAACTTTATTCTTTATCAAAGTTCTGGAACTTAGGACTGATTTAAAGTCTTTATACTACTTCACAGAGCTTGAACTTTGGACTGATTTAAAGTCTTCATACTACTTCACAGAGCTGGAACTTAGGATTGATTTAAAGTATTTATACTACTTCACAGATCTGGAACTTAGTGCTGACGTAAACTTTTTATTCTACATCACAGTTGTGGAACTTAGTGCTGATTTAAACTTGTGTTCACTGTGTTGTGAATGAAAGCAGTCACTCTGTAGAGGCTGTGTTGTGAATGAAAGCAGTCACTCTGCCGGTAGAGGCTGTGTTGTGAATGAAAGCAGTCACACTGCCGGTAGAGGCTGTGTTGTGAATGAAAGCAGTCACTCTGCCGGTAGAGGCTGTGTTGTGAATGAAAGCAGTCACTCTGCCGGTAGAGGCTGTGTTGTGAATGAAAGCAGTCACACTGCCGGTAGAGGCTGTGTTGTGAATGAAAGCAGTCACACTGCCGGTAGAGGCAGGTAAAGGGTTGTATCGTCTGATGTAAGACTCTTTCACGTAGAGCGAGGGAACCAATCACAAGACTCTGCTGAGGACGTATTTGAATCCGTTTATCTTAACGCACCAGTGGGTTTCAGGTGATTCAACAACTAAATCTATACATCTTTTGTTTGCAAACAAGCTCCTTTAGTCACAGGTTGAAAGAAGGAGCTCCCCTCAGTCTGGGGTTTTATGGAGGCTGCATATTCCTGCTGTCTGCTGGACTGTTGCTATGCCATGTGTGGAAGGGCAGAAATGTTCCAGAACGTAGCAGCATGTGGGAATAGTGAAAATGACTAGATGGCTACATTTGGCCTGTGTCCTCTCTGAGCTCCTCGGGTAGAAGGTGCTCTTCCCCTGCATGTCTGTGGCTATACAGGCCGAGCTAGGCCCGAGCTAACCCTGCAGGCACGAAGGTCCAAGCTGGAACAGCTGCTTTATCATAAAGGCTGTCTGCCATGATCCACTGTAATGTTCTGGTTCTACGGGCCACAGAGGATGAGTTCTGCTGCCTGGAAAACCTTAAACTTACTACATGGGTTGAAAAGTAGTCAGGAAGAACCGCTCAGAAGAACACATATAGGACAAAGACCTTGTCCTACATGTCATGAAATATGACGCCCTGGGTCCAAAAGATGACTCTGGGACTTGTTCAAACCATGGACATATCCCATTGCTTACCCAAGATCCGTAATCCTAACCAAAGCAATCCCTTTCCCAACGCATTAGTTATCTCAGTAAAGTCCCATACTGTGGGAACATTTCCATTATGATGAATAATATATTCATATGAACCTAGAATAGGTTTGAAACAAGACTGTAGAAACTGCTCTCATTCGGCAGAGCCTTCCTCCTCTCCATAAATACTGCATTTTACACTTTCTCAAGAGTACGATACAATTTCAAAGTGTACATGAACGATTTGAGAAGCTGTGAATATTATTTGCACAAGAAAAAAGAAAGATTTCCATGGGTTTACAATTCATAAAGCAATTTTCTGTGGGAAAACCCTAACCCTAACCCTAACCCTAAACCCAACGTGAAGATTTGGTGCTCCTACACATTCTATCGTGCAGTTATTTTACTAAACAAACCTGTAGCCATGCAGCCCACTCATGTATAGGAACCATCTTCAAACTCAGAAGAGGAACATTTGAATAATTCTGCGTGTGGACGCAATGAGACCAGTCTGACCGTAAAATGATTTACAACACAGACGCTGAGGAGGAGAGAGGAGGAGAGAAGAGGAGAGAGGAGGAGAGAGGAGGAGAGAAGAGGAGAGAGGAGGAGAGAGGAGAGAGAGGAGGAGGAGGATGATGAGGAGGAGGAGAGAGGAGGAGAGAGGAGGAGAGAGGAGGAGGAGGAGAGAGGAGGAGAGAAGAGGAGAGAGGAGAGAGGAGGAGGAGAGAGGAGGAGAGGAGGAGAGAGGAGAGAGGAGAGAGGAGGAGGAGGAGAGAGAGGAGAGGAGGAGGATGAGGAGGAGAGAGAGGAGAGAGAGGAGATGAGGAGAGAGAGAGAAGAGGAGGAGTCTGAGGTGAGAGTCTTCTCTCTCGCTCTCTTCCTTCTTCTTTCGGAGCTTCGCTCGTCTTCTCTCCTTCTTCTTCCTGTCTCTTCACTCTCTTCCTTTCTTCTTCCTTCTCTTCTTCTTCTCTCTGCTCTTCTTCTCTTCGTCTCTCTTCTTTCTCTCTGCTTCTTCGCGTTCCGTCCTTCTTCTCTTTTTCTTCTCTTCACTATTCTTCCTCCTCTCTGTCACTCTTCTTTTCTCTCTTCTCTCCTTCTCTTCTGCTCTTCTTCTCTTCCGCTTCTCTTCGCTTCTTCGCCGTCTCTTCCTCTCTTCTTCTCTCCTCTTCTCTCCTCTTCTACTTCCCCATCTTCCGCTTCTCTCTTCTTTTCTCTTCGCTCTTCGGACTTCTTCTGTCGGCTTCCCTTCGCTCTCTTCTTTCTCTGTCATCTTCTACTCTTCTTTCCCTTCTCTTCACTCTCCGCTCTTCTCCTTCTCTTGATCTTCCTTCTGGCTCTTCTCATCTCCACATTACTCTTCTCTACTCTTCTCCTCCAGGCTCACTACTTTCTTCCCCTCTCTCATCTTTCCGCTTCTCCACTTCTTCTGTCCCCCACACCTCACATTACCACACCATTCCAGCCACCCAGCCCATATCTCATACACCCCCAGAAACCAACCACCAGACACCCAACCAGACGAGATAACCAGAGGACTGGAGCAGAATGAGGGCTCCTAGCAGCACCAAGCTATAACACCACCCACGGGTCACTGAATGCACCGTCATTCTGGACCTGTAAGACAAGAAACTGTAAACATGATAAGAAACACTAGAACAGATGCAGCACTCTGAATAAAGGAGGAGGCTGTGCATTCAGACCTAGTGGGCAGAGCCGTGCACCTAGGAAATATAGGTTCTGGTAACCCAGAGCCCCAGCCAGGACCAGGGGTCAGGACCAGGGGGTCTGGGTTCTGGTAACCCAGCCAGGACCAGGGACTCTGGGTTCTGGTAACCCAGCCAGGACCAGGACCAGGGGGTCTGGGTTCTGGTAACCCAGCCAGGACCAGGACCAGGGACTCTGGGTTCTGGTAACCCAGCCAGGACCAGGGACTCTGGGTTCTGGTAACCCAGCCAGGACCAGGACCAGGGGTCTGGGTCCTGGTAGGTTGCCGGTAGGTTAGGAATTTCAACCTTCATAGAGTTGATGGGAGCGAGGGACAGAGAGCTGAGCTGTGACATCACAACAACAGAGCGTCCTGACACGCCAGGATGCTCCGTGGTTTGTGAGATGTGAAGGTTTCCAGGGCGTAGTAATGAACGCTCACAATACCCATCCATTAGCTTGTTTTAAAGGTTACCTCCTGCATTGCTCCTCTTAGGGAACAGGTGTCTAATGAGTAGGACTCCTATTTTAAATAGAAACCAGCAGTGTGAAGCACTGTCTACACACACAGCTCTTCCACAGATCCACTGTTCACTAGAAAAGTCAATATTTGCATTTGATGAATAGTCATGAGCACCAGTGGTGTATCGTGTGCTGGTTTGGGAGATTTAGAGCGAGCTGAGAATGATGAATGTTTTAGGGACGCAGACAACATTGTTTACATTCTTTTCTGTTTATTCCTGTGATCCTGAGATGAGTTGCTATGATTTATTCCGTCGAGATTCTCCGTTTTTGACAGCAGTTTAACACCAAAGTTAGCAGACAGCTATGTACAGCTTTGTACACACAGTATGCCTTTAGATACGTTTCAAAGTGGGGTTAGCAGTGCACTTAATGAGCGACTACTTGAAGACATTTATCTTGGTTTCTTATGAACGACTCCTGTGACGTGGAGTCCTTGGCAGGGAGATGAAACTGAAGGAGCAGGTCGAGCTAATGAGTTGCGATGAATGGCACAGAGGACAACATGGAGTCTCAGAGCGAGAGGTAAGAAGCACGTGACGTCCCTGCCTGCTTCCTGAAGTCTCCTCCCTGCTCTGCTACAGGGACAGACAACCCTGAGCCTTGACCTCTAGAACACAACAGGGACAGACAACCCTGAGCCTTGTCCTCTAGAACACAAAGGGACAGACAACCCTGAGCCTTGTCCTCTAGAACACAAAGGGACAGACAACCCTGAGCCTTGTCCTCTAGAACACAAAGGGACAGACAACCCTGAGCCTTGTCCTCTAGAACACAAAGGGACAGACAACCCTGAGCCTTGTCCTCTAGAACACAACAGGGACAGACAACCCTGAGCCTTGTCCTCTAGAACACAAAGGGACAGACAACCCTGAGCCTTGACCTCTAGAACACAACAGGGACAGACAACCCTGAGCCTTGTCCTCTAGAACACATCCTGTTGTTCTACATCACAACCTCCTGTCGTTCTACATCACAACTTCCTGTCTTTCATCATAATATCCATTTTCTTATGATTTTCTGTCACTTTTATGTCTTTGGAAGAGAGAAATACTTCAGAGAGAAGAGGCTATTTAATCTGGTCTCCCAGTTTCAATGTTCACACACACACATACACCTTAACTCATGTACACACATTCACCTAAACAAACGTACACACACACACACACACACACAGATACACATACACACACATACACACATAAACACACGTACACCACACACACACATACACACACAGGTTTGGAGAAAAAGGAGATCCATCAGGGAGCTACAGAGAGGATCAGACAGAGACTGACCGACAGACAGACAGACAGAGAGGAGCAGAGCTAGGAGCAGACAGACAGACAGACAGACAGATAGACAGAGTTCAGATCAGACAGACAGACAGACAGACAGACAGACAGACAGACAGACAGACAGACAGGAGCAGAGCTAGGAGCAGACAGACAGACAGACAGACAGACAGACAGACAGACAGACAGACAGACAGACAGACAGACAGATGAAGGAAGAGATTAAGGTAGAGAAAGAAGGGTTAGCCCCACCGCTGTGGGATTCAAACATTTAATATACCTTTTTATGCGCACATTCTGATTTGAAATGGATCTGATGTGATTGCAAATGAGTTTTCTACATAGACTAGAGAGCTTAGCGCCTGGCGTTTCCCCTATCTCATAGGATAATAACTGGCTTAATAACTCATGAAATAACTTGGAGCTCCCGTTCAGAAGAGCTCAGGAAGGCTCAGCATCTGGAAGCTTCTACATAATGGAGTCAATTACAAATCAAATAAAGAGATCTAATTAAGAACTATCCTCTGTTGTACAAAGATACCCTGGAGGACTTTGGTGTGATATTCTAAATGGTGTATAGGATGATAAGTGGAGTAATAAGGTTCTCATCAGGCCATCAGGCCCGTGGACCACAGCATGGCTCTCATTGGTCACCTCCATCACAGTACACCTGCACGTATCTGCTTGGACACGTTTAGGGAGATACTTCTTTTCATTTGAAATGTCCAATATTTTATATTGGACATTCCCTTGCCGGGTTTTAAGAATCGAATTATCCCGAATGAAAAAACAAAAAAACAAACGTTGACTTTGATAATCTGTCTCCATGAACCACCTTGTTTTCCCCTACCGTAGTCTGGGCCCCGCCCCTACCTTAGTCTGGGCCCCGCCCCTACCGTAGTCTGGGCCCCACCCCTACCGTAGTCTGGGCCCCGCCCCTACCGTAGTCTGGGCCCCGCCCCTACCGTAGTCTGGGCCCCGCCCCTACCGTAGTCTGGGCCCCGCCCCTACCGTAGTCTGGGCCCCGCCCCTACCGTAGTCTGGGCCCCGCCCCTACCATAGTCTGGGCCCCGCCCCTACCGTAGTCTGGGCCCCGCCCCTACCGTAGTCTGGGCCCCGCCCCTACCGTCGTCTGGGTCCCGCCCCTAGAGTCGTCTTGGCCCCGCCCCTACCGTAGTCTGGGCCCCGCCCCTACCATAGTCTGGGCCCCGCCCCTAGAGTCGTCTTGGCCCCGCCCCTACCGTAGTCTGGGCCCCGCCCCTAGAGTCGTCTGGGCCCCGCCCCTAGTGGGGGGGAGATTCACAGGGTCCACTGGGGGGGGCGTTGTCACTGGGGGGGGGGCCAGTGTCACTGGGGGGGGGTGGCCAGTGTCACTGGGGGGACCAGGTCACTGTGGCGGGGGCGGCAGTGCTCACTGGGGGGGGGACCAGTGTCACTGGTCGTCTCATGGGCCCCCGCCCTAGAGTCGGTCTTGGCCCACGCCCTAGAGTCGTCTTGGCCCCCCGGCCAGAGGGGTCGTGGCCCCGCCCCTACGGCTCCAACACTGGGGGACCGTGTCAACAACTGGGGGGACCTGTGGGTCACTGGGGGGGGCGGGACCGGGCACCAGTGTCACTGGGGGGGGGGGGCCAGTGTCACTGGGGGAGGGGACCAGTGTCACATGGGGGGAGTGTCACTGGGGGCGGGGGGACCAGTGTCACTGGGGGGGCCAGTGTCACTGGGGGGGGCCAGTGTCACTGGGGGGGGGGGATCAGTGTCACTGGGGGGGGGGGGACCAGTGTCACTGGGGGGCAGTGTCACTGGGGGGACCAGTGTCACTGGGGGGGGGGGGCCAGTGTCACTGGGGGGGGGGGGGACCAGTGTCACTGGGGGGCCAGTGTCACTGGGGGGGGGGGGGGGGGGGGGGGGCCAGTGTCACTGGGGGGGGGACCAGTGTCACTGGGGGGGGGACCAGTGTCACTGCCAGACGAGCTGCAGCACCGGCTCTGCAGCTCGTCTGGCAGCGGCTCAGGGAAAGGAACCAAAACAAAGTGATGAAATGGTTTCCAACCCTTACTAGCAAACAGACATATGGTGTCTGATTCAACTGGGACACACACACACACACGGGCAGGCGCACGCACACACACACACACACGCACGCACGCACACACACACACACACACACACGGGCAGGCGCACGCACACACACACACACGGGCAGGCGCACGCACACACACACACACACACGGGCAGGCGCACGCACACACACACACACACGGGCAGGCGCACGCACACACACACACGGGCAGGCGTACGCACACACACACACACACGGGCAGGCGCACGCACACACACACACACACACGGGCAGGCGCACGCACACACACACACACTCAGGTGCGCACACACACACACATTTATTTTAGTCTCCTCATCTAAAACCTGTCTGTGTGTTTTAGTCTCCTCCTCTAAAACCTGTCTGTGTGTTTTAGTCTCCTCATCTAAAACCTGTCTGTGTGTTTTAGTCTCCTCATCTAAAACCTGTCTGTGTGTTTTAGTCTCCTCCTCTAAAACCTGTCTGTGTGTTTTAGTCTCCTCCTCTAAAACCTGTCTGTGTGTTTTAGTCTCCTCATCTAAAACCTGTCTGTGTGTTTTAGTCTCCTCATCTAAAACCTGTCTGTGTTTTAGTCTCCTCATCTAAAACCTGTCTGTGTGTTTTAGTCTCCTCATCTAAAACCTGTCTGTGTTTTAGTCTCCTCATTAAACATCTTTATATGCTTTACATAACTATTCACTAAACATCAAGTTTCGGTCATTAGTTATCACTTTAGATACTTGTTTTCAGAATAGATCTCTTCTTAACTGCTATTGGCTGTCAGAATAGATCTCTTCTTAACTGCTATGGCTGTTACCCGATGGGGTTGGTTGGTTGGCCTCTCTCTCTCTCTCTCTCTCTCTCTCTCTCTCTCTCTCTCTCTCTCTCTCTCTCTCTCTCTCCTCTCTCTCTCTATCTCTCTCTCTCTCTCTCTCTCTCTCTCTCTCTCTCTCTCTCTCTCTCTCTCTCTCTCTCTCTCTCTCTCTCTCTCTCTCTCTCTCTCTCTCTCCTCTCTCTCTCTCTCTCTCTCTCTCTCTCTCTCTCTCTCTCTCTCTCTCTCTCTCTCTCTCTCTCTCTCTCCTAACCGTATCAAAGTCTTGAATGGCGTGTCCAACCCTTGGCCAGGTGACCATTGGTTCTTCTGGAACCCTGTGTCTTCATGAGCGTCTGCATGATGGATTCATCGAGGTGGAAGACAAGTCATCAAACATTTAAACCTTAAGTACCGCCTTCACCGAAGAAGCACAAAGAGCTCCGGGCTGTAAATAGATGCTCATAGAACCCCCTGAGAGACTGGAGCTGGTGTCTCTACAGGAGAGACTGGAGCTGGTGTCTCTACAGGAGAGACTGGAGCTGGTGTCTCTACAGGAGAGACTGGAGCTGGTGTCTCTACAGGAGAGACTGGAGCTGGTGTCTCTACAGGAGAGACTGGAGCTGGTGTCTCTACAGGAGAGACTGGAGCTGGTGTCTCTACAGGAGAGACTGGAGCTGGTGTCTCTACAGGAGAGACTGGAGCTGGTGTCTCTACAGGAGATGGTTCTGTGGTAGAACAGGGACACCATTTAGAAACGGTGTCAAGATGAATCTGTATTTAATAGTTTCTCTTTATGTTTAGTGGCTGATAAAATTCATTCATTCTACTGTAAAACCCCTACGGTAAAACGTGTGAGTTTTACGGTTAATTTAAAACATTTAGTTAAAAGGTGGCTCACCGGCTATGATTTAATGAGGTAATTCATCTTGTGTTTGAGGAGAATTCTCCTGGAAGTCTTTTGCTTCTGCAAGGCTAGCGATTTGAGAGCGTGTTTGAGGGGTTTCCAGCAGAGCCAGATGTTTAGGAGGAGAACACACCCTCCTCAGCCTCCATCGGCCAGACAACCAGCCTCAAACATCTGCCTCGTACCAGCCTCCAAGATCAATCTCACTCTGGCCTGCAAACATCTCCCTACGTCAAGGTTCTTGGGGGAGGGGGGGTGAGTGGGGAACAGGGGAGGGGAGTGGGAAGGAGGAGGGGAGTGGGGAAGGAGGAGGGGAGAGTGGGAAGGGGGAGGAAGGGGGGGGGGGGGGAGGGGACAGGGAAGGAGGAGGAAAGGAGGAGGGGAGTGGGGGAGGAGGAGGGGAGTGGGGAAGGAGGAGGGAGGGGGGGAGGAGGAGGGGGAGGGGAGGGGGAAGGAGGAGAGGGGAGGGGAGGGGGGGAGGAGGGAAAGGAGGGGAGGAGGGGAGGAGGAGGAGGAGGGGAGGGGGAGGAGGAGGGGGGGAGGAGGAGGGGAGGGGGGTGTATAGTGATGGAAGCCTTAATGACCACTCCCCTCCATCATGAATACATTAAACTTCTCAGCGCATGACGACAGGTTAGCTAAAAATACATAAGAGGTGGCTGCTGGATCTGCTGCACACACACACTTAGAGACACAAACACACACACTTAGAAACTCACGCACACACTTAGAGACACAAACACACACACACAAACACTTAGAGACACACACACACACTTAGAAACACACACACACTTAGAGACACACACACACACACACACACACACACACACTTAGAGACACACCACACACACACACTTATAGGCTTTCACACTCACTCTCTCTCTCTCTCTCTCTCACACAAACACATCTCCTCTCAGTGAGGGGAAAAATGAAAGTCTTGTGAGGGAGGGGGAGAAGTGAGGGGACAGTGAGGGATGTGAAGACTTCTGAACTTTTCTTCAAGAAGCGAGGAAGAAGTGGAGAGGAGAGGGTAAGGGAGTGGAGAGCATGGAGTTATACATGAGAGACAGGAGCTGGTGCAGTAGCAGTAACGTGAGGGGTGTAAGAGAGGGTGGGAGAGTAAAGGGAGACTGGAGGGTGTCTCTAGGGACAGTTGAGGGGTTACAGGAGGGGCGGGAGTGGGGGGAGCTGAGTGTCTCTAAGGAGGGGAGGGGGTGTGGATGAGGGAGACGACGGATGGGTTAGAAACGGGGTTGGGGGAGGGGGAGTGGTAAAGGTACTGAGTGGCTGTAGGAGTTGATATGGGGGGGGGGGAAAACCCCTACGGGGGTAAATCGTGAATACGGAATTGTAACATTTATGGGGAGGGAGGAGGGAGGGGGGGGGTAGGGGTGAGGGAGGTGGGGGGGGGAAGGAGGGGGGAGAGGGGGTGGGGGAGGGGGGGGGCAGAGGGGGGGGGAAGGGGGAGAGGGGAGGGGGGAAACACACGGGAGGGGAGGGGGGGGAAGTGGAGGAGGGGGGGGGGGGGGAGTGGGAGGGGAGGGGGGGGAAGGAGGAGGCGGAGTGGGGGGATGAGGGAGTGGGAGGGAGGAGGGGAGGGGGGGGGGGGAGGTGAGGAGGGGAGGGGTGGGGAGGGGGGAGGTGAGTGGGGGGAAGTGGGGGGAGGGGGAGGAGGGAGGGGGGGGGGGGGAGTGGGGGGGAGGGGGGGTGGGAGGGGAGGGAGGGAGTGGTGGAGGGGTGGGTGGGAAGGGGGGGGAGGAGGGGTTGGGAAGGGGGGGAGTGGGAGGGGAGGGGGGGAGTGTGTGGGGGGTAGGGAGTGGAAGGACGCACGACACTTAGCATACGGCGCATGGGAGAATACATCTGGGAGGGGGGGAGGGCAGCACACACACACACTTAGAGAAACACACACACTTAGAAACTCACACAGACACCACACACACACAGAGAGACACACACATAGGGAGCAATCACAGCACACACTCAACACACACTAACACTCACACACACACACACACACACACACTAGTACACACACACACACAGTAAGCACTGAGTTAGGGGAGGGATGAGAGGTGGGGGCGGTGGGGGGAGTGAGGGAGGTGGGGAGAGTGAGGGGAGTGAGGGAGGTGGGGCGAGTGAGGGAGTGAGAGTTGGAGGAGAAGCAGGAGGGAGAAGGGGAGACAGATTGAGGGGGGAGGGAGAGGAGTGATGGAGACTAATGGAGAAGCAGGAGGTCTGAAGGCTGAGCTCCAGGGGTCATGAGGTCAGCCATACATCAGAGAGGTTAGGGTGTTAGTGTTGTGCTCCACCTTGTTAGTGCTGGGTGGAGATGCACCGCTGGTTCCTGGCGACAGGATGAATATCAGCCTCCTTCATCCGGAGGACAGATCTGTGTTGTGGATCAGCTGCTGGCTGAGTGAAGATCCTCTGTCAGCTTATCACCCAATCCCCTTGTTTTGCTGCTCTATTGATCCCGACGGAGGGAACGTCTCCCTTGACCTCCTTCTCCTCTCCTCCTTTCCCCGCCAGGAAGGACCGGGTTAAGCCATAGCATTCGCCATCGCTACGGCAACATGTTCACAAAAACATCCTGGTGGTGGAAGAGCTTTGATCTCCCAGTACCAGGAGGTCTGTGTAAACCTGATCTCCCAGTACCGGGAGGTCTGTGTAAACCTGATCTCCCAGTACCGGGAGGTCTGTGTAAACCTGATCTCCCAGTACCGGGAGGTCTGTGTAAACCTGATCTCCCAGTACCAGGAGGTCTGTGTAAACCTGATCTCCCAGTACCAGGAGGTCTGTGTAAACCTGATCTCCCAGTACCAGGAGGTCTGTGTAAACCTGATCTCCCAGTACCAGGAGGTCTGTGTAAACCTGATCTCCCAGTACCGGGATGTCTGTGTAAACCTGATCTCCCAGTACCAGGAGGTCTGTGTAAACCTGATCTCCCAGTACCGGGATGTCTGTGTAAACCTGATCTCCCAGTACCAGGATGCCTAAATGTAACAGCTCTCCCTCTCCGTAATCCGCTGCTCTCCGGCTGATCCCTGGTTTCCCGTCTCCCAGCCGGGGAAGCGGACAGATTTGAATCCTGATCCGAGACTTAAGTGCATATCGAGTTTCCTGCCCGCCCGACCCAACACCAGAAAGCCTCTCTCTCTTTCCCTCTCTTCAAATCTGTTTTCTTTACCTCTGAACTACGATAGCAACCTTCAGAGCTGTTCCTGGTTTATGTTCCCATATTTCCCCTATCATCCTCCTCATCACCATCCGTCTTGTCTTCAGCGTTCCTTTACAGTAATCCTTTGTATCTTTTGCATCTGCTGATTGCATACCTTTGTTCCCTGAGCCAACATCAGAACTAAGTCCTTGTTTGTGCTCTTCACCGTGTCCCCGCAGGTCTGGGGGGTCACCAAGGTTACTCCGGGCCGTGTCAGCACCAGTACTGCGGCCTGGGCCGGCGCTGCGTGGTGAGCCCGGACACCGGCGAGGGAGAGTGTGGTTGTCTGGAGCGATGCAGGCCCCACTACAAGCCCGTCTGCGGCTCGGACGGCAAGCCTTACCGGAACCACTGCGAGCTGCACCGGGCCTCCTGCCTGGCCGACGCCCACATCACCATCACACACAGCCAGGACTGCTTCTACAAGGGTAGGAACATCTGTCTTCTGGTGGGAACATCTGTCCTCTGGTGGGAACATCTGTCCTCTGCTAGGAACATCTGTCCTCTGGTGGGAACATCTGTCCTCTGGTGGGAACATCTGTCCTCTGGTGGGAACATCTGTCCTCTAGTAGGAACATTTGTCTTCTGGTGGGAACATCTGTCTTCTGGTGGGAACATCTGTCCTCTGGTGGGAACATCTGTCCTCTGCTAGGAACATCTGTCCTCTGGTGGGAACATCTGTCCTCTAGTAGGAACATTTGTCTTCTGGTGGGAACATCTGTCTTCTGGTGGGAACATCTGTCCTCTGGTGGGAACATCTGTCCTCTGCTAGAAACATCTGTCCTCTCTGCTAGGAACATCTGTCCTCTAGTAGGAACATCTGTCTTCTGGTGGGAACATCTGTCCTCTGCTAGAAACATCTGTCCTCTCTGCTAGGAACATCTGTCCTCTAGTAGGAACATCTGTCTTCTGGTGGGAACATCTGTCCTCTGGTGGGAACATCTGTCCTCTGCTAGGAACATCTGTCCTCTAGTAGGAACATCTGTCCTCTGGTGGGAACATCTGTCTTCTGGTGGGAACATCTGTCCTCTGGTGGGAACATCTGTCCTCTACTAGGAACATCTGTCCTCTGGTGGGAACATCTGTCCTCTGCTAGGAACATCTGTCCTCTGGTAGGAACATCTGGGCTCTCATCTTGTAGTGACCACCAGTGGGCGTGTCCTACTCTACAGAAGCGAGCATGTTACTGTTGTTTACTTTGCTGTGCATGGCGCCACGCCCTCGGGGGATGAGGCCACGCCCTCGGGGGGTGAGGCCACGCCCTCGGGGATGAGGCCACGCCCTCGGGGATGGGGCCACGCCCTCGGGGGGTGAGGCCACGCCCTCGGGGGGTGAGGCATCCTTGATTACAACGGTTCCGCTCAAAACTGGTGGAAACTCGGGCTGGTCTGCTAGATAGTGCAACGGTTCCAAGAATCCTGAACGGAACCGGTTCCAGAACCAGAGCTAATTTGGGGTGATTACAGGATCAAAGGTCTACACTAGGGAGTTCATCACAAGGTCAAAGGTCATCAGAGGTTTACAACCCCACACCTCCTTGACTAAAAGGTTGAGGACAAACCAGGAGGTTCCTTGTGAAGGTCAGATATGAGGTCATCATAGGTCGTTTGGTGTTTTGAAACCTCTTTCGGAAGGTACCATCTCTGTCTTGCTCCAGGTGGCTTACGGGTAGACTCCGGACATAGGGGCTCAAACCCTTCCAGCTGAGTCCAACCCCCTGACCCTCACCCTCCTGTCCCCTATTCACATCTTATCAAAGGCAGAAACCTTTCCCTCCCTAGCCAGATGCATCATAGCGACTGCTAATGTCTGCTAAGCGCTGGGAAATTAAAGCGCTTTGTAGCCAAGATGTACTTCAACTTGGAAATGTCTGCATAGCCTTGTGAGCTAACGGTGTTAGCACAAGCAGGCTAAGCTAAACCTAGCACTAGTTCTGTTGAAGCTCAACCTGCTCGAGGCTCTTGAGAATAAAAACCCAGTGAGGTCATCAACTCCTCTGTGATGACCTCATCATGATGACCTCATACTGTAGCGACAGAGAACCTCTCCGAGAACATCCTCAGGCTAGGAAACATTTGCATGTTGTGTGCATAACATGTTGTGTAACATGTAGCCACAGACATCTGCAACCAGACAGATCTGAATATCACCACTAAATGTGTTCTCCGTCCAGAGTATAATGATGGGTGTAGAGAGCAGGTGGTGTAGAGAGAGGGTGGTGTAGGGAGAGGTGGTGTAGGGAGCAGGGAGCAGGTGGTGTAGGAAGCAGGTGGTGTAGAGAGAGGGTGGTGTAGGGAGAGGTGGTGTAGGCAGCAGGTGGTGTAGGGAGAGGTGGTGTAGGGAGCAGGTGGTGTAGAGAGAGGGTGGTGTAGGGAGAGGTGGTGTAGGGAGCAGGTGGTGTAGAGAGAGGGTGGTGTAGGGAGAGGTGGTGTAGGCAGCAGGTGGTGTAGAGAGAGGGTGGTGTAGGGAGAGGTGGTGTAGGCAGCAGGTGGTGTAGAGAGAGGGTGGTGTAGGGAGAGGTGGTGTAGGCAGCAGGTGGTGTAGAGAGAGGGTGGTGTAGGCAGCAGGTGGTGTAGAGAGAGGTGGTGTAGGCAGCAGGTGGTGTAGGGAGAGGTGGTGTAGGGAGCAGGTGGTGTAGAGAGAGGGTGGTGTAGGGAGAGGTGGTGTAGGCAGCAGGTGGTGTAGAGAGAGGGTGGTGTAGGGAGAGGTGGTGTAGGGAGCAGGTGGTGTAGGCAGCAGGTGGTGTAGGGAGCAGGTGGTGTAGAGAGAGGGTGGTGTAGGGAGAGGTGGTGTAGGCAGCAGGTGGTGTAGAGAGAGGGTGGTGTAGGCAGCAGGTGGTGTAGGGAGAGGTGGTGTAGGCAGCAGGTGGTGTAGAGAGAGGTGGTGTAGGGAGAGGTGGTGTAGGCAGCAGGTGGTGTAGGGAGAGGTGGTGTAGGCAGCAGGTGGTGTAGAGAGAGGGTGGTGTAGGGAGAGGTGGTGTAGGGAGCAGGTGGTGTAGAGAGGGTGGTGTAGGGAGAGGTGGTGTAGAGAGAGGGTGGTGTAGGCAGCAGGTGGTGTAGAGAGAGGTGGTGTAGGGAGCAGGTGGTGTAGAGAGGGTGGTGTAGGGAGAGGTGGTGTAGAGAGAGGGTGGTGTAGGGAGAGGTGGTGTAGAGAGAGGGTGGTGTAGGGAGAGGTGGTGTAGGCAGCAGGTGGTGTAGAGAGAGGGTGGTGTAGGCAGCAGGTGGTGTAGAGAGAGGGTGGTGTAGGCAGCAGGTGGTGTAGAGAGAGGGTGGTGTAGGCAGCAGGTGCAGAGTGGTGGATCTCCAGTCCGTTAGGTCTCTCTCTCTCTCAACGTACTGATGGTGTAAACACACCAATTATTCCTGGTCCCTGGAAACACGCTCCTTTGGTAAAGCGACATATCAGCGGAAACACGCTCCTTTGTTCCTTTCAGTCAGGAGGGCTGGAAAAAGTTGCAAACGATTCACTATTCAAACTCCCATTTGGTAAATATTCATGATGTGTGCTCTCCCGCCCTGCGTTGGATTTACAGAGTCCTCGCAGGCGTCACTAGCTGCACAACAACATCCTGACACAAGACATCCAGCTCTCACTTAGGCCTTTCCATGAGCACCTCCTAGACATCGTGTGGCTTCACCTTCACACCTCCACACCTCCACACCTCCTAGACATCGTGTGGCTTCACCTTCACACCTCCACACCTCCACAGCTCCATGGCTCCACACCTCCACACCTTCTAGACATAACAAGGTGACAACGTACAACTAGGGAAATCCAAAGATAAGTTACTAGAAGATAGGTGAAGACAACCTAATGTTACATAATGTAGGTGGAGGTGAAGACAACCTAATGTTACATAATGTAGGTGGAGGTGAAGACAACCTAATGTTACATAATGTAGGTGGAGGTGAAGACAACCTAATGTTACATAATGTAGGTGGAGGTGAAGACAACCTAATGTTACATAATGTAGGTGGAGGTGAAGACAACCTAATGTTACATAATGTAGGTGGAGGCGAAGACAACCTAATGTTACATAATGTAGGTGGAGGCGAAGACAACCTAATGTTACATAATGTAGGTGGAGGCGAAGACAACCTAATGTTACATAATGTAGGTGGAGGCGAAGACAACCTAATGTTACATAATGTAGGTGGAGGTGAAGACAACCTAATGTTACATAATGTAGGTGGAGGTGAAGACAACCTAATGTTACATAATGTAGGTGGAGGTGAAGGTCTGTGTGCCTGAGGTGAACTTCTCGTATCAGGAGCCTATGAAGCAGATTGTATTTCCTCCAATCAGAGGAGACGTTAGACCAATGCTGTGTGCCCCCCACTCGATATGCAAATGAAGATCAAGCCTCCAATCTCCTCCCAGCTGGAGATATTTAAATAAGGGTACATCACAATATCACATCGATCTCTGTCTGTCTGTCTGTCTGTAATAAATTGTATGTGACGTATAGATATGATTCAACAGTTGGTGTGTTTCAATATGTGTTCTGATCCCTGCGCATAGCGTAGCCGAGCTTAGCCTAGCCTAGCGTAGCCGAGCTTAGCCTAGCCTAGCATAGCCGAGTTTAGCCTAGCCTAGCCCAGCCTAGCCAAGCTAAGCCTAGCCTAGCGTAGCCCAACCTAGCATAGCCCAACCTAGCCTAGCGTAGCCCAGCCTAGCGTAGCGTAGCGAGCTCATTTCCTGGCAGAATAGCAGATTCTCCTTGTTAAAATCTACCTTCAACCGTAAGACAACGCTAAACCATTCCCATGGTTACCATGGTGACCTTAATGTCATCATCTCATTTTGTGTCCATCCGGCATATCCCAGACACACACACACACACACACACACACACACACACACACACACACACACACACACACACACACACACACACACACACACACACACACACACACACACACACACACACACACACACACACACACACACACACACAGAAAACGTTGAGATTAAAGGAATATTAGTTTCATGTAACGACCAGAAGATGTGATTCACTGTGGGAAGGAGTGGGAGTGACATCATTGGGATGAAACTCGAGAGAGAGGGAGAGAGACAGACAGAGACAGAAAGCGGGGGACAGAGAGACAGACAGGATAGCAGGTGACATCTATGTGCTGAACCTTGTCATTAACGAGACCCCTGTCCTCCCCTCTCTCCCCATTATCTCCCCTACCTCCCCCCACCTCACTAACAAGACCAGATAATCACTAACTGTTACTACACACACTAACACACCCAGAGCTGACGATACATCCTGTAATCTGTGCTGCCACTTCCTGTCATTCCTTCTGGGTTGCCATGGTAGCAGTGTGCGTGTGGTTATCCTGTGACACACCCAACACCAGGTGTGGTTGAGTTTCTCCACCTGACCAGGTGTGGTTAAGTTTCTCCACCTGACCAGGTGAGGTTTAGTTTCTCCACCTGACCAGGTGAGGTTTAGTTTCTCCACCTGACCAGGTGAGGTTTAGTTTCTCCACCTGACCAGGTGTGGTTGAGTTTCTCCACCTGACCAGGTGAGGTTTAGTTTCTCCACATGACCAGGTGAGGTTTAGTTTCTCCACCTGACCAGGTGAGGTTTAGTTTCTCCACCTGACCAGGTGTAATTGAGTTTCTCCACCTGATCAGGTGTGGTTAAGTTTCTCCACCTGACCAGGTGTGGTTGAGTTTTTCCACCTGACCAGGTGTGGTTAAGTTTCTCCACCTGACCAGGTGTGGTTGAGTTTCTCCACCTGACCAGGTGTGGTTGAGTTTCTCCACCTGACCAGGTGTGGTTGAGTTTCTCCACCTGACAAAATGGTGATGAGGTACACACTGCTGTGACGACTTCCAGATAAATCAAGATTTAAACTTAAAATCTGATATTTGTTAATTGTTCCATCCAACACAGCAGCAGGTTATCGTGTAGTGATGTCGTATCATCTGCCAGCTGATACAACAGTAAACACATTAACAGCAGTCTTACGTCCTGTTCTTCCTTACAGTTCATCGTCTCATCAGCGATACAGAGGGTTGCTGCTGCATCCCATAATAACCATTCAACCTCAGGGATGCAAGCCGGCCAATTAGAGCTAACGAGGTCGTGATCAGGTGATGCCTGATCACCCTCTCCTGAGCCCACCCACACTCCCCTCCACACCCCCCCACCCCACCCACACTCCCCTCCACACCCCCCACTCCACCCACACTCCCCTCCACACTCCCCCACCCCACCCCACCCACACTTCCCTCCACACCCCCCCACCCCACCCACACTCCTCTCCACACCCCCCACCCCACCCCACCCACACTCCTCTCCACACCCCCCACTCCACCCACACTCCCCTCCACACACCTCCTCGGCATCATTCCTCCTCCTCACTCACTCCCCTCCACACCCCTCTTCACCCCTCACCCACACTCCCCTCCACACCCCCCACCTCCTCAGCATCATTCATCCTCCTCCTCCTCCTCACTCCTCTCCTCCATCCTCCTCCTCTCCCCCTCCTCAGCTCCCCTCCTCCACCCTTCTCCTCCTCCTCCTGCTCCTCCTCAGCACCCCTCCTCCATCCTCCTCCTCAGCTCCCCTCCTCCATCCTCTTCTTTCTCCTCCTCCTCCTCACTCCTCTCCTCCATCCTTCTCCTCCTCCTCCTCCTCCATCCTTCTCCTCCTCACTCCTCTCCTCTGTCCTTCTCCTCCTCCTCCTCCTCCTCCTCCTCACTCCTCTCCTCCATCCTTCTCCTCCTCCTCCTCCTCCATCCTTCTCCTCCTCACTCCTCTCCTCCATCCTTCTCCTCCTCCTCCTCCTCAGCTCCCCCCTCCTCCTCCTCCTCTCCTCCTCTCCTCCCCTCCTCCCAGGACTGATAACTCAACAACACCTGGTCCATCTCCCTGAGGAGCAGCCAGCTAACGAGCCCCCAGACCCTATGAGTCGTTCTGATCAACTTGTTTACAGAACCAGCGGCCCCCAGACACTTCTTCTCCTAATGACCCTAGTGGGCTGTTACCGCGGCGACCACTCAGCGGCACACCGCTGGCGTCTCCGGCTCCTCGTTAAGCTCTGGGATCGTTAGGATGCCCGCGCAGTTGCCGTGGAGGCAGGGTCCTAGCGCTGACCGCTGTAGAATCCCCATGTCCTACTAAGACCTGAAGACTTCACAGGAGATCCTCCAGTAAGGAGTAAAAACAGGGAGAAGGGGAACCATGGTGCTGAAACGTGTTGAAACATCTCTAATGTCTCCAAGATGAAGTAGCTACGTCATGTCAAACTCTGCGTCTACAGTAGTGTTAACAGCATTCATAATACTACATATGTATCCATACTGTGGGAGCGACCTCTTGTTCAGAAGTCTGTTTTACCTTCTTTGAGAAGCGCGTTGTGTCTGACTTAGTGATGTTTTGTTGAGGGCTTTGGGAGGAGGTCCCAGAGAGCCTCCACTATGTTCTGGGGGCTCCCTGGGACCCCTGATGGGGATCCTAGCTCCCCAGATCACTCTGATGGGAGGGGGTCCCAGAGAGCCTCCACTATGTTCTGGGGGCTCCCTGGGACCCCTGATGGGGATCCTAGCTCCCCAGATCACTCTGATGGGAGGGGGTCCCAGAGAGCCTCCACTATGTTCTGGGGGCTCCCTGGGACCCCTGATGGGGATCCTAGCTCCCCAGATCACTCTGATGGGAGGGGGTCCCAGAGAGCCTCCACTATGTTCTGGGGGCTCCCTGGGGGATCCTAGCTCCCCAGATCACTCTGATGGGAGGGGGTCCCAGAGAGCCTCCACTATGTTCTGGGGGCTCCCTGGGGGATCCTAGCTCCCCAGATCACTCTGATGGGAGGGGGTCCCAGAGAGCCTCCACTATGTTCTGGGGGCTCCCTGGGGGATCCTAGCTCCCCAGATCACTCTGATGGGAGGGGGTCCCAGAGAGCCTCCACTATGTTCTGGGGGCTCCCTGGGGGATCCTAGCTCCCCAGATCACTCTGATGGGAGGGGGTCCCAGAGAGCCTCCACTATGTTCTGGGGGCTCCCTGGGGGATCCTAGCTCCCCAGATCACTCTGATGGGAGGGGGTCCCAGAGAGCCTCCACTATGTTCTGGGGGCTCCCTGGGGGATCCTAGCTCCCCAGATCACTCTGATGGGAGGGGGTCCCAGAGAGCCTCCACTATGTTCTGGGGGCTCCCTGGGGGATCCTAGCTCCCCAGATCACTCTGATGGGAGGGGGTCCCAGAGAGCCTCCACTATGTTCTGGGGGCTCCCTGGGGGATCCTAGCTCCCCAGATCACTCTGATGGGAGGGGGTCCCAGAGAGCCTCCACTATGTTCTGGGGGCTCCCTGGGGGATCCTAGCTCCCCAGATCACTCTGATGGGAGGGGGTCCCAGAGAGCCTCCACTATGTTCTGGGGGCTCCCTGGGGGATCCTAGCTCCCCAGATCACTCTGATGGGAGGGGGTCCCAGAGAGCCTCCACTATGTTCTGGGGGCTCCCTGGGGGATCCTAGCTCCCCAGATCACTCTGATGGGAGGGGGTCCCAGAGAGCCTCCACTATGTTCTGGGGGCTCCCTGGGGGATCCTAGCTCCCCAGATCACTCTGATGGGAGGGGGTCCCAGAGAGCCTCCACTATGTTCTGGGGGCTCCCTGGGGGATCCTAGCTCCTCTCTGCCACCCGGAGGTGCAGCCTCAGCAACACAACTCTGGCTAGATCTCCCCTGATCACTGATGGGAGGAGAGGGAGATGGAGGGGGAGATGGAGGGGGAGAGGAGAGGGAGATGGAGGGGGAGAGGAGAGGGAGAGGAGAGGAGAGGAGAGGGAGAGGAGGTGTGTGTGGTTGGAGTGGACTCCCAGGGAGAGAGGAGAGGGAGGGATGAGATGGAGGTGTGTGTGGTTGGTGTTGGCTCCCAGCTTGTCTCCCATCCGCTGTGTCTACATAAATAATTCAAAATAAAAGCGCCTCTTGGAGAGTCTGTTGTGAGACATCCTGAAGGAAACCCTGCAGGTTTCCAGCTGCACGGAGAGTTTATCCAGGAGGGCAGATCTCGTCGAAATCTGGGACTTTAGGAATCTGAAATTCTAATAGGACAAACGTGTTCCTCTCATTATGTGAATAATGAATAGCGTCAGATGTTTCTGCGGTTAGCAGGCAGAGCAGAAAGAGGACGTCTGACGATAAACAAACTGGGTTCATGATCCAAACTCCTGAGGTGATTGACATACGGAGCAGGGATGTTGTCTTCGCTTCTTTCCTTGATTTTGGAACAACTTAGTCTGTCGCTCCTTGGATGATTTTGCGTCGTGCTGTTTTAAAATTGTTTGTGCTTTATTGTTGTCGGAAAACTTCACTGTCATGAAACAGGAAACTGAAAGTCGTCACCACCTCAATCTGTTTGCTGGCTCTTATTGGTGCAATAAACAGCCCAAAGTCTTTCAGAGTTCAGCCTGGCAGCTGTGGTCAGATGGATTTATTTCGCTCATTTAGCGATATAGCATACATGACCTTCACCTTCATGCCTTATTGATTTGTTAAATTGTGCAGCTGAGAAAGTCCTTGGTGAGAAAATGAGAAAACATTTCTGATCTGCCTCCACATGGGCTTGATAGCTCCTCACACTCCTTCAGAAGGAGTGAGGTGGTGGAGGGTGAAGGAGGAGGTGAGGTGGTGGAGGGTGAAGGAGGAGGTGAGGTGGTGGAGGGTGAAGGAGGAGGTGAGGTGGTGGAGGGTGAAGGAGGAGGTGAGGTGGTGGAGGGTGAAGGAGGAGGTGAGGTGGTGGTGGAGGGTGAAGGAGGAGGTGAGGTGAAGGGGTAAAGAGGAGAGATGGAGAGATGAAGATAGAGATGAAGGGAGAGAGGAGGAGTTGAAAGGAGAGGTGGAGATGACGGTGGAGGGGTTTAGAGGGATGGAGGTGGAGAGGTGAAGATGTAGATTGTGGTGGAGGAGAGGGGTTTAGAGGGGTGGAGGTGGAGAGGTGAAGATGTAGATTGTGGTGGAGGAGAGGGGTTTAGAGGGGTGGAGGTGGAGAGGTGAAGATGTAGATTGTGGTGGAGGAGAGGGGTTTAGAGGGGTGGAGGTGGAAGGTGCTGGAAGGTGCAGCAGAACCTTTGCATTCTTCCTACCCTGGTCTTCAGGTTGCATCACTCCTTCACTACAGACCTCAGTCTGAAGAGGCAACACCACCCGCAGTCTGGTGCCGGCTGTGTGTTCGCTACGTCACCCCGGAGAACTGCAGTACGTTGACTACTTTCTGAGAAATACTTTGAAATACTTTCACATTGTTTTCCCTTTTCTTTCTGAACGGAAATGATTTGTGATATGCATGTCTATGATTAGATTGTTATGGGGGGACTATTTGTGGAGGAAACCATTCGAATCTTAAAATGTTTACGACCCGCTGGAGTTTCCATTCAGAGGAAGCAATCAGCGTCTTTATAAAGAAATATATATAAATAAATAAAATGCAGCCCTGCAGATGAGATGTGGAGGTTTCTCCTGGGCGCTAACAGGAAACACAAATCATCTCATATCTCTGGCAGTACTAACGCTGCAGGTAGCAGCCGGGGACGGCCTAGGGGTTAGGGGGTTCCAGCTGAAAGGCTCTGGGTTCGATCCCCAATGACCACGGTCCACCTGTAGGCATCCCTAACCCCCAGCTGCTCCTTGGTGACCCGTTTTTCCCTTTGGAGCTTGTGAGTAGATAGCTGGATGAGGTGCGCTTGCTTCTGGGTTCAGCTGTTGATCTAGGCTTTTATTCAAAGCGCTTCCAGGCATGCACTTCATTTGCATGCGTTTCATGCGTCTAATAAGCCTAATTAAAGCACCAAAGGCCTGTTTAGCAGCCTGTAAGCGCCGCCAAACAATAACAACACAAATGATCCAATCAAATATGTTTTCATGTTGCTTTGGCTTGCTGTGCCGGGTCTGAAGAAACCCCCCACGTCTCAACACCTTGTGGACCACCTGGGAGTACTGTGATGTCACCACGGTGACAGGAGACGGGCCTACGATGATGTGATGGTGTTTAGGATGGTGTCAGTCAGGGAGAGGGCTGAAGGACTCCACTCAGTAGTGGCCATCAGAATGCTCCATCTCGTTCTTCATCTGCAGCTAATGAGCTGCCCCTCCGTTTCTAAAGGAATGTGGGAATTCTTCTTCTTCACAAACTGCTACTAATTTAACAAACTGTGGAGCCGGTCACACTAAACTGACCAGGCCCAGATGACTGCTGTGGACGTCATGAGGCTGACCTCTTCTCTTCATAGGGATGGGTAACATGTCATAGAATAAGGTTCAAGATCCGACACATCTTGGAACTCTGAAGATGGTAAGCTCAACTAGGAGGAGGATCTTCATCCAATGATCTAGGAACTGGAACAGCAAACTACACCAGCACTGCTTCACATCTTGTTTAGAGAAAGAAGTGAAGGAACAAATTACAGGACAGGACAGGACAGGACAGGACAGGACAGGACAGACAGACAGACAGACAGACAGACAGACGGTGGAGATGTTGAGATGTTGAGATGGTGTAGGAGTTGGTGTTTGCTTGTGTTTCCAGCAGATATCTGACCCACAGACCCAACACAGTCTCCAGCCCCCAGAAACCTGGAGAACAGTGTACATCCACCTGGTCCATGTGTCCTCTTCACACTGTGTCCTCTCCACACAGTGTCCTCTCCACACAGTGTCCTCTCCACACTGTGTCCTCTCCACACAGTGTCCTCCTATGACCTCTCCACACAGTGTCCTCTCCACACAGTGTCCTCTCCACACAGTGTCCTCTCCACACTGTGTCCTCTCCACACAGTGTCCTCTCCACACTGTGTCCTCTCCACACAGTGTCCTCTCCACACTGTGTCCTCTCCACACAGTGTCCTCTCCACACTGTGTCCTCTCCACACAGTGTCCTCTCCACACTGTGTCCTCTCCACACAGTGTCCTCTCCACACAGTGTCCTCTCCACACAGTGTCCTCTCCACACTGTGTCCTCTCCACACAGTGTCCTCCTATGTCCTCTCCACACTGTGTCCTCTCCACACAGTGTCCTCTCCACACAGTGTCCTCTCCACACAGTGTCCTCTCCACACAGTGTCCTCCTATGTCCTCTCCACACTGTGTCCTCTCCACACTGTGTCCTCCAGTGTCCTCTCCACACTGTGTCCTCCAGTAACTCGGAGGCCAGGCTGCAGGAAAGAGGAGGTTTTTAAGATGCATCTTAAATGTGGATTCTGTTGTGTGTGGAAGGTCTTAATCATCTCCTATGTAGAGGTAATTCACTTGAGACATTATGGCTACAGATCTGAACACACCGCACTGAAATCCATCACAGACATGCTAACGTCTTTATGCTCGTACCCAGCATGGCTAATAGAAGCTAATCGGGTTGTTTAGCTAATCGTTAGCCCAGTAGCTACAGAGTTAATTGTTGTACTGTAGCATCTCATGCTGCAGCTCGTGCTGTGGTGGCTGAGAAAGAGAGAGACAGCGAGAGAGAGACAGCGAGAGAGAGACAGCGAGAGAGAGACAGAGACAGAGAGAGACAGCGAGAGACAGCGAGAGAGAGAGAGAGCAGTCTTTCAGTGAATGCAGTGCTGCTCTGTGTTCTTAGCATAAATAATAGAGCAGATAACAGATGACTGTAGCGAGTATATCGGCTAGTTGTATCAGTACTAATTAGCACCGAGTTCAGACTGACATATGGATTTCCTGAGGTCAGACTACGTTGTTAGTTTGTGTTGTTATCCAGTTGATTTATGGCCTGTTTGAATATTGACCAGCTCAATGTTTTACTTTTCAACTGAACCCCTGGAGACGGTGAAGCGAGTGGCTGTGGGCGTCTACAGGGTGGAGGAGTTTGAATCCACCCGTGATCCTTTGCGCTAACACTGCCCATGCCTTGTGTAACAGTTCAACATCATTATTAATATCTTCCCTGCGCATCATGCCATGTTGAAACAAACATCCAGATGTCTGTTGGTAGCAAACATCTCTATGTAGAACAAAAACATCACTGCCAAGGTTGGATACGCCGTTTGTTCTGGAAGGTTCTAGACTGGTAGGTTAGGTTATGTGGAGACCAACACGCTAACACCAACGCTAACACAATAATACACCGACACGCTAACACTAACGCTAACGCTAACTAGCTTATTCAGTAATGTGGAAACCAGGAATAACCTCCACGCTGGTACTAGTCTGTCATAGAGGCCTCCAGAGTCCTGGTGTCGGTGTATTACTGTGTTAGTGTTAGCGTGTTAGTGTTAGCGTGTTAGTGTTAGCATGTTGGTGTTAGCATGTTGGCGTATTATTGTGTTAGCGTTGGTGTTAGCGTGTCGGTGTATTATTGTGTAAGCGTTGGTGTTAGCGTGTTAGTGTTAGCGTGTTGGTGTTAGCGTGTTAGTGTTAGCGTGTTAGTGTTAGCATGTTGGTGTTAGCATGTTGGTGTTAGCGTGTTGGTGTATTATTGTGTTAGCGTTGGTGTTAGCGTGTCGGTGTATTATTGTATTAGCGTTGGTGTTAGCGTGTCGGTGTATTATTGTGTTAGCGTTGGTGTTAGCGTGTTGGTCTCCACTGAGCAGCTGACAGCTCCTCATGGACCACCTCGTTCCACTTCACACCAAATGATCTCCCTGTAATCACGCCTGGCCTGGATCAATGCGGCCTATCGCCCAGGGCAGCGGGGCCTGATGCTAGCCTGATGCTAGCCTGATGCTAGCCTGATGCTAGCATGATGGGCTACGCAGTGATTGATAACGGCCCTTCTGATCCTGAAACAAGGTCAGGCCGTTCTCAGGTCTGAACACCCCCTGCTCACCCATTACATCACCCATCACCCCACCAAGCATTACACCACCCTCCCCCCACCAAGCATTACACCACCCATCACCCCACCAAGCATTACACCACCCTCCCCCCACCAAGCACTACACCACCCTCCCCCCACCAAGCATTATACCACCCATCACCCCACCAAGCATTACACCACCCTCCCCCCACCAAGCACTACACCACCCTCCCCCCACCAAGCATTACACCACCCTCCCCCCACCAAGCATTACACCACCCTCCCCCCACCAAGCATTACACCACCCTCCCCCCACCAAGCATTACACCACCAATCACCCCACCAAGCATTACACCACCCTCCCCCATCACCCCACCAAGCATTACACCACCCTCCCCCCACCAAGCATTACACCACCCTCCCCCCACCAAGCATTACACCCCCCATCACCCCACCAAGCATTACACCACCCATCACGCCACCAAGCATTACACCACCCTCACCTCCACCACACCATCATTCAAACTCAATACAATTAACCGATGAATATAATGAATCATTCACTTTTCTATTCAGTGAACAATATCCCAGCATTGGGCTTTAGAGTTTTATTACGTCACGTGGATCATTATTAAATGTAATGTCTACATAGGCGGTATTTCTTGTTTTATTTTTTGTCTCTTTTGCTTATGTATTTTTTTTCATTCTCTATTTTTTATGATTGTTTTCAAGCTTGAGTAGAGCAATTGTGAAACAAACGATTTCCCTCGGGTTCTCAAAGTACGCTGAACGTAAACCTAAGATGAAGACAGGAGCAGCCAGCATATCTGTCCCTCCTTCCTTCACGGCTTCAAGCTTCTGTAAAGAGCGCAGCAGCTGGAGGCCTGCGATCGCTGGCTAGCTAACGCCATTAGCTCCGCTAGACCCAGCCCAGCTCTCCTACCCCAGGCTGAGGGCTCTGTCCTGGGGAGCCGGGCTGGGGGATCAGGGTCCTCCTGGACCTTCACAACAGGGCTAAAGGGTAAAAGGTTTTCCTCAGGCGTCACTTGCTTCAAACTTGTTATCGGTCTGTTGGCCAGCACCCAGAGACCAGGGCTGGATAACGAGACCAGTTCCAACACCAGCGCCCTTAAAATGATACCGATACCATTAGAGTACTTAATTCAACACCTTAGTTAAGGGTCCCGTCACTAACCAAACACATTTAGCTGCTCCAGAAGCTAAAACTAGCGGTTGTCAGTTGTATCTGGGGCCTACATCAGGGTTGCTAACAGGGGAACACCAGCAGGGAATACAATTCTGGCAGTACCACACCTGACGACAACAGCCTAGCTAACAGCTAGGCTACAGTAGCGAACAGCTAGGCTACAGAAGCTAACAACTAGGCTGCAGTAGCAAACAGCTAGGCTACAGAAGCTAACGTTCAGGCTACATAGGCTATTGGCTAGGCTACAGAAGCAAACTGAAAGAGTATTGACTAGTCCAGAGTGACTCCTCCTATGTGTCTTCAGAGATTAAAATGGCTTCTCTCATATTAAACTCTCGCTGTACTGCTGTGGGGATTTGGATCTAATCAGAACCTCCTGCTGTACCACTCAGTCCAGTCTGGGTAGTTCTGTGGGTAGGTTTAATCACGTCTAGTCCGGTTAGTCCAAATCCAGTCTGGTTAGTCAATCCAGTCTGGTTAGTCAATCCAGTCTGGTTAGTCCAAATCCAGTCTGGTTAGTCAATCCAGTCTGGTTAGCTAAATCCAGTTCGGTTAGTCCAAATCCAGTCTGGTTAGTCCAAATCCAGTCTGGTTAGCCAATCCAGTCTGGTTAGTCAATCCAGTCTGGTTAGTCAATCCAGTCTGGTTAGTCTATCCAGTCTGGTTAGTCAAATCCAGTCTGGTTAGTCAATCCAGTCTGGTTAGTCAATCCAGTCTGGTTAGTCAATCCAGTCTGGTTAGTCTATCCAGTCTGGTTAGTCAATCCAGTCTGGTTAGTCAATCCAGTCTGGTTAGTCAAAGCCTGTAATGGACCTATGAACATGGATGAACGTGACCTGATGGCGATCTGTAATGATGTGCCCCCCCCCCCCCCCCCCCCCCCGTAATGAACCCTTACGACAGCAGCCTTAACGAGGTGGTGCGTTGCAATAGGCAGTGCCGTGAGGCTGGGTGGGTGGAGTAAGAGGAATGTTTTTAACTGATAATGACCTTGTGTGTCTGAGGGGAATGTAGAGAATTAAACTTAGCACCGAACAGCCAATTGAATGAGAATGTGGAACCTGTTAGGAAACTAGTGTGGAAATGCCTCTGTGGTGAAAGCTCTTTCCAGAATTTCCCCAATGTCAGGGTGTTTCGGCTTTAAGGGAGAGTAAGAATGTAAGTCTGGGTAAAAGTTTCTAGGATGGTTGTTGGAGACAAATCCAACAAGACAATCATCCGAGCCAGCCAAGCGCTCAAACAGCCAGAGAATGTGGTTCTGTACTCGCAGTATTCGTCTGCAGCAGCCAGAGAGAATAAATAAAAACATATTTCTTGTTAAGTGTATATATATATATATATACACACAATGCTCAAGCACAATGCTGTGGTTTGGATAACTGAATGATTTATAGATACACTACAGTTTGTATTCCCTTAAACTGATCCTATGGAATACGCCCTTCAGGCAAAAACAAACATTTAAATCCAAACACTGCCATCATCTTTTTCTTAGTATTAGCAGTGTTGGTTTTAATACTATTATCAGTATTATTGTGGATGACGTCTACATTGAGTTTTGGGTCAGGGTTAGCAACACATCAACAGATAGTGGTGACATGTTGTATGTCTCATTCAATATTCTATTGCTAACCCTAACAACATGTTCTGTCAGGTAGCTAAAGCTCACCCTAACAACATGTTCTGTCAGGTAGCTAAAGCTAACCTCAACAACATGTTCTGTCAGGTAGCTAAAGCTAACCCTAACAACATGTTCTGTCAGGTAGCTAAAGCTAACCCTAACAACATGTTCTGTCAGGTAGCTAAAGCTAACCCTTACAACATGTTCTGTCAGGTAGCTAAAGCTAACCTCAACAACATGTTCTGTCAGGTAGCTAAAGCTAACCCTAACAACATGTTCTGTCAGGTAGCTAAAGCTAACCCTTACAACATGTTCTGTCAGGTAGCTAAAGCTAACCCTAACAACATGTTCTGTCAGGTAGCTAAAGCTAACCCTAACAACATGTTCTGTCAGGTAGCTAAAGCTAACCCTAACAACATGTTCTGTCAGGTAGCTAAAGCTAACCCTAACAACATGTTCTGTCAGGTAGCTAAAGCTAACCCTAACAACATGTTCTGTCAGGTAGCTAAAGCTAACCCTAACAACATGTTCTGTCAGGTAGCTAAAGCTAACCTCAACAACATGTTCTGTCAGGTAGCTAAAGCTAACCCTAACAACATGTTCTGTCAGGTAGCTAAAGCTAACCCTTACAACATGTTCTGTCAGGTAGCTAAAGCTAACCTCAACAACATGTTCTGTCAGGTAGCTAAAGCTAACCCTAACAACATGTTCTGTCAGGTAGCTAAAGCTAACCCTTACAACATGTTCTGTCAGGTAGCTAAAGCTAACCCTAACAACATGTTCTGTCAGGTAGCTAAAGCTAACCCTAACAACATGTTCTGTCAGGTAGCTAAAGCTAACCCTAACAACATGTTCTGTCAGGTAGCTAAAGCTAACCCTAACAACATGTTCTGTCAGGTAGCTAAAGCTAACCCTAACAACATCTTCTAGCGTCAGGTGGTCAGAGGAGCAGATCCGTCCAGGAAGCTGCAAGATGTCTCAGGTTACTGAGGTGGTTCTAAATACATGATGGTAGCTAGGTTATCTCCGCTCTCACTCCAGAAGCTTCCGGTAAGCTGTAACGACGCAGTTGTTCTGTTGTTTCCTCGTTTCAACGCACGGTGAAACTGAGATGTCACCTCTCCCCAGGGACTCACGAGAGATCTCACTAAACATCAAAGCCTTGGACTCTTCAACCAATAGGAACACATCATTAGCAGAAAGCCCTAACAGGATATGAGACACGTTCCTCACTCCTCTGTCGTCCTCGCTATACGGTGCATCTTAGCATGTTGTTGTTTTCCCTGACGCCCTGGGAGAGCGACTTGTGAACCATGCGTCAGTGTTTTTCAGGGCAGCGAACACGAAGAGCTGCAGATCAAGGTTCATTCCCCACAGAGTGACGCGTCGCATTAGTTGTTGTGATGCTGACAGGGAAAGCCGTGCGCTGGCACACGCACGCCGCGCACGCGCACACACACACACACACACGCACACGCACACGCACACGCACACGCACACCCAGCGGTGCTAACATTATGTTAGCTATACCGCAGGTTCATCGTGTTGATTCTGTATCATTAAAATCACCAAGGACATATTGTGCAGCGGTTATTCAAGATGAACCAGCCATCTTGTTTGTATTGTGTTGTTGCCTCTGCTTAATCATGCTACAAATGAATGCTTGACTAAATATCATCTTAGGATTGATAAGAGGTTGAAGAAGTCAATGTAATCATCAGTACCAAGCGATCTGCTTACTAAACAGATCTGAGCTTCTAACCATCGCCTCCTCTTCTCCAGATGCTCTGTAGTAAGCAGGAATTACTCAGAGGAACTCAACTAAGAGCGTACTTAGGAAGAAGCCACTGTCCGACCTGGGCGTTACCAACTTCCTTAAGCTACTCTGAGAGTGTACTTAGGAAGCCACAGTCTGACCTGGGTGTTACCAACTTCCTTAAGCTACTCTGAGAGTGTACTTAGGAAGCCACAGTCTGACCTGGGTGTTACCAACTTCCTTAAGCTACTCTGAGAGTGTACTTAGGAAGAAGCCACTGTCCGACCTGGGCGTTACCAACTTCCTTAAGCTACTCTGAGAGTGTACTTAGGAAGCCACAGTCTGACCTGGGTGTTACCAACTTCCTTAAGCTACTCTGAGAGTGTACTTAGCAGCCACAGTCTGACCTGGGCGTTACCAACTTCCTTAAGCTACTCTGAGAGTGTACTTAGGAAGCCACAGTCTGACCTGGGTGTTACCAAGCTCCTTAAGCTACTCTGAGAGTGTACTTAGCAGCCACAGTCTGACCTGGGCGTTACCAACTTCCTTAAGCTACTCTGAGAGTGTACTTAGGAAGCCACAGTCTGACCTGGGTGTTACCAAGCTCCTTAAGCTACTCTGAGAGTGTACTTAGCAGCCACAGTCTGACCTGGGCGTTACCAACTTCCTTAAGCTACTCTGAGAGTGTACTTAGGAAGCCACAGTCTGACCTGGGTGTTACCAACTTCCTTAAGCTACTCTGAGAGTGTACTTAGGAAGCCACAGTCTGACCTGGGTGTTACCAAGCTCCTTAAGCTACTCTGAGAGTGTACTTAGGAAGCCACAGTCTGACCTGGGCGTTACCAACTTCCTTAAGCTACTCTGAGAGTGTACTTAGGAAGCCACAGTCTGACATGGTTCCTAAAACTACTCTGAGAGACCAGACCCAGCTTAGGAGTGAAAGACTCACTATTGACAACCCGAGGTCAACAAGAGACATCCCATTAACTTCAAAACATAGTTACGACAATATTGTATAATTATAATACATAGCTCATAGCTACTTTAGAGCTGCACAATAAGGTTTAGGACGAGAGGTGGTGAGGTCAGGAAAATAACTTACATCCTCCCTCTCCTCTTCTCCCCCAGATGATGACTGTCGGCTGGGGGACTACCGCAGGATGAAGACCAAGGTCCTGGAGGTCCACCAGAGACGCTACCTGGGCTCCCAGACCGCTGGCCCCCATAGAGACAACATGGCCGCCAGGCGGCAGCTGGTCGACGCCATGTTCAAACACTTCGATGCCGACAACAACGGCCAGGTGGAGAGCAGGGAGATCTCACAGGTGAGTCATTACTTACACCTGAATACTGATACTATACTTATACAACTAGACCTGAACATAGACCTGAACACATAGACCTGAACACCTAGACCTGAACATAGACCTGAACATAGACCTGACCATAGACCTGACCATAGACCTGACCATAGACCTGACCATAGAGCTGAACACATAGACCTGAACATAGACCTGAACATAGACCTGAACACCTATACCTGAACACATAGACCTGAACATAGACCTGAACACCTAGACCTGAACACATAGACCTGAACACCTAGACCTGAACACCTAGACCTGAACACATAGACCTGAACACCTAGACCTGAACACCTAGACCTGAACACATAGACCTGAACACATAGACCTGAACATAGACCTGAACATAGACCTGAACATAGACCTGACCATAGACCTGACCATAGACCTCACCATAGACCTGAACACATAGACCTGAACACATAGACCTGAACACATAGACCTGAACATAGACCTGAACATAGACCTGAACACCTATACCTGAACACATAGACCTGAACATAGACCTGACCATAGACCTGAACACCTAGACCTGAACACATAGACCTGAACACATAGACCTGAACACATAGACCTGACACATAGACCTGACCATAGACCTGAACATAGACCTGAACACCTAGACCTGAACACATAGACCTGAACATAGACCTGACCATAGACCTGAACATAGACCTGAACACCTAGACCTGAACACATAGACCTGAACATAGACCTGACCATAGACCTGAACATAGACCTGAACACATAGACCTGAACACATAGACCTGAACACATAGACCTGAACATAGACCTGTCCTAACCCGTTCCTATCCTGGCAACAACTTAAAAACTGGGACTAAAATGTAATCTTTGTGTTGATTAAAGGCAGCCAGTGTGATATTTTACGGTTGATACTAAAGCACTTTAGTACCAAGCATCTGTTAAAAGGGCTTCAGAGTGTCGCTCTAACCACTACAAGTGACACTCGCAGTCTGTTGACTTCATAAACAACCCATGGAAAGGGTTTAGCTTTGATGGCTGACACACGACCAACACACTGGGAGAGAGGGAGGGGAGCAGAGGGAAGGAGGAGAGGGGACGACATGTAGAGAGGAGAGGGGAGCAGAGGGAAGGAGGAGAGGGGACGACATGTAGAGAGGAGAGGGAGGAGAGGAAAGGGTGGGAGGAAGAGAGGTTGGAGGAGAAGAGGGGAGGTGGGAGAAGAGGGAAGAGGAGAGGGTAGGAGAGGAGAAGGGAAGAGAGGAGAGGGGAGGAGAGGAGAGGGTAGGAGAGGAGAAGGGAAGAGAGGAGAGGAGAGGGTAGGAGAGGAGAAGGGAAGAGAGGAGAGGAGAGGGTAGGAGAGGAGAAGGGAAGAGAGGAGAGGGGAGGAGAGGAGAGGGAGGGAGGAGAGGGAGGGAGAGGTAGCAGAGGGGAGTCGACTTGTTAAATCTCTTCACTTCTAAACCTGGAGGAAGGGACTCCAGTCTCTGGGGATAATGGTGTCTTTGAAAGTCTCTGAAGTCCTCGCTGGTAAAAGGAGAAACTCTCTGTCTGCCGTGCTGAGAGGAGATATTGTGTTCAGAATCCACAATGGCTGAGCTAATCTCCTGCGCCTCCTGCTGTTGGGATCTGAAGGTCCGGTCAGCCACCCCATCCCGAAGGTTCTGATGGACAGCAACAGCCATGCGTGTACCCCCCCCCCCCCCCCCCCCCAGCTTCATTCTGGGTCATTTACATATCCATGCTGATTGGCTGTCAGCCACGCCACGGAACAAATCGATGTGTGGCGAGAGAAATGCAGGATCAACAAAAGCCGTACTTGAGCCTGGAAGCTTGAATATTGAATATTGAAGATGCCCTTTAGCTTATCGGGCTGCAGCCGGCCTGGAGCGGCCCCGGGGTCTGAGTCCCCGAACATCCCCCAGATGTTTAAAGGCCACAGTCTGGAGTGGGATTACTGGGCAGCCCCCATCACCTCCTCCATCTGTTCCTCCTGTTCCTCCTCCCCCCACTCCTCTTCCTCCTCCTGTAGTAATTATTATCCTTACCAGAGACATGGGGACTCCTAGCCCTCCTACCACCTCCTCCATCTCCTTCTCCCTCCTCACACCTCCTCTTCCTCCTGCTCCTCCTCCTCCACCACCCCCTCACCTCCTCTTCCTCCTCCTGTAGTAGTTTGTATTATCACCAGAGACACTCCTAGCCCTCCTACCACCTCCTCCAAAATAAACAAATGTTCTCCTTTGGTTCTGTGGTAACTGCAGCCCAGTGCTGGTATTATAAAGTCCAGGCTTAAGAAGAAATACAATGCATTGTTTCAGTCTGATAGCGTAGCTTAAATGTCTTCTGTACACTGGAAATAGAAATACATTAAAACTTCAACATTATGAACCCCTTGTGGACTGTTTGAAACACGTTGAATCCAACGCGTGTTTGTGTATATATAATATACATCATTTCAACGCGTGTTTATGTCTAGAAACTAAGAAAGCGGTTGGTGTTTCGATTCCGTTGTTTTTAGAACGTCAAATGAAGATGTAATCTGATTATGTGGTCTATAAATACATCAAGATATTGTATAAGTGTCACAAACTGTCACCGTTTTCATTTATATATCCACTGTCTGAAAGACACTCAGATCATTTATTCAATCTTGACGAATCACCATGGAAACATTAGTAGTACTTAATACTAGCCTCCAATCACTTGCAATCTCTGGAATATATCCAAAAAAATTGCATGGTTTTTGCATGATTATTTGCATGATTCTGACTGGATTTCAGAATGAATAAGCAATACAAAACAATACCCGCAGCACCATAGTGTTTGTATAATTACAGACCAGTACTACATTCAATAGTGCTAGTATAATCACACTTGAAACACACAAAGTATGCATAATAATAAGTACTAGTATAGGTAAGGACATCACCTTCTCCAGAATATACCATCCTCTTCTTTAGTCAACCAGCTCCTCTCACCCTGCCAGGCACTGTACTCCAGATAAACTGCATCTCTAGTGTTCTCTAGCCTCCATCTCCAGTGTCCTCTAGCCTCTAGTGTTCTCTAGCCTCCATCTCCAGTGTTCTCTAGCCTCCATCTCCAGTGTTCTCTAGCCTCCGTCTCTAGTGTTCTCTAGTCTCTAGTGTTCTCTAGCCTCCATCTCTAGTGTTCTCTAGCCTCTAGTGTTCTGTAGCCTCCATCTCCAGTGTTCTCTAGCCTCCGTCTATAGTGTTCTCTAGTTTATATTGTTCTCTAGGCTCCGTCTCTAGTGTTCTCTAGTCTCTATTGTTCTCTAGCCTCTGTCTCTAGTGTTCTCTAGCCTCTAGTGTTCTCCAGCCTCCATCTTAGCAATGCCGGGAAGGTGGTGGTGAGGTAGGATAGGTGGTAGTGAGGTGGGATAGTTGAGGTAGATAGTGTGGTGGTAGATAGTCACTCCTCGTGGAGGATCAGAAGACCGAGGAAAACCTGGAGGGTAGCGAGGCCGTCTCATGAAATATGTAAAACCTGGAGAGTTTAAACGCTGAGGCTGATGAATCCAACACCTCATAAACGTCTCCAAGGCCACCGAGAGAGTCGATTACAGGGAATCAGAGACAGCCACCGGAGAGAACGGGGAGGCCTTGTATTATGCATTCAGCCATCAGCGCGTCTAGCACCCTGCATTGTTAGGTCAGAGGAGGGCTTCCAGCCAATCACATGAGATATATGAATATACAAGGAGGGAGGGTGCTTCAGTACTTCAAGCACTGTACTCCAATACACGCTTCAGCCAGTTTCACTTCACTGGAGTGATGCTCTTGGGAAAAGGGTTTGTAAATTTCAAAGCAATCTGTGATGTAATAAAACACCAGATATTTAAAACAATATCACTTATCCAACACATCCAAGTGTTTGGCTTTGCCTGAGAAATGTTTGGTTTTTCAGTTTGTTTGATTAATTATAAATTAATTTTCAATAAAAGTGTTCACTAACAAATGTGTTATTTAGGTTATTTAATTATAATTAAATAACAATCATGTTTATATTCTCCTCTACAAGAACAGCATCAGATGTAGCTCCTGATGATTCCACATTATTATTAATGCCACATAAACAAACCACCACATGTTCTCTGATATACTACCCATACTAGATTCCTGACATTGTGTGTGTGGACTTGTTTCTTTCTGTTGAAGGTCATTAAACAGGAAGGACTTTCCAGGGTCACCTCCACCTGTTCGCTGTACGACCTTCTCAAGTACGACAACTTGAACGGCGACGCCCACCTGACCCTGCAGGAGATGTACTCAGCCTTCGGTAAGTTGGAGCATCTTCTCCTTAAGAGCTGCTCTGTGTTCCTGGAGATATCACCCATACAGGAACCAGTACTGAGGGCCCTGTACTGAGGAACCAGTACTGAGGAACCTGTACTGAGGAACAAGTACTGAGGGCCCTGTACTGAGGGCCCTGTACTGAGGAACCTGTACTGAGGAACCTGGAACCTGTACTGAGGGCCCTGTACTGAGGGCAGTGTCCAGGTGCTCTCAGCAAGGTGAAGTACTGCAGAACCAAGTCTGGTGAACCATTGTGTTAGTGTTCAGAGCAAGCCACTTCCAATGGATCGCTCATTAAGTCGCTCATTTAGCTGTCTTTGTGCTTTGCAAACAATGACCTCTCTACAGCCATCCAGGAGGTTGACTTAACCGGTTATGTCACAAATTCATTTAAACCAATTAGATTCCATTTACTCAATATGAGGCAATAGAGAACTAAATTAGCAACAGTCTAGTTAGTTTAAACTTTCTAGTGTGGGGGAAATGCCAAGTGCTGAAATAATTTCATCTATTCCAGAGACTGTATTTTTTATTGTTTAGATTATGAACCATAAAAATATCAATGCTGCAGTAATGCACAACAACAACGCTCAGCAGAGATAGAGCTCAGGCCTTAGGGCTACCTTCTATTTTTAACACGCAGTTTATGGTTATATCCGGCATAATGTGTAAAAAACATCCATAAAGCACCACCACATTATGCAAATGCTTGAGAGGACACAGTTAGCAGCGAGAGACATCTGGAGTCGGATTGTTTCTGAGTTATGAGGCGACAGGAGTAGTCCCTGTGTGTAGCGCTACGTGGCTAATAAACACACACCTTGCTAGAATATTCCGGCCCGCCGCTGGTGTTTGTCGGAGCGGCAGATAAGACTTTAATGGTCATGCATTATTCATGCCGGCAGCGAGGCGGAGGAAAGGTGCGGTGTAGAGACGGGGAGAGGAGAGGGGAGAAAGTGATGTCGTTTAATTAGACGATAGGTCCAAACATGAAGGATGTGTGCCACACGGCCCACAGTCCTCCACTGTCATCCTTGAATGATTCGGTGCATGGCACTACAGTGCATCATGGGTAGACAGATAAGGCATACGGCTGCTTCTAAGTAGTGTTAACCCCTGGGGGTGGTAGCTACAGGTTAGCGTCCCCTGGCTAGCTACAGGTTACCATCCCCTGGCTAGCTACAGGTTAGCGTCCCCTGGCTAGCTACAGGTTACCATCCCCTGGCTAGCTACAGGTTAGCGTCCCCTGGCTAGCTAGAGGTTAGCGTCCCCTGGCTAGCTACAGGTTAGCGTCCCCTGGCTAGCTACAGGTTACCATCCCCTGGCTAGCTACAGGTTAGCGTCCCCTGGCTAGCTAGAGGTTACCGTCCCCTGGCTAGCTAGAGGTTACCGTCCCCTGGCTAGCTAGAGGTTAGCGTCCCCTGGCTAGCTAGAGGTTAGCGTCCCCTGGCTAGCTAGAGGTTAGCGTCCCCTGGCTAGCTAGAGGTTACCGTCCCCTGGCTAGCTAGAGGTTACCGTCCCCTGGCTAGCTAGAGGTTAGCGTCCCCTGGCTAGCTAGAGGTTACACCTCTACCACCTCACTACAACCAAGACAACCTGCACCACCTCCTGATCTCTCCGCCTCTAATACCATGATCAACACCTCCTTCTGCTCCTCAGGCACTCTCGTCCTTTCACACCACCTCCTCCTCCTTCTCCTCTGTCCTCCTTCAACACCACTACCTCCTACTCCTCCTCCTCCTCCGTCCTCCAACACCACTACCTCCTACTCCTCCTTTATCTTGCGGTCTCCTCCAACACCACCACCTCCTCCTCCTCCTCATCTCTCCTGCTCCTCCTCCCCACCTCCACCTCTATTCCTCCAACACCACCACCTCCTCATCTAACAGCAGCTTCTTCAACCCCACCTCCTCCTCCTCCTCCAGGCCGATGTTGCCCCAATCCCCTGGGATCTCCAGCTAATGGAGTTCAGAGCTACGCCAAAGGGAGGGATGAGGAGGTAGGGAGGGGGTGAGGAGGTAGGGAGGGGTGAGGAGGTAGGGAGGGGGTGAGGAGGTAGGGAGGGGTGAGGAGGTAGGGAGGGGTTAGGAGGTAGGGAGGGGGGGGTGAGATAGAGAGAGAGTTCTATGCGACTGAAATTGGAACGTGAGGGAGATATTACCGAAGGAGATTCCGTTGGTCACCACCTCCACCAATCTCACACACTGGTGCGCACACACACACACACGCACACACATCTTCCTCACTTTTCCATTACGGGACATTGAGAGGTTTCTGCGGTGTGATTGGGTAATAAGCGCTGGGCTGAGCTGTCACGCTGAACTGTAATATGAGCTGAACATTGAAGCCTCATCGCTGTAACACTGCATTTCGTTTCAGACTTTTTATAAATATAACAATATCATAATTTCGGTGGTTTTAAGATTGAACGGCCAAATGAAAGGCTGACAATCTTCAATTTGATGTTCCCTCTGAGGAAAAGGTTAGCAGTTTACTATATTTAGTTTTATACGTTCTTCTTTATAAATATACAGGAATAAGAATATAAACCAACGCTATAACTAATAGTTCTAAAGGAGTCATAAGAACACAGAGCTCCACCACGCGAGGCGGGCACCCTGCTCTTCATGTTCCCCAACATGTTCCTCATGTTCCTCAACATGTTCCTCATGTTCCTCAACATGTTCCTCATGTTCCTCAACATGTTCTTCATGTTCCCCAACATGTTCCTCATGTTCCCCAACATGTTCTTCATGTTCCTCAACATGTTCCTCATGTTCCCCAACATGTTCTTCATGTTCCTCAACATGTTCTTCATGTTCCCCAACATGTTCTTCATGTTCCCCAACATGTTCTTCATGTTCCCCAACATGTTCTTCATGTTCCTCAACATGTTCCTCATGTTCCTCAACATGTTCTTCATGTTCCCCAACATGTTCCTCATGTTCCTCAACATGTTCTTCATGTTCCTCAACATGTTCTTCATGTTCCCCAACATGTTCCTCATGTTCCTCAACATGTTCTTCATGTTCCCCAACATGTTCCTCATGTTCCTCAACATGTTCTTCATGTTCCCCAACATGTTGGACTTAAGATCGAATGACCAAAAGTAGAAATTCCCCTCTGAAGGAAAGGTCTTGCAGTTTGAGGCCTGACTACTGATCTGTGGAACATCTCAGGGTCTCTGCAGGACCAGAACGAAGATCTCCGTAGAGGAGGAAGAGGAACAGAGTTTGAGGCCTGACTACTGATCTGTGGAACATCTCAGGGTCTCTGCAGGACCAGAACGAAGATCTCCGTAGAGGAGGAAGAGGAACAGAGTTTGAGGCCTGACTACTGATCTGTGGAACATCTCAGGGAACGGAACAGAACAGAGCAGTCAGAGGAGAACATCCGGTGGCTGTGAAAGATCTCCGTAGAGGAGGAAGAGGAACAGATGAAGAAGCGTCTGCTGCCTCTGTAGTACTTCCCTGTCCTCCAGAACTACAACAGGTCTTCAGCCAAGCGTGGCCAGACTGACCGGTGAATAGATGTCGCTGTGTGGAACGTTTCCTTCACACCCCCAGGGTGAGCTTGTCCTTATTTCAGCTAAAACAAGCGATGGCTGAATAACCTTCATCACCACCTGCTCTCTGCTCTGCAGCAGCGTTTAGCGCTAGACAGACCGACGCAGAAGAAAAACTAAAGACCACAGGACAGTAACACTACAATGTTTTACATAATTACACACATAAGCATGGTGTCGCGATCAGACATTTTATTATCAGACGGGACGTTTGGGTAATGAAATTCTAAAGTTAAAAGGTAATTCCTGTTCATCAAACCTTTCTATCTGATCATCTGGACCCAAAATATCTACTTCCTGTGATGTACTTCCTGTGAAATATAGAAAGACTCAAACGCCCAACTAATTCCTTGCAATCATGCTGCGGTTTACACTAAATATACTGAGTCAGACAATCTTAGATGAAAAAACCACATCTGTCCAGAGAAGAAGAGACAGCTGTTCTTGGCTTGGTTTGTCAGGGATTCATTAGAGCAAAACTGAGAAGATTCATCATCTAAAGGAGGGGCCCCATCGCTGATGCTGTCACGCCCGTCTACTGTAGGATAAAACACTTCCAGCGTCCCATTATTCCCTCTGTCCTTCTGCCTCTCTGGTCATCCCTTTAAATGATGTAGATTTATATAGTAAATAGTCGTTAGAATGCAAGACTACAATAATTCCTATGGAAGGTAAATCCTGGAGCCCAGGGGAGGGATGAGAGGAGCTCAATGGACAGATGTATCATGGTAGCACAAAGCTAAAGTAAGGTTGTTGGAAATGAATAGAGTAAAGAGTTGAACCCTTTCCTCAGGCCTAGCCCCCAGCACTAACCCTAACCCACCCTAACCAGCACTGGACCTTCCTCAGGCCTAGCTCCCAGCACTAACCGTAACCCACCCTAACCCACCCTAACCAGCTCTGGACCTTCCTCAGGCCTAGCTCCCAGCACTAACCGTAACCCACCCTAACCCACCCTAACCAGCACTGGACCTTCCTCAGGCCTAGCCCCCAGCACTAACCCTAACCCACCCTAACCAGCACTGGACCTTCCTCAGGCCTAGCCCCCAGCACTAACCCTAACCCACCCTAACCCACCCTAACCCACCCTAACCAGCACTGGACCTTCCTCAGGCCTAGCCCCCAGCACTAACCCTAACCCACCCTAACCAGCACTGGACCTTCCTCAGGCCTAGCCCCCAGCACTAACCGTAACCCACCCTAACCCACCCTAACCCACCCTAACCAGCACTGGACCTTCCTCAGGCCTAGCCCCCAGCACTAACCCTAACCCACCCTAACCCACCCTAACCAGCACTGGACCGGCTCTAAAGGAATCAATGTGGGACTTATCTGGAATGGATGAATGAATTTGAAGTTAACTGTTTAACTCTCTCCCATCTCTCGTGTGTCCGACCCAGACGTGTACCAGCTGACCCTACCGAAGGACCAGGAAGTGAGCGTCACCGTGGTGACCGCGGGTCAGAGCACCGTGTTGACATGTGCCATCGTGGGGGAGGGGAGACCCCCCATCATGTGGACACGGCACAGGCAGCTGCTCAACACCCTGAACCTGGAGGACATCAGCGTACGTACCCACCCCTACGGACCCCCATAGACCCCTTAGAACCCTACGGACCCCCATAGACCCCGTAGAACCCTACAGACCCCCATAGACCCCTTAGAACCCTACGGACCCCCATAGACCCCGTAGAACCCTACGGACCCCCATAGACCCCTTAGAACCCTACGGACCCCCATAGACCCCGTAGAACCCTACAGACCCCCATAGACCCCTTAGAACCCTACGGACCCCCATAGACCCCGTAGAACCCTACGGACCCCTACGGACCCCTACGGACCCCTACGGACCCCCATAGACCCCTTAGAACCCTACGGACCCCCATAGACCCCTTAGAACCCTACGGACCCCCATAGACCCCGTAGAACCCTACGGACCCCCATAGACCCCGTAGAACCCTACGGACCCCCATAGACCCCTTAGAACCCTACGGACCCCTACGGACCCCCATAGACCCCTTAGAACCCTACGGACCCCTTAGAACCCTACGGACCCCCATAGACCCCTTAGAACCCTACGGACCCCTACAGACCCCCATAGACCCCTTAGAACCCTACGGACCCCCATAGACCCCTTAGAACCCTACGGACCCCTACGGACCCCTACGGACCCCCATAGACCCCTTAGAACCCTACGGACCCCCATAGACCCCGTAGAACCCTACGGACCCCTACGGACCCCCATAGAACCCCCATAGACCCCTTAGAACCCTACGGACCCCCATAGACCCCCAAGAACCCTACGGACCCCTACAGACCCCGTAGAACCCCCAGAGACCCCGTAGAACCCTACAGACCCCTACGGACCCCCATAGACCCCGTAGAACCCTACAGACCCCTACGGACCCCCATAGAACCCTACAGACCCCTACGGACCCCCATAGACCCCGTAGAACCCTACAGACCCCTACAGACCCCCATAGACCCCGTAGAACCCTACAGACCCCTACAGACCCCCATAGACCCCGTAGAACCCTACAGACCCCTAGAGACCCTGTAGAACCCTACAGACCCCTAGAGACCCCTAAGGATCACATAGAACCCTAGAGACCCCTAAGGATCATATACACCCCGACAGACACTTTAGGCCCCTACAGACCCCCTGTAGACCCCTATCGACCCACATAGACCACCTAAAGACCCCTATAGACTTGAAGACTGACCTAGTTATTCAACTCTTAACATAGATGTGTGTGTGTGTGTGTGTGTGTGTGTGTGTGTGTGTGTGTGTGTGTGTGTGTGTGTGTGTGTGTGTGTGTGTGTGTGTGTGTGTGTGTGTGTGTGTGTGTGTGTGTGTGTGTGTGTGTACACATGGGCCCATGCCTCAAGTGTCTCTTTCATCCACATCAAAGCAGCAGATATTCAGGAATCTGGCGTCCCTCTTTCCACCCCTCTCGGCCTCGCTCGGCCGGGTCACTCAGAGAGAGAAAGACAGAGGGTGGAGGGAGGCAAAGAGACAGCAAAGGATAGAGACTGACTGACTGTGTGTGTGTGTGTGTGTCGTGTCCGTGTCGTGTGTGTGTGTGTGTGTGTCGTGTGTGTGTGTGTGTGTGTGTGTGTGTGTGTCGTGTGTGTCGTGTGTGTGTGTGTGTGTGTGTGTGTGTGTGTGTGTGTGTGTGTGTGTGTGTGTGTGTGTGTGTGTGTGTGTGTGTGTGTGTGTGTGTGTGTGTGTGTGTTTATGACGCATGTGAGCATATTCTGGTGTCCATGACATGTTGAGGGAACCAATGAAAACAGAGCTCTGTGATCCATGTGTGATATCTCTTCCTGTTCCTGTCTCCTCTTGGCTCCTCCCCCTGACAGATCCCTCCTCAGGTAGGTAAGGACAGACAGTCCTTCAGACTTACCTAGAGACAGATAAACCGACAGGCAGATAGACCGACCGACCTACAGAGCTACAGACAGACCTACAGACAGACAGAAGCCCCTGTCACACATCCTGTAAATGACTGGGATAACCTCTCAGGCATCGCTAGTCATCTTCACTTTTACACATGCTGCCGCGTTATGGGCGTTGCCTTCTTGCACCATGCACAGATGGCCCAGCAAAGCCAGAACAGACAGGCCTACATCAGACGACACACCCCTCTACCTGCCTCTACCTCTCCTTCTGCTTTCATTCACAACACAGCCTCTACCGGCAGAGTGACTGCTTTCATTCACAACACAGCCTCTACCGGCAGAGTGACTGCTTTCATTCACAACACAGCCTCTACCGGCAGAGTGACTGCTTTCATTCACAACACAGCCTCTACCGGCAGTGTGACTGCTTTCATTCACAACACAGCCTCTACAGAGTGACTGCTTTCATTCACAACACAGCCTCTACCGGCAGAGTGACTGCTTTCATTCACAACACAGCCTCTACCGGCAGTGTGACTGCTTTCATTCACAACACAGCCTCTACAGAGTGACTGCTTTCATTCACAACACAGCCTCTACCGGCAGTGTGACTGCTTTCATTCACAACACAGCCTCTACAGAGTGACTGCTTTCATTCACAACACAGCCTCTACCGGCAGTGTGACTGCTTTCATTCACAACACAGCCTCTACAGAGTGACTGCTTTCATTCACAACACAGCCTCTACAGAGTGACTGCTTTCATTCACAACACAGCCTCTACCGGCAGTGTGACTGCTTTCATTCACAACACAGCCTCTACCGGCAGTGTGACTGCTTTCATTCACAACACAGCCTCTACAGAGTGACTGCTTTCATTCACAACACAGCCTCTACAAAATGACTGCTTTCATTCACAACACAGCCGTACAGGCAGTGATCCCGATGTTACTAGGCCTTCAGAAGGGAAATGAATGGGGCAGATCTCCCAGAATATAGACCCCTGTTCCTATTCACACATGAGCCCATGCAGAAAATCTTCCAGATCATTTATGGGATAGACGGCATGTGTGAAAGGGGCTGGACAGACACAAACAGACCTACAGACTGACCTACAGAAAGACACTGTATTCCACCACTGCTCTGAGTTCTATTGTCTCTCCATTCTTTGGCTTCTGAAAGGTGACCGTTTGCTCTGGTCTCAGGGCTCAAAGAGTCCCCTTTTTTAAACAGGTGAAACAGGAAATCTGTGAAGGATTTGTAAGAAAACCTGACTTTTAAAAAGGCATCTGTATGGAATTGGAAAGTGGAAATGAATTGATAACCGTAGAGCTATCTAAATAAGGGTTAGGGTTAGTGGGCATCGTGGATCAGGTACTAAAACTTCACCGGGAAGTACTTCCTCTTGACAGCCACTGACAGGAAGCCGATGTCTCCTCTCGACAGGAGAAACACAAACCTATTGGGGCTCATTAGCTTTGGGGCTACACATCCCATCTCTCTTTGTTTTACTGGTTTATTATCCTCCATGCTGGAGCTTTCTGTGCTGGGTAAATCCACAACACTGCATGAATTATTTACTTAGTGTTGGTGCTTCACAACTCCGTGGCAGATGGGGCTCAGGTTAATTACAAGTTTAACTTCCTGCTGAAATGGGATCTCTCGCTGGAGAATCTCCCCAGCTCTTGGAGGATAAGCGGCACACTTTGACCTCTGCTCCCATGACGTCCGAGACGGGGTCTGTGAAGCATTCCATTTCCTTTGGTTTTTGAACGGCTGAACGTAGCGCTTAGCTCTGCTGCTGTGAGCAGAACACCTCTGTGCGTGCGCGTGTTTGTGTTCATCTCACACTGCAGAATCATTCGACTCCTTCACTTTGTCTACGCCTTCAAACCGGAACAAAGGGTCCATTTGATGTCGCTGAATGTGTTGCTTGCTCCACCGCTATGCAAGATGCTGTTGTATGCGCCGTGTTTTGGTGCTAAAGCTACGTTCCTCTGAATATATAGCAGGACTGCAAGGGTGGACTCCTATACCACGGCTGAGGAGAGAGGGACCATTCGAGATCAGTAGGAACATACACCTGCTGGGAACCAGACTCTCACTAACCCTGACTCCTTCTCTCCCTCTGCTGGCTCCTCCTCTCTCCTCTCAGGACTTTGGAGACGATGGCTCCCTGTACATCACCAAGGTGACCAGCAGTCACCTGGGGAACTACAGCTGTCACGCAGACGGCTTCCCTCAGCTCTCCCAGATACACACACTGCTGGTGCAAGGTGAGCACGCACGCACACCCACCCATCTTCCTCATCTGCTGAATTAACAGAAAGGAAGAAAAGTGGCTCTCTTCTGAAAGATAGAATATGCTGACAACCCCCTGAAGAGAACCCATTAACACAAGTAGACTTCTGTACAATAGTGTCACACACACACACACACACACACACACACACACACACACACACACACACACACACACACACACACACACACACACACACACACACACACACACACACACACACACACACACACACACACACACAGTGTGTAATACAGTTAAACTGTTCTCATATGTGGAAGATAATGGTATTCCTTCCGATTATTAAACTATTAAATAACCTTAGCCTTCTCCTGCTAAGTGGTTTCTAGTAAAGAACCTGACGTCTCCTATCTCAATTGCAGTCAACAGCCTCTTGCCTGTTAGCCTGTGAGCTAACACGCTATCCTGTGAGCTAACAAGCCATCCTCATCGCTAACAAGCCATCCTCATCGCTAACAAGCCATCCTCATCGCTAACAAGCCATCCTCATCGCTAACAAGCTATCCTCTTAGCTAACAAGCTATCCTCTTAGCCAACAAGCGTTCCTGTTGGTTAACCAGCCTTCCCGTTAGCTAAACTTCTTTTATTCTGAATATGGAGTCTGGGTTCTGTCAAGCTGGTTTTGTGATGGGTTTTCATTGTCTAACTGTACGGTTTCTGACATCCAAAGTAAGGGGCTAATCTGCGTAAGCACTTTGGAATACTAATCACCACACGGCACAACATGGCTCTCCTTCAGGTGCAGATGCATGACTTGACAGGCTGTGATAATTGATTCTAATAAACCTTTGGCCATGAACTGTAAATGCCACTTCTACAATAAATACTTCGTAAGTAGGTCTGCACCGGTGCTAATGATACGTCCCACATCTCAGGTGAAAGGGCCTCTCGAATGATTCAATGGATTTCCTATTCATTACAGACCGGCTACGGAAGGGATTAAGGATGCTGAACGTGTTTAAAAAGGTTTTATCAGAGGAAGTGAACAAACTCTTTATATTACATTGTTTAAACTAATATTTGGTGACATTAAAACAGAATGTTGAGGTAAAGTTCAATCTTATACAACTTCAAGCCAACTGTTCCACAAGCTACACACACACACACACAGCAGACTGATACAACTCTGATTCCCTCTACAAACACGGATGCTTCATAAGGAAGAAGAGGGCATCATAATATCACTCTACCAGTCGAGTGACAGCTTGTCTCCTCAGAATGTACAGAAAGAAGATCTGCTAGCAGAGCCCGTACTCTCACAGCGTTAGCCCTCCTGCGGCATCACGCTAAAGGCATGACCAACAGAGCTGCCCACAGCTCAACACACTGAACACAGACACACACGAGAGAGAGAGAGAGAGAGAGAGAGAGAGAGAGAGAGAGAGAGAGAGAGAGAGAGAGAGAGAGAGAGAGAGAGAGAGAGAGAGAGAGAGAGAGAGAGAGAGAGAGAGAGAGAGAGAGAGAGAGAGAGAGAGAGAGAGAGAGAGAGAGAGAGAGAGAGAGAGAGAGAGAGAGAGAGAGAGAGAGAGAGAGAGAGAGAGAGAGAGAGAGAGAGAGAGAGAGAGAGAGATAGTTTGAACTAAATTGCTGAAGCCATCTGAGTCTGGTGTTTAACCAGCCTGTAGGACCCATCTCGGTCTAATCAGCATCATCTGTGGCCCTAGTTCGCCATGGTAACCAGATAGGCATGGCAACCGCTGTTCTGGCCTTTTTTCCTCTGCCAAGACATGGTCCTCTAGCCTGGGATTGCTGCTCCGCTGGGCAGATAAACCTCAACCAGGTGCAGCCCTGGCTGGCTGAGAGTGGTCCAGACCACCGGTCGAAGACCTTGGAGGACTGGGAGACCCTGGCTGAGAGTGGTCCAGACCACCGGTCGAAGACCTTGGAGGACTGGGAGACCCTGGCTGAGAGTGGAGAGCTCTCTGCTCGGTTTCTACGGTGCGTGCGCAGTTCCTCCGAGCGGAGACTGTTCAGAGGAGTTCCACGCTTCCCTCCTTCAAAGGAGGATTTCCATTCCTTCTTCAGAACGCTCTGCGCTCAGGGAGCCAGGCTGTAACAAGGCGACCTGAGGTGCAGACAAACTGAGCCTGTTCTCAGGCAGAAACGCATGATTTATGAGGCTGGTGAGGGTTATTGTTTCTCCCTGACGACTATGGGGTACATAATGGATTCCTTTGTAGCGCAGGGTGAAGTGTGTAGGAATATTGAAAGTGGCTTTTGACAAAACGGTCGACATCTGAGCGGTTTTTGTTTTCCTTCCCGTTTCCTCCCCGCTCCTTCTGACAGAATGTGACGGAAAATCAATAGACTTGGAGCCGAAGGCCCTCCCTTATTTATCTAGCTCGTTTGTCCGGCCTCACAAAGCACGTTAGCGTCTCCCGCAGGTGCCAGAGCTCCTGAAAGGAAACGTCTTCTGCTTCATGTCTGGATCTTTGGAGAGCGTACTGCTAGACGACGAGGGAAGGACGTCACGGGGAACTCGGTTTCAACGGGAACAACAGAACTGTTGGTCCCAATACGACGACATCATTGGTCCAACAGCAGGGTGACCTTTCCCCTCTGAGATGTGTTCATCTGTACCCTACCTCCCCCAGTTCCCCCGGTGATCCGGGTGTACCCCGAGAGCCAGGCCCGCGAGCCCGGGGTCACGGCCAGCCTGCGGTGTCACGCAGAGGGCATCCCCAGTCCAACGCTGGCCTGGCTGAAAAACGGCATGGACATCACCCCCGAGCTGAGCAAACAGCTCACACTGCAGGGTAAGAGCCCCAAAACTATTACCTACATCACCCCCAAACTATTACCTACATCACCCCCAAAACTATTACCTACATCACCCCCAAACTATTACCTACATCACCCCCGAGCTGAGCAAACAGCTCACACTGCAGGGTAAGACCCCCAAAACTATTACCTACATCACCCCCAAACTATTACCTACATCACCCCCAAAACTATTACCTACATCACCCCCATCAGCATCAAAACTATTACCTACATCACCCCAAAACTATTACCTACATCACCCCCAAAACTATTACCTACATCACCCCCAAACTATTACCTACATCACCCCCGAGCTGAGCAAACAGCTCACACTGCAGGGTAAGAGCCCCAAAACTATTACCTACATCACCCCCAAACTATTACCTACATCACCCCCAAAACTATTACCTACATCACCCCAAAACTATTACCTACATCACCCCCGAGCTGAGCAAACAGCTCACACTGCAGGGTAAGAGCCCCAAAACTATTACCTACATCACCCCCAAACTATTACCTACATCACCCCAAAACTATTACCTACATCACCCCCAAAACTATTACCTACATCACCCCAAAACTATTACCTACATCACCCCAAAACTATTACCTACATCACCCCAAAACTATTACCTACATCACCCCAAAACTATTACCTACATCACCCCCAAAACTATTACCTACTTCACCCCCAAAACTATTACCTACATCACCCCCAAAACTATTACCTACATCACCCCCATCACCCCCAAACTATTACCTACATCACCCCCAAAACTATTACCTACATCACCCCCAAAACTATTACCTACTTCACCCCCAAAACTATTACCTACATCACCCCCAAACTATTACCTACATCACCCCCAAACTATTACCTACATCACCCCCAAACTATTACCTACATCACCCCCGAGCTGAGCAAACAGCTCACACTGCAGGGTAAGAGCCCCAAAACTATTACCTACATCACCCCCAAAACTATTACCTACATCACCCCCAAACTATTACCTACATCACCCCCAAACTATTACCTACATCACCCCCAAAACTATTACCTACATCACCCCCATCAGCATCAAAACTATTACCTACATCACCCCCAAACTATTACCTACATCACCCCCAAACTATTACCTACATCACCCCCAAACTATTACCTACATCACCCCCAAAACTATTACCTACATCACCCCAAACTATTACCTACATCACCCCAAAACTATTACCTACATCACCCCCAAACTATTACCTACATCACCCCCAAACTATTACCTACATCACCCCAAAACTATTACCTACATCACCCCCAAACTATTACCTACATCACCCCCGAGCTGAGCAAACAGCTCACACTGCAGGGTAAGACCCCCAAAACTATTACCTACATCACCCCCAAACTATTACCTACATCACCCCCAAAACTATTACCTACATCACCCCCAAACTATTACCTACATCACCCCCAAAACTATTACCTACATCACCCCCAAAACTATTACCTACATCACCCCCAAACTATTACCTACATCACCCCCAAACTATTACCTACATCACCCCCGAACTATTACCTACAACACCCCCAAACTATTACCTACATCACCCCCAAACTATTACCTACATCACCCCCAAAACTATTACCTACATCACCCCAAACTATTACCTACATCACCCCCAAACTATTACCTACATCACCCCCAAAACTATTACCTACATCACCCCCAAAACTATTACATCACCCCCAAAACTATTACCTACATCACCCCCAAACTATTACCTACATCACCCCAAAACTATTACCTACATCACCCCCAAACTATTACCTACATCACCCCCAAAACTATTACCTACATCACCCCCAAAACTATTACCTACATCACCCCCAAAACTATTACCTACATCACCCCCAAACTATTACCTACATCACCCCCGAGCTGAGCAAACAGCTCACACTGCAGGGTAAGACCCCCAAAACTATTACCTACATCACCCCCAAACTATTACCTACATCACCCCCAAACTATTACCTACATCACCCCCAAAACTATTACCTACATCACCCCCGAGCTGAGCAAACAGCTCACACTGCAGGGTAAGAGCCCCAAAACTATTACCTACATCACCCCCAAAACTATTACCTACATCACCCCCAAACTATTACCTACATCACCCCCAAAACTATTACCTACATCACCCCCAAAACTATTACCTACATCACCCCCAAACTATTACCTACATCACCCCCAAAACTATTACCTACATCACCCCCAAACTATTACCTACTTCACCCCCAAAACTATTACCTACATCACCCCCAAACTATTACCTACATCACCCCCAAAACTATTACCTACATCACCCCCAAACTATTACCTACATCACCCCCAAAACTATTACCTACATCACCCCAAACTATTACCTACTTCACCCCCAAACTATTACCTACATCACCCCCAAACTATTACCTACTTCACCCCCAAAACTATTACCTACATCACCCCCAAACTATTACCTACATCACCCCCAAAACTATTACCTACATCACCCCCAAACTATTACCTACATCACCCCCAAAACTATTACCTACATCACCCCAAACTATTACCTACTTCACCCCCAAACTATTACCTACATCACCCCCATCAGCATCAAAACTATTACCTACATCACCCCAAAACTATTACCTACACCACCCCCATCAGCATCAAAACTATTACCTACATCACCCCAAAACTATTACCTACATCACCCCCATTAGCATCAAAACTATTACCTACATCACCCCAAAACTATTACCTACACCACCCCCATCAGCATCAAAACTATTACCTACATCACCCCAAAACTATTACCTACATCACCCCCAAACTATTACCTACATCACCCCCGCAAAACTATTACCTACATCACCCCCAAAACTATTACCTACATCACCCCAAACTATTACCTACATCACCCCCAAAACTATTACCTACATCACCCCCAAAACTATTACCTACATCACCCCCATCAGCATCAAAACTATTACCTACATCACCCCCAAACTATTACCTACATCACCCCCAAAACTATTACCTACATCACCCCCAAAACTATTACCTACATCACCCCCATCAGCATCAAAACTATTACCTACATCACCCCAAAACTATTACCTACATCACCCCCAAAACGATTACCTACATCACCCCAAAACTATTACCTACATCACCCCAAAACTATTACCTACATCACCCCAAAACTATTACCTACATCACCCCCATCAGCATCAAAACTATTACCTATTACTATCATCCCCACACCACCACCTACATTACAACTGTTATCTACATCACTACCATCCCCACACCACCTACCACCACCACTTACATAACAATTATCATCTACATCACTATCATCACCCCACCCCATATCACCTCCACCCACATTAAAACGATTATCTACATCACTACCATCACCACCAATCAAAACTATGACCTACATCACTACCATCAACACACCACCAATCACAACCACCTACATTAACTACTATTACCTACATTAACTACTATTACCTACATCACCTCCTTCACTATCACAGCAATCCACACATTCAACTTCACCAACACATCAATGGCCCTGACTTACATCAGCACCATCAGCACCATCAGCACCTCCAACACTAATAATTACCATCCTCCATCGTGAACACACCATCGTCAAGTGGATTCAGATCTTTTCTAAAATGTCTTGTGTGTCTTCTTCCCAAAGCCAACGGAAGTGAGGTGCACGTGAGCAACGTGCACTTTGAGGACACGGGCGCATACACGTGCATCGCCAGGAACGCCGCGGGCGTGGATGAAGACATCTCCTCGCTCTTCGTGGAAGACTCGGCTCGCAAGACGCGTACGTAGCGCTCTGGCCACGCGATCCAGACACCCCGCTTCCCTAGTTCGTTCCTTTTGAAGCTCTAACTTATCCTCTGCCGAGGAACTAATACAGTTACTTTCCAACCCCCATCTCCTCTTACCCCATAAATCAGCCAGCATCACAGCCCGCTTGGCTCGGCGGTCATATTTAATCCATACTGACTTTCATCTTCCCTCACACGATTTAAACTGACTTAGCCCTCTGTTCCCACTACCCAGACTCAACCTCACTTCATATTCCACACCGCTGACTTGTGTGGATGTGAAGGATGGCTTTTTCATAAAGTTGTTCTTTTGAATGCAGGGGACGTACGATAACACTGATGTGACCAGAGCTATGAAACCAAAACGGGCGTATTTGTAGTGTGTCAACTAAATATGGGATGTTAGGATTTCTGAAATTTAAAGAAGGTGATATATTTACATTTGACCTATTATCATGGTAAATGTAGTACTGTATTTAAAGATTGAGCAGTACATGTCCAATGGTTTACTATGAAGTGTTTAAGCTTTTGTAAACCAGACAAACCCAAGCCAAAGTAGCTCCTTCAATAAGGAATACTAAATAGTACTAATAGCCCATTGATTATGATCGGTCCGCTTATGGTACTAAGTCCATGGACAGCCCTGTGTAGCGAGGTAGCTTCACATCCTATCAGATAAACCCTGTGTAGCGAGGTAGCTACACATCCTATCAGACAGGATGTGTAGCGAGGTAGCTTCATATCCTATCAGACAGAAGAGCAGCAGAGTCCTCCCCCAGCAGGGAGTCCTCCCCCAGCAGAGAGTCCTCCCCCAGCAGAGAGTCCTCCCCCAGCAGGGAGTCCTCCCCCAGCAGAGAGTCCTCCCCTAGCAGAGAGTCCTCCCCCAGCAGGGAGTCCTCCCCCAGCAGAGAGTCCTCCCCCAGCAGGGAGTCCTCCCCCAGCAGGGAGTCCTCCCCCAGCAGGGAGTCCTCCCCCAGCAGAGAGTCCTCCCCCAGCAGAGAGTCCTCCCCCAGCAGGGAGTCCTCCCCCAGCAGAGAGTCCTCCCCCAGCAGAGAGTCCTCCTCCAGCAGTGACCTTTGGCCTTTCTCAAATGTCAGCGTGTGTTGTCGCTGGGCGCTCCATGGGAGACTGGAATCTCCGGTAATTAGGAGCCAGAGCTTAGCAGTCGGGTCCCGGTGAGGCGGCCCCGCCCAGCTAGACGCTGTACTCTGGGGTCAGAGGTCACCAGAGCTGTGTTTTAAAGCTCTTGAAGCCCTTCTGCAGAGTGAAATGGAGCTAGAAGGCGACCATATTGGATGTGTCACCTCGGGACAGGGGGTTAAATGTGCCCCCAGTGGGCATGACCAACTAAATAAACCTTGTATAACCCAGTGGGGGCTGCAGGTCCCAGTGGGGGCTGCAGGTCCCAGTGGGGGCTGCAGGTCCCAGTGGGGGCTGCAGGGAGGACGCCGGGACGGTGGAGGGTTTTCTGAGACTTTACAGGCAGTGACTCCCGGGGCGATGTGGCGCTCTGAGGCTAAAGGTTAAACAGGCCGGAGAGGCTGCTACCAAGACCTGCTAACACAGACAACCGAGTAGCATGGCTAACACAGACAACCTGAGTAGCATGGCTAACACAGACAACCGAGTAGCACGGCTAACACAGACGACCTGAGTAGCACGGCTAACACAGACGACCTGAGTAGCACGGCTAACACAGACGACCGAGTAGCATGGCTAACACAGACAACCTGAGTAGCACGGCTAACACAGACGACCTGAGTAGCACGGCTAACTCACAGACGACCTGAGTAGCACGGCTAACACAGACGACCTGAGTAGCACGGCTAACACAGACGACCTGAGTAGCACGGCTAACACAGACGACCTGAGTAGCACGGCTAACACAGACGACCGAGTAGCATGGCTAACACAGACGACCTGAGTAGGACGGCTAACACAGACGACCGAGTAGCATGGCTAACACACAGACAACCTGAGTAGCATGGTTATCACGTGCTAACACTGGCTAGCTTTAGCCAACAGGGGCTAGTACTAGCTAGCGCAAGCAAACGCAGCAGAACAAATTCACTATTTAGCAATTAATAAAAGTAGTTTTCTGCACTTTTAATGGAATGGACCAAATGTCTCTTCCCATTTTGGACTACAGAAAAGAAACAATATAATTAACTTTAAACAAATATTTCCAAAGAGTGAATATCTTGTGTTAGTAAGTCCATTTGATTAAAAAGTGTATAAATCTTCTGAAAACCAGTGTGTGCACGATGCTTTTTGAACCCACAAAAGACTTGAAGGTGAAGAGCGTAACAAGTTGTCAAACTCTCTGTTTTCTGCGTAATTAGTTTCCTCATCTGAAAAGGGCAAGGATACTCCAGAGTGTTCAACAGATACAAACACGTGTGTGTGTGTGTGTGTGTGTGTGTGTGTGTGTGTGTGTGTGTGTGTGTGTGTGTGTGTGTGTGTGTGTGTGTGTGTGTGTGTGTGTGTGTGTGTGTGTGTGTGTGTGTGTGTGTGTGTGTGTGTGTGTGTGTGTGTGTGTGTGTGTGTGTGTGTGTGATGTCCCGGCTCCATTTCACTGCCACATTATTACATTATTGGAAATGCCTTCATCCAATCAGATACCAGTGTTTCCTAAACCAATCATGTTTTGTCTCAACGTCTCACTCATCACTTAGTTTGTACCCAGAAGGCTGTGGTTTTTCAGCTCAGCATTACAGCAAAATAAGGATTTAGATGAAGTCAATTCACAGTTGAACTACAGGTTCGAAACTTCCAGTCAAACGTAGAAATCTGCTTTCATTGTTAATAAATCGGTTCATTATTTGCTTAACTGAGCATACCTTATTGACCTGGGAGTCAGACGGCTCATTTGACCACTGAGGAATAGACGACAGGGCAGAATCATCTTTGGTAGAAAGATGAATGATAAAGCCATGGATGATATATAGATGTACACCATATAGACAGAATATTTTAAATGTCTGATGTACAAACGGTCTTTTTGCCTTATAATTAGCTACAGATGGACAGATTTACAAGCCAGCCAAATAGCCACTAACTGAACGAGCCACTCAGTCAAGTACCGCACAGTATATAATGAATGTGATCAGCATGCCCACTAAATCCCTAGAGGTAACTATAACCACCATCAGGCAGAGGTTGGAAAACGGCTTTATTTCATGAACAGGCAAAGCTTCAATCTAGAAGTGTGTATGCAACAGTAGTCCTCCATTTTATAGGATGTCAACAACACAGTGTTCTTTCCATGAGATTGTAGTTTTATACAGCTCTAATGACGCAGTGCATTAGATATATATATACATATATATATATATGAGGTTATATTATAACCTCATACATATATGTATATATATATGAGGTTATATTATAACCTCATATAGAGAGAGAGATATAGAACAATAGTTGCCATTATCCTATGCAGATAGTGGAAAAGGTTAGAATATCCTTTTTTTTTGGATTTTCTCACCTTTGCTACTCAGCGCAGCTAACGAGCAAAAAGAACCAAGCGCTATCACCCTTAGCTTGGTGCCAACTGTCCACCGCTAACTACTTTAGCTTGGTGCCAACTGTCCACCGCTAACTGCTTTAGCTTGGTGCCAACTGTCCACCGCTAACTGCTTTAGCTGGGAGCCACCTGTCCTCAGCTAATGGCTTGAGGTTGGCGCTAACTATCCCCTGCTATCGGCTGTAGCTTGCCGCTAACTATCCCCTGCCAATGACTTTAGCCTGCTACAACTTGAGCTTGGGGCCAACTGTACACCCCAATGTCTTTAGCTTGGCGCTAACTATCCCGTGCTAACAGCCTGAGCTTGGTGCCAACGATGCTCCGCTAACGGCTTGAGCTTGCTAACAACTTGCGGTCCATCGCTAATGACCTGCGACTGGACGATGAACCGTCTCCCCCGACGCTAAGGGGGAAACACTACATTTCTCATCAGATCCTTGCTATCTGGGCCAACACACAGCTGTGTTTGAGAGGAACCTCATATCGCTTGGTAGGTGTGAGTGATACAAGCATGGGATTATAAAGCACTTGCACACAATGGTTAAAAATTGGTTCAGCAGTAAAATACTGACTTTATTGTCTCTGAATACAACGTCCTGTTAAGCACAGTGCTTTGTCCTCCTAAGTGTTTGTGCTTGCCTATAATCACCGCCATAAACCCAGCATTGCGCCACTCAGCAGTGGTTGCCAGGCAACGGCGGTTATAATATACTGACAGCTCGGCGTGGAACATGTGGAACACGGCCGAGCCAATCAGAAGCTGGGCCCGCATCCTCCATCACCGCGCAGCGCGGCTGTACAGGGCGGTGGTGGGGGCCCTGGTGGAGGCCCCTGTGGGGGCCGGTCTGTAAAGACTAATGGGGTTAATGTAACCTCGCTGGGGCCCCGCTGGGAGCAGAGTTATTAGGCCGGGAGTGGCCCGGTGTCCTGGCAGCAGGGTGAAGCGGTGGGATGATGTATCGCCCTCTCTCACCAAACGGCCCTGGTCTCGCTGCCGGGTGATGAATAGCATCACTAACACGGGCTGCGACACCACAACCCATCTCCCAAACTCACTGTTCCCTTCTGGGTCTCAGAACCTCTCTCACAAACTTGTTTTCTAACAGACTAGTGTTGGTCCAACATAAACTGATATGTTCTCACAGACACCAGGGTTCTAACACAGTGTTCTAACACAGTGTTCTAACACAACAGGGTTCTAACACAGTGTTCTAACACACCAGGGTTCTAACAGTGTTCTAACACACCAGGGTTCTAACACACCAGGGTTCTAACACAGTGATCTAACACACCAGGGTTCTAACACAGTGTTCTAACACACCAGGGTTCTAACACAGTGATCTAACACACCAGGGTTCTAACACACCAGGGTTCTAACACAGTGATCTAACAGTGATCTAACACACCAGGGTTCTAACACAGTGTTATAACACACCAGGGTTCTAACAGTGTTCTAGCACACCAGGGTTCTAACACAGTGATCTAACACACCAGGGTTCTAACACACCAGGGTTCCAACACAGTGATCTAACAGTGTTCTAACACACCAGGGTTCTAACACAGTGATCTAACCACCAGGGTTCTAACAGTGTTCTAACACACCAGGGTTCTAACACAGTGTTCTAACACACCAGGGTTCTAACACAGTGATCTAACAGTGATCTAACACACCAGGGTTCCAACACAGTGATCTAACACACCAGGGTTCTAACACACCAGGGTTCCAACACAGTGATCTAACAGTGTTCTAACACACCAGGGTTCTAACACAGTGTTCTAACACACCAGGGTTCTAACACAGTGTTCTAACACACCAGAGTTCTAACAGTGTTCTAGCACACCAGGGTTCTAACACAGTGTTCTAACACACCAGGGTTCTAACACAGTGTTCTAACACACCAGGGTTCTAACAGTGTTCTAGCACACCAGGGTTCTAACACAGTGATCTAACACACCAGGGTTCTAACACAGTGATCTAACCACCAGGGTTCTAACAGTGTTCTAACACACCAGGGTTCTAACACAGTGATCTAACACACCAGGGTTCTAACAGTGTTCTAACACACCAGGGTTCTAACACAGTGATCTAACACACCAGGGCTCTTTCACAAAGCGAGGTCTGAAATACTCATTCTTTTAAACTAGACTGTATGGCGTAGTGCACAGTACAGACTTTACCAAGCACTGATATAAGCAGTAGGGATTGTGTCTGTCTGCCTGCCTGCCTGCCTGCCTGTCTCTCTGCCTTCCCCTGGCTGAGCAGCCCCACAGAGAGATCACATCAGGGAGCAGATGTTATCGGCGTTGAATTGGCCAGAGATGAGCTTCTCTGGAAATGGGAGGGGGACGGGGGGGAGGAAGGTCCCGGGGGACAACATGGAGTGGAATCACAGATTTGTCCGATTCATTAAATGGAAAAGTGCTTCCGTTTCCATGTGATGACGGACAGTAGGTTGTGTTCTGTTGGCCGTGCTGATTGGAGGGCCCTACAGCTGGCTCATGTTTCAGGGTAGCAACGAAAGCACTCAGAAAGCTACGTTTCCATCGCTTCAAGCTCCACATACCCACTCTGCATGAAGCGGAGGTAATGAGGAATGACTCCAGAACCCGGAGTCAAACCATGTTTCCGGCTGAAGGAAACCACGAACCTCCAGAGTAATGAGTACTGATCCTCTTCTCAAACCTCCCATAGTCACCTAAACCAGGGACCTCCAGAGTACTGATCCTCTTCTCAAACCTCCCATAGTCACCTAAACCAGGGACCTCCAGAGTACTGATCCTCTTCTCAAACCTCCCATAGTCACCTAAACCAGGGACCTCCAGAGTACTGATCCTCTTCTCAAACCTCCCATGGTCACCTAAACCAGGGACCTCTAGAGTACTGATCCTCTTCTCAAACCTCCCATAGTCACCTAAACCAGGGACCTCCAGAGTACTGATCCTCTTCTCAAACCTCCCATAGTCACCTAAACCAGGGACCTCCAGAGTACTGATCCTCTTCTCAAACCTCCCATAGTCACCTAAACCAGGGACCTCCAGAGTACTGATCCTCTTCTCAAACCTCCCATGGTCACCTAAACCAGGGACCTCCAGAGTACTGATCCTCTTCTCAAACCTCCCATGGTCACCTAAACCAGGGACCTCCAGAGTACTGATCCTCTTCTCAAACCTCCCACCCTCTTCAGGTACTTTTGGCCAGGGACCCACCGAATATTTTGGGAAGTAAAATGTACAAAGCCTTCTTATTAGCATATTCAAAGGGTGAGAATAACAACATTGCTCTCTGCTTAATTCTAATCAAAACCAGTAATCACATTTTCAACAGAAATGGCATGTAGGCATTCATATTTTTTTGAAAAAACATTCTCACAAAAATATGATATCCTCCTGGGTCCCCTGCGGTGAGGCCCGATCTAAAGACCTTTGGTGGCCTCTCTGGGGCCTGACTGAAGACCCAGAACAGTGCTCCTCAGTCCCCCACAGCAGGTTCTGTAGGAGCTGATCCTCAGAGAGCACGCCTCTATTGACAAGGTGTCGGCAGCGCCTCCATAAAACATTCATAGCGTTGTGTTAAGAGGAGCTGCCATCCTGCTGTTGACACACTGGAACCCATCGCTTCACGCTTTTATTTCTCTCTCTCTCTCTTCTCCACAGTTGCCAACATCCTGTGGCGGGAGGGAGGTACGTGAATCATCTTCCACTCCTCTTTAGAATAAATGAGTTAAATATCTTGTGACTCCTGAGCTGTGTTGATGTCTGGGAGGGGTGATATGCATTAATATTGTTAACTTCCACACTAGGAAACCCAATACTCCCAGTAGATGTTACACCTGGACCAGTGTGACAGAGCCGCGTTAGCCCTCATGCTCCTAATTAACACCTTGCTGTGAGGCTTGTGTGCGCGGAGCTCTGATCACCTCATGGTTCTGCAGGTCTGGGCATCGGGAACATGTTCTACGTGTTCTATGAGGACGGCATTAAGGTGATCCAGCCGGTGGCCTGCGAGATCCAGAGACACATCAAGCCCAGCGAGAAGCTGCTGGCGCTACAGGTAAATAGAACATGACGGCCATGTTGGATCTGCTTCTTCAAGGTTCTATAATGTTCCCTTCATTATGAAGTCATGACGACTAGTCTCAGAGGACTAGTCTCGAGGACTTCACCCACTAACACTTACCCACTTTAGACCACTCCCTCTAACCCAGTATTTCCCTCCCTTCATAATAAGACGCAGAAAAATAATTTAAAAAGTTTGAAAGATCTCGTAAACAGACCTGAATGTACAACCAGACTGTCTAAAGATTCGTAGCCACAAGGGAACCAACACTAACCACTAACTGAACTACTACTAATAACTAAGTGTGGTGCTATGAGCACATGTTCTCCTGGATATTGATGGTACAGGCGGATGCGGGCTGGGGTGAAACATCGTGCATAGAAGCAGGAGCACAACCAGGAAGGATGAAGTTACAAAAATAGTCAGACATAAAAATAAAAGTTGTTAACCACTTTTACCAAGGAACTAAAATAACTCAATGCTCTGAAATGAAACCAAAACCCAAAATATAACGTCTCGCAAATACACCCCCTGGTTCTCATGTTTGATCATGAGATCAATCTCCTCTCAAACACAGATTTACACATTTAGTCCCTTCAGATCCACCCTGGTTCCTCAGATAAGACCTACTAGCTCAGTTATCCATTCAGCTCAGCCCAGACCTACTAGCTTAGTTATCCATTCAGCTCAGACCTACTAGCTTAGTTATCCATTCAGCTCAGACCTACTAGCTTAGTTATCCATTCAGCTCAGACCTACTAGCTTAGTTATCCATTCAGCTCAGACCTACTAGCTTAGTTATCCATTCAGCTCAGACCTACTAGCTTAGTTATCCATTCAGCTCAGATCTACTAGCTTAGTTATCCATTCAGCTCAGACCTACTAGCTTAGTTATCCATTCAGCTCAGACCTACTAGCTTAGTTATCCATTCAGCTCAGATCAGACCTACTAGCTTAGTTATCCATTCAGCTCAGACCTACTAGCTTAGTTATCCATTCAGCTCAGACCTACTAGCTTAGTTATCCATTCAACTCAGACCTACTAGCTTAGTTATCCATTCAGCTCAGACCTACTAGCTTAGTTATCCATTCAGCTCAGACCTACTAGCTTAGTTATCCATTCAGCTCAGACCTACTAGCTTAGTTATCCATTCAGCTCAGACCTACTAGCTTAGTTATCCATTCAGCTCAGACCTACTAGCTTAGTTATCCATTCAGATCAGACCTACTAGCTTAGTTATCCATTCAGCTCAGACCTACTAGCTTAGTTATCCATTCAGCTCAGACCTACTAGCTTAGTTATCCATTCAGCCCAGATCAGACCTACTAGCTTAGTTAACCATTCAGATCAGACCTACTAGCTTAGTTATCCATTCAGCTCAGACCTACTAGCTTAGTTATCCATTCAGATCAGACCTACTAGCTTAGTTATCCATTCAGCTCAGACCTACTAGCTTAGTTATCCATTCAGGTCAGACCTACTAGCTTAGTTATCCATTCAGCTCAGACCTACTAGCTCAGTTATCCATTCAGCTCAGACCTACTAGCTTAGTTATCCATTCAGCTCAGACCTACTAGAATATTTAGCCTGTGAAAACCCAACCCATATTGAGTCCAGCCCTCTGCAACAGCCTCTAGAACCCACAGTAGAGGGACCGATAGCCTTGGGTTATTATTGTTGGGAGGCCCTGCTGTTCGCTACATGTTATATGGGTGTAGGCGTAAGATTACAAAATACAGACTAGTGCAAATCACACTTAGTTTAGGCATAGTGTGGTGCATATCACACTCTTACTTTAGGCATAGTGTGTTGCATATCACACTCTTACTTTAGGCATAGTGTGTAGCATATCACACTCTTACTTTAGGCCTAGTGTGTTGCATATCACACTCTTACTTTAGGCATAGTGTGTTGCATATCACACTCTTACTTTAGGCATAGTGTGTTGCATATCACACTCTTACTTTAGGCAAAGTGTGTTGCATATCACACTCTTACTTTAGGCATAGTGTGTTGCATATCACACTCTTACTTTAGGCAAAGTGTGTTGCATATCACACTCTTACTTTAGGCAAAGTGTGTTGCATATCACACTCTTACTTTAGGCATAGTGTGTAGCATACCACACTCTTACTTTAGGCAAAGTGTGTTGCATATCACACTCTTACTTTAGGCATAGTGTGTAGCATACCACACTCTTACTTTAGGCAAAGTGTGTTGCATATCACACT